>NJRP01000002.1:2374000-2520734 GCA_003063835.1 Aphaenogaster floridana
GTGTGTGTGTGTGTGTGCGTGTGAAAAGCCATCGCCGCGATCGACTCATCGCTAATGTACGCACTTTCGGTGACGAGTTAATCTCTGGTGGATCGATCCGCGCATATGCAGCCCATTAAATGTCAAGCGGCACGAGCGCGATCGACTGAAAATTGATTTCTCACCGTCAAAGAAAGTAGTTGATGCACGAGATTATGCGAATTGTTCGAAAATCATTCAGACACTGCGATAGGTGACGTTGTCTCGATAAATTATTTCTCGAAGATAAAATCGCGACAAGGTGCAATACCAGGTTTTCGATCTACACTGAAAAAAAGGCTTGGTTATAATAACCAAGGCTTGGTAAAATAGCTTCAACTAAACGATTTTAGTGATTATAACGAAATAATTTGGTTAATGTTAACAAATTTGGTTAATGTTAACAAATATTTCGTCATAATCACTAAAATCGTTTAGTTGAAGCTATTTTACCAAGCCTTTTTTTCAGTGTAGATTTCATTTCCCGGATTTCTGGTAAAGCGCGCGTAAATAATGTCGCTTTCTGCTTTTGTCATTACTTTTGGCTGTGATTTCCACGACTTATCGGTTCCCGACCCTTCAATAACCGGAGCTATTCGAAATCGATTGTGGAACACTCGGAACACTTGTGGAATATTCATTCGAGAATATCGCTTCGCTGCTCGCATGTCGGTACAAAGATCGCCGGTAATTGCCCTGGTTTGCTTTCCCGAGCGACATCGACGATTAAATGTCGCTAATACGGGGAAGCCATCGCGACGAACTTACCGTTCCCTCTACGGCATACACACCCTTTGTAGCCGCGGCAATTTATGCAAATCGGATACGATTGTCGGTTCGACAACACGAGAAACGAGAAGATAGATCGGCTGCAATTTGTTATTAACTAAATCCGCGATGCACTCGACAGAGGTCAGAATAAATTGTTCTTTTTTTCCCTCCTTTTTCTCTACTGCAAGCGCACGTGGTCGAGTGCGCTGTCGAAATGCTTTTTGCATAAAAAAAATGCAGGACGAGTCACTGCGCGTACCGTCGATGTCTCAATTAAAAAAAGATAACAATAAACGCCCCGCTCAAGCGACAATCCAATTATTCCTGCAATTTTATCATCCATTTTGGTGACTGACAACGAGAGGAAGCACGTGGCACTCTCCGCGGGCCGATTTGAAGAATTCGAACGTTACAAGTGACGGCAACCATATATATGAGAACTCTACGTTTTATAATTGATATTGCTTTCATCGTACAAGATTCTACAAAATCTGAGACTCGCAAGTTTGAAAGCGGCTGCTGGGAGCGAAATGAATAACAGGGAAAAATACGTATGTACAAAGTTGTCGCGGAAACTTTTCGATGATGCTCAGCGCCCGAAAATCGAAGCTTTCATTAAAAAGTTACGGGAACTGGTCGGGTACCGCGCTCGCGCGGACGAAATTAATTTGTTTCTTGCCGCAATGCGAGCGATATTATAGGAACTGGCGCGAACGGAAGTCATTCCGCAGTTGCGAGACGCCGATTAATAAAAAGCGCTTACCGATCCCTCATATCGATGAATCGATAACCGCATTTGATTTGCATTAATCATTGCGAGGCAATATACGTTTCTGGCCGTAAATTAAGTATATCGGATTCTTACAAATTATGGTGAACGTCGTTTTGCAGGATATATCGAGAGCTTCAGTCGAAAGTTCGTTATAATTCCGGAATAACTCTTCCGCTTCTCTTAGGAGCAAACGTTGCTACAATCGATGTAATTTAAAATATGCAAACTTATTACATTAATCTTCTAGCGGAGCTTTGCACCACCAAGACTGCTCGAGGATGCAAAACCTTCCATTTGTAAAGAGAGCGGATTATTCCTTGACAATAAGAACAAATGGCATTTCGAGCAACGCCAATTATATTCACAAATCAAGGATGGATATATCTTAAAAGACTTTCGCAAATCTATTCATACATAGACTCGTATAAAACAAACTTTTAAACATGAACGTTCGTCAGTGTTACTAATCTCAAATAAAATTTCTGAATTCGTTATGACAATCTCGAAGAATTTTAACACGAATATGCAAATGCTTCAACATGTGTCCACTTCAAAAGTAACTTCTCCTCGTTGCAAGGGCAAACCTCGGTGTAACTGACCGGAATTAAAATTCGCTAACCCGCAACGCGCCGATCCCAAAGGGCTGCACCGCGAAGCGAAATTCTTCACGCTCCTCGCATGAAAAGTGCCTTTCTCACGGGGTGATCAAACATCACTGTAGCCGATCTGAATGAAAATTCGCGAAGAGTCAAGATGCTAACCTTTTAAAACTTTCGTACGTTTCATGGACTGTTCAAAACCGCGAAAATCTTCATGCGAAAGCGAACTCATTTTTCTCGCAAGAAAGTAAATGTTACTACAATTACAACTGGATTAAAATTCACTAACTTGTAGTGCAAATAATTGAAGAATTGTTTAAAAACGTAAATTTCTTTACACATGCATCAAGATATTAAAACAAATGAAATTAAAATGAAAAATAATAATCCATATCTGCAATACTAATTCTGAAGAATTATTCGACATCAGAAAACGTGAAATTTAGATCACTGATAATTAAAGTGAAAGATATAAAGCTGTACGTTAAATTTACCATTTTATGTAATAAATGTTTCTTGTAATAAAATGTGTTATATCAAAAGATAAAAATGTAAAATATATTATAATCATAAGAAATAGATGAAAATGGATGAAAAAATTTTACAAAATTCACAAAAAGTCTTAAAATATTCGCATTTAAAGAAATCGAATGTCTCCCTTATAGTTTTTCACATCACAATTGAAAGATTCGCAAGGCTATTGTGTTAATTTTTGGAAAATTTGAAGCGTGCTTGTCCCGAAATTAATATTTTCTCACGATACCGACAAATTTCGCTGCGATCGATCTGATTGAAAAGATTCGCAAACCTGCAGCGATAATCCTGGAGGAGTTTCACACATCTTGAGGGTGATTCGATGATGATGCTGCAGTGACGCGTTCGAGGAACGTTAATGCTGACATCGCCTGTTCCTTTTGTCTCTCACCCTTTGTCGAGGACGCACGTGATTCAGCGGATCGCACGCGAGTGCCGAACGCAACCGCACGGACTGAGGGACGCCGGTAAACTGATCGGGATCCTGATGGTCCTCCTCTGCGGAGGAGACCTCCGGGTGCAGGACGAGGCGCGCAAGCTCGCCGCGAGCGCGAGCGCGAGCGGGAGATCGCGGGAAAGCGAGTTTGGAGAAAGCGAGATGGAAGAAGCCAGAGGAGGCCGGGCCTGATTTAATCGCAAAGGCAGCAGGACACTACCGTGCGGGGGTGCGCCGTTTCAAAGGATAAAAAGCTCTGGTAATTTGCACCGGTCCGCAAGCCGGGACGAACGAAGAAGGCAATCCGCGTCTCTACAAGATAGAAACGCTTATACGAATGTCGATGCGCGATGTTGAGAGATAATCGATGAAGCGTAATGTTAACGTCAGTATAACGTCTAATAATACAATAGTAGCTTTTTTTGTCTATTCTAGATATACATATAGACACGCATACACATATTATTTATGATATAAATTGAAAGTTAATTTACGATAAAATTAAATTTTTAAACAAATTTGTCCAATTTAAAAGGTACAAAACTATATTGATTTAAATTTAGTGATTACAAAATTAATTTTTAGTAAAAATATTAAAGTTTATATTATCGATATTAGATAATTGAGAATCTTGCTCTTGTTGTTTAGAGTTATATATCGAGGAAAACTATTGACATTTAATATCAATCAATTGATATTAGAATCGATATTAATATTCGGATTGAAATATTATAATACTACATTATGTACCAAAAAGAAGTATGGATAGTTTTATATTATTGCGGTATCGTTAGCATTTCAAACCGAGGCTTTTGGATCAGAACGCATTATCGACTTTGTATTTCGCCCTTGGCCGTTCGTGCCACGTCGCTGTTATCGAGATCTTTTGAGGTTCCAAAAAAGTTTGTACGTCGTTTTGTTGATCGATGAGCGCGGCTTTTATATTCGGAGGCAAAAGACGCGGCGTTGATATTAACTTCACGAGGAACTTTTTAATTTTTGTTCGATTGATATCGCTGTGCTTTCGTACAGTTTGTTGAAAGGTGAATAAAAGATAAAATGAGTAATGATACCACGGTGAATGCAACAACGAAAATATTCTGGCTACAAAGGCTTAAAATAAAAATCCTAACAACATAAAATCTAAAAATACCAAACAGCAAAATATAATTGACAAAATTATCTGAAAATATAACAGATATTTAAAAGGTTTGAAAAATTAGGATATCTTTTATATGTCTTATATTATTTGAACACATATATAATTATTAGAAAGTGTATTGTAAAAATGTATGTGCTTATTTTTAATAATTTAATTCATAATTTTTATACATTTAGGGATTTGTTGTTTAAAAATAAGAGACAAGAAAAAACTTTTTCAGTTTTCACAAAAATCAACAATGACGAGAAGTTTCGGAAGCTTTTCGACCTGTGATAATTGAGGAATTATTTTAATGCGGTGTTTTGCTGTTCGATATTTTTGCGAGAAATGATTTAATTTTATCCTGTGTGTGTTATGAGTTTCCTATGTAATAAAACTTATTTATAGCTGGCAGAGACTTATATTTACCTATAATCTTTTCATGTAAAATTTGCTAAATTTTTGGTATATCGGACAATGTCTAGTCATTTTTCCAATACTTCTATTATATGAACAATTAATAAATGTCAAGTTGATTTATGTCTAGTCAAAATCCAATGAGAAGTTAACACTTGCTGTAACCTCAATTTTGAACATTAAATATTAAGACCCCTTCAAATTTTCTATTTCTGCCAAAATAAAACCTATTTGGTAAATTTAGTAAACAAGCTTTTATCATCCACTGATCCATAATATCCGAATCTCAATTTGTACATACATACCCAATTACAAATACACATATACAAACACACATATGCACATTGAATTTTCACGTTTCCGCTCTGAACAATTTTGTGATTAAACTTCTTATTAAATTTCCGTCTGAACAAAATTTAATGAGACATTGACGAATCGATTTTAAAAAATCTAGATATATTATTGATATAATCAACTGGAATAGCAACATACCTTATATAAAAAGCATCATTGCAAGGTAGCGCGTTGCAGTATCAAATTATTATTTTAAAAATATTTAATTCAAGTATTTTATTCATACAAAGCGTCTCGCATACATTCTCGATGGTCTCGATTTACCCATTGATTTTGGGACTGAAGTAATTCCAATGTCTAATCAATAGCGACACTGCGTCATCGCACACATTCTCCGTTTATTTGATCAAGACAATAGCCCATGACCAATCTAAGAAATAAACTGGATCGCAAAGAACAAAAGTAGATGCGGAGTGCAACGAACGACAGTCTCCAGTACGATAATTGAATCGACCTTTATCGCTGTGATGCTGAGAGCATTGTTCTCCGGTATCTTCTATTGGATAGTGAGATTTGGTGCGTTTCCATGATTACCGTCACGGTAGAGCAAAGGTATCAAAGGAATCCTCGTTCGAGGATGCGACGACAACGGCGTTACATTTCCTCCTGAGCATTGCACGCACATTTGCGATGCTCGTTGAATTTATGACTACTTTACGACAAGCCCTGTAGAAGCACGTCGGCTCCGACGGGAAATCGCTGTTCACTGATTTCAATTGAATCATAGCTCATGAACAAAATAGCGTATCTTGGTACTTATTGTTAGAAACACGTGAATACGTACGATAAGTATTATTTACGGATATTGCTGCGCGAAAGACATCATTCAAGTTATGTGTGTCGTAGATTGCATTAAAAGAAAATTAGCGATTTCACAATATCCTGCATATGGAATGTAATGTGAAAAAATCATGAATTGCGGATGCTGAGAAAATACAATTAAAAATCCTACAATTTCGATCGAAAAACCCGTATACGCTCGTTCACCATTCCATTTTGTGAGATCGAAATTAACTCTACTATTATTTAAGGGCGTTCGACAGGTTAACGTACGTGATCTATAAAAAAAAGCGTGAACTCGCGTTTGCTGGTGAAAATCGTCTTGCCTTGGCTCGTGGATCGAGTATAGATCGGGCGACGGGGTTAAGTGAAAAATGAGTTCATGGCAGAAGGATAAGAGGAGGGAGGGAGATTAAATGAAAAATGAAACAAAGCCAAATTGGTTCGTCCCGAAAATCCATGAGCGTGCAAAGAAACAAGAAGAGGACTCATCTCAAAGAGCCTTGCGCCTTGACAGTATTCCGCCCGACTCAGGCGAAGTCCGGAACAAGTTTCAGACACGGGTGTGTATTTTCATGTTCTTCTCTCAAGAAACTCTGATTATCCAAAAAGTCGTAATCGCGTTAGCGAGCAGCTAAGGACCGTGTCATTGCTGTTTGAGAATTAATAGATAGTCGCACTTTTAAGGATGTATCTCTTTCGAGAGAAAGTAAGAAAATAAAGAGAATCTACTCCTTAAGAATACATTTTATAAAGAAGCAGCTATGTTTACGGAGAGCTCCATAATTATCACGAGCTTACGAAAACAAAGAAAAATCACTACTGGAACAATTTAATTCTCCCTAACGATTATCGTTGAAACACGAATAGATTTTTATTATAAGAAAATATGCAAGCATTGGTCCATTTACTCGTCACGCTAATGTAGCGAATTCGATATTGCCGAGAATACTACGCTTTCGCTTCATTTCATGTAATCAATTCTCTGCATTCCATGGCCGTCTAAATAAATTCGCCTTTGGTAGAATATGATTTTTTACTTTTGTAACGCTTTTTTACTTGTACGTTAAATTGCTTTCAATCTCAAGGGAATACATAAATACATTCGTCATCGGAAAGGATTAAATAGCTTTCAATTTTACTTGGCAATATTTCGCCGAGACTTTGGGAAATTATAACTGCTTTGCGGTAATAATTACGAAATAACAGCAAATTATGATTGCATTACAGTCATAAATTTCTAATAAACCATACGAATTTGGTATTAATAATCTCTCTCGAGTACGATGATGGTCGAATCGGTCGACTATTTCGGTATTTTGTAATTAATAAATAATAGCTGTTTATAGCCGTACGTTTCATCTATTATGGAGAACGATGTCTCTGGAAATCGCTATCGGTATGCATATAGTATTATTACAAAATATGCTTTCGCGTATTATCGTATCTATGCGAACGATTTAAGTTATTACGTGCGATGCCTGACATTTTCTGATGCTCTGGAATTCTTTATTATATACACGGCAATGGGCTGCAAGGAGATAGAAATAAAATATGTTAAGTTCCAAATATGAGATGTGCAAGAAATGAATTAAATCAAAGCTATTAAAAATTATTTTTTAGTTTAATAATAAGAAATTATTCAAAGAAAAAAAGTATAATTATTCTTTAATTCGTTATTTACCTGCTACGGTTGCAAAGACGCATGTTATATTATTGCATATAATATTATTTATTGTACACTATCATTAGGTGTATATTATTATTGTAGAATGTCATCTATATATATATAAAACTGGATGCATTACTATATTGTCGGCTAAAACCTTTAACCATGTATCAATTGAACATTATACGGATTCCTGGTTGGATTTTCAAAGCTACAAAAGGCTACAAAAGGCTTTAGCTTGCGAAGAAATTAATTAATTCAGATTTTTGTCGACCAATGAACGTTTAATTCATCAATACTTGATTTATCACTAAATCCACTTATACAAGATGCTGCAAGAATAGCATTTCATTAGCAGCCCACTCGAATAGAAGATATTTAATTAATTATATTTTTTACTATTTTGATGAATTTAGATGAATTTGATGAATCAGGATTCGATATATTTTTATATTTATAGAGAATTTTATTAAAATATTTAAAAAGGGCGATAAAAAAGATAACTGCAGAAATATCCTTTTATCAACTCCAAGTTAATTTTTTTCTGACAGAAATTTGACTTAACTTTTTCATGGCTTTTTAATCCTTTATATAAAATATTTTGCGACAGAGAGAGGGGGGAGAGGGAGAGAGAGAGAGTCGTGAATTGAGATTCTGTTGAAGTTTGCATAAAATTAAACGTGGGATAAAATTTTGCTGAAGTTTAATTCGCGGAAATCCTTTGTCCAAAAGTTTATCCAAGTATTTTAAAACACTACGCTGTTAGAATATACTAAAACTTGGATACTTATTTAGGAGGCCCCGTGTATTGTCCTTTTCCATGATTTTTAGATTGTAAAAAGTAAAAAAAATTAATGAAGATATTAAATTACAATATACAAATAGATATTATGTTATTGTTCAGTTAAGGAATAACTTTTTTTGAGAATACCTATAAAAAACCGTCATGTGACAAGAGAGATCCTTGTCAACGGATCTTGCGAAGCGGCAGTGAGAACTACTTTTTGATGGATGACGAGAATAATGGTTTGCATGTCATTAGACGAGTTAGATACCGGCGGCAACCTAATTAACTTGTCTCGATACTGCGGCATGTTTCGTTCGTCGCTATTGTTTCGTGTGTGTAATTATCCGAATGCGCAGCGCTTGTTCTGTGTATCGCTGGATCGTGAATTAATTTCGAAATATCGTTAAAGGGCCAGTTGCAAGAATAGAATATGAACCAACGATCGTATTAATATTTTCCAATATATTTATCTCTCTGTTGATTTACGCAAATATCTTTTGACCCGCATTTATATAAGTATAATTAAGATATCACATTTTGTTCTTTCTTTTCCTTTTTTGATGGATTGTTAGGAATATGAGTTTACATTACCTCACGGTAGTATAGGAGGAAGCATAACTTACAATCTCGCAGTAATGCGTAAGAAAAGTGACGTATAATGTTATATATTTACCCAATAACATATTTCCATCAGTACAGATTGAAATAAATAAGAAGCGGGCAAAGGGAGCACGAAGAATTGTTAAAAATGTTTTTTTATTCTTTTGCAACTTTTTTTTTAAATATAATTTTATGCGACTGACGACGTGATTTTTTAATTGAAGATCATTACGTAAATAATGTAAACCAAACAAATGTCGGTTAACAATTCACAGATGTAAACGTCACTTCTCATTTGACGTCGATATTTTGTCTTTCGATTTCGAACGACGCACGCAGAGGTATGAAACAGAGAATTGGCAGTAAATTAAATTATCATCCTCCTGATACTGGGTCGCTGTAGATAATAATGGCCACGGATAAATTACGAAGCTACGATCGCGGCACTGGATTATGTGATTATGCAAAACGTACCGTGCGATATCGGAAAATACGCGACGAAATTCTCCATATGCTTCTTCCTTGCGTCAGAAATATTTTACTAGCAATTTACATTTTGTTCGGACGTATATTATTTATTGCTACATTTACATACCCGTTAAATCTACATAAATTAGTTTCATCATTTACTGTCAAGTGAACTTTACTGTATCAGTACTTGAATTCGAGGTTTAGTTACGAAGGTATTTAATCTTCGTAGTTGGTGTTTAATCGAATTTTACGCAAACAAGAGATTAATTCAAAAAGTATAGAATTATTCGCAGGATAAGACTTTTAATGCAATTAAAATATTTTCTGATAGTGCGCCGCAAATTATAAGAAATATTTGTTTAAATAAGATTTAAATATTTGTCACAAAATAACAACAAACTTTAATACAGAAGCGCGAGAAAAAAGATCGATTGTGGGAATAATATCGCTTGAAAATAGTGGATTGTCTGTAGATAGATTCGTTAATATTTTCCGTCCATCCTCTCGCCGTGGTATTGTTCAACGCGGAATGTGCACTGTGATGAATTAATCGTCGGTAAACGGTGCGAAAAAATGGGGATGGAACGGAATCCGTAGAACCCCGCGCGCGGTGCGGTCGATTTGACACGCCTCGAGACGAAACTCCATTTGTTCCCATTCGAGTTCGCGCGTAGCGATACGTATGTAGTACAATGCTTCAAAACTGCGGACTATAGCAATTACTGGCAGCGTGGGCGCGTCTATGCAGCCTCGTCGCAACGAGTTAAGCGACACCGACCTCGCTGTAAAGTTTCTTTGATGTTACCCCGAATAACTTCTGTGTGCATGTACATGCATGTCTGTTCTGTGTGCGCGTGTGGATTCGGGTCTGCGGGGGTGGATATGCGCTGTCCGCGCGCCCACGGAAATTCGCAAAGCACGACCGCGAGAGGCAAATGGGAAAGCCCTAAGAAAAATGCATCGCCGAGATCGGGAACGAAGAGACTTGTCTCGCTTGTTCTACAACGCATTTGGTCTCGGTTCTTGATGCGAATTCAATACCGTGGAACAAGAACAACCATTGCCGTTCTGTGTGAGTCGGTAGCCACAGGGAAAAAAAACAGTAAAGACAGATGAATGAGATTGAAGGATAAGTCGAATTATAGCTGCGAACTCGCGCGATTCAGGGGAAGTATAGCGATTAGACGTTGGAATAATTCTTTACGACTAGAAGAATATATTATTCTGAGATGAAGGTCATATGAATCAAGTTTTATATTAAAAATATGCTGACACGGAGAGTGAATTTTCGGTGTAAAACTCGGTTCAACCTTCATGAGCTTATCATGTAAGAAATTCTCCCTTTTATCTTGTTGTAGGATATTGGTTGTTCTCGCGTTCCAGAGTATCGAATTAATCTCTGGCCTTTGAATTTATTCTTGCATAATATTACGAAGTTACGTCTCGCGTTTGACTTTTATATAATTTTGCTACAAAAGCGTAGCTACAAACTGAGAAAATTAATACCACTACTTTGCGCATGCTCCTTCCTTAACGTGACAAGATTTTAATTAGTTTATATAACAATGGGATATTAAATTGTTGCAAGTAAATGTGGATTCTCGGGACAGATAATTAAGCTTTTTTTATTTATGCACAAAGAAGTATAACACACTTCCTAAAAACGCAATTGTAAAATTCAGCGTTGATATACAAACTTTTAATTAACAACGTTTTAAAATATTATATAAAATTTGCTTTTTCTGAAAAGATTTTTTTCTGTAATATCATCATAATTTCTCCGTTAAAAATTTCGAAGATATGCGGTTTCGAGGTTTGAGATAAAATATTTTGTATAATTAATATAATGCATTATAATACATTATAAAGTACGCGGGCAACAATAATTCTCTTGGTGCGTGTGAAATTACATTATTATGTTAATAAGCGAATAGCGTCTACGGAAATAAAGTGACAAAAATGCAGATATTAAATTATGGACGAAAATATTTATAGTATGCGTTTCATTATTCTCGTCGTCGAACACGGTATTAAAACGAGGGAGGTTGCCAAATGCGCATAAAAAAAAGTTTCTCTATGTCAAGGAAAGAAAATCACCGTTATTATTTGTTAATTTTTCTTTTACCAATAGAATTAAATCTTGATCAGACTGATTAGTGAAGTCACCACTCAGAATTACGAGTTTTGTACTGCCGAATGGCGCGCGTTTCGCGGACGCCGACGATTTCATGGTGCGCGCAGCTGACACGCGGTCCACGTGGCGACGCTCGCCGGTATTTACGGAGGAACGTTTTTTTCAATGTATTTTACGACACTTTCGGACGGGCAAACGGCGGTACGCGGCAAATGACGAAAAATGACGATAATTCGGCGCGGCTGCACCGTTGGCACCGTGCGTGCGAAAACCATTGTCAACGCTTCCTCTCGGAGGTGGCGGGAAAAAAGTGAGAAAAAATCCACGAGATAGACACGCGTGAAATCGAAGGAAAAGTGTTACCACTCGCGGACGATTCGCGTGATGGACATGTCCGGAAGCTTTGTTTCGTTGCTAGTCGTAAAATTGAGTTTTCCGTGCATTCGAGCACTCGTTCGATTTCCACGTTTTTCCTGCATATAATGACGAAATAGATTAAATCACAGACGACCATAATACGATCCCAACAAAATAAAGACGATAATGATAATGCAATAAATATGTGCAATAAATATCGTTTTTTCCCTTTATTTATAATTACATATACGATTCCAGCAAAATAAAAACGATAATGATAATGCAATAAATATATGCAATAAATATCATTTTTTCCTTTTATTTATAATTGCATATAATGACGAAATAGATTAAATCGCGGACGACTATAATACGATCCCAGCAAAATAAAGACAATAATGATAATGCAATAAATATCGTTTTTTCCCTTTATTTATAATATTCTGATATTATAAATAATATGATAAATATTATAGATAATTTGATAAATTCTCGTGTTAATATATCTCATTGATTACACAAGTATTTGATTATCAAATCTATTTGATCTCCCGTCAAGAATTGCTCTCAACGAGAAATTACGATTCTATATTACGAGAAAAGGTAGTGGAGATTCACCGACGTCAATCTTGCTTAGACAGCTATTAGTCAGACACGCTTCATTAGCAGGAATAATTAATGACGCCGTCACCTCAGTACAGGGATAATAAAGCGTCTCTAAACTTTCTTTGATGTGCATGTATAATCCAAGTAGGAAAAGAAAAAAACTTTAATGCTCAACGCTGTGTCTTATCCGCGATAGGCATATTTTGTCGTTGATTAGACTTTGATGGAAACGGGGAAAATTTACTCAGTCGCTGGTTATTAACCATCGTCAACGGAGCCGCCAATTTGATCGTGACTGTTCGTCTGGCTGCGCTCATGGATTAAAGAGTCTACCCATTCGGAGAAGGAACTTACTATACGCCGGAAGTCTCGCTCGTTTTTTTCGTCCAACATCAATGAAGTTTGTATCTGGCGCACGTGGCGCGTGTGTATCCAGGTTGAGTTAGTGACGGGCGGGCTGTCGCCAGTATGTGCCAGCTGTTTCCCTACTAGCCGTCCTCCCTGCACCTTCCTTCGCGACGCCGTCCTCGGTTCTCGGTCACCATCGCCGTCGCCGCTTCGGCCGAGCTTTAACAATCTTGTATGACGCCGAGGGACCGGAACCTTTGCTCGTGCGCCGCAGCTGTGACGCCGTTCGGCATATCATCGAAATATTATCTTGGCAAATTTTAAGTTTACACCAAAGTCGTCTACCCCTTCTCACGCCACGTTTCTGACATTCCGTTCTTTGAATCGCAGTCTGTTTCCTCTGGTCACGTGTCTACATAGAGATACCCGACATCGTGGACTTATTTTTGATTATCGATTTGAGAATTATTAATTGTAAAGTGATATATTTTACGAAAAGATAATTTGAAGAAAACATAATCCTTCTATGCAATAAAAGTTTAATCCTTTGAACGTATATAAAAAGACGGAGAGAGAAAGAGAAAGAGAGATTAAAATCATTTTCCATTCCGTCTTAATTACCTATATTTGTTGAGCCTTTTAATTACTTATGTTTCCGTGGCATAGAAATGCAGAATTGCATCAATACTTTGTTATAACAAACGATATTTTTAGTTGTGAAATACTCAGGATAAAAATAATCAAAAAATTCAATAGTTTCGAAAGTCCATTTTATACACAAATTCGTATTTAAATTGAACTTTAAATGTTAAACTTTACATCTTTTGTCTGCTATTGCTTTGAATATTAAAAATACGAATAAAATCCACTGTGACACACACACACACACACACACACACACACACACACACACACACACACAAAGCAAAATATCACTACATTAATTTAAGTAGATAAAACAGCATTTCATTTTATTGTTAGATAAACTTTCTTTAATAGTATTTTAATTTAAGATTTAATTTAAGAGTCGATTTATATATTATTTATACTATACGTCGAAAATTAACAAAAATTATGAAGAAAAATTGTGTTTGCGAACAAACTTTTGTGGAGTAAAATTTAATTAAACTTAATATAAGGTCGGAGACACTCGATATATTTTCATAACTTTCATATGAATTTTTGTAAAATGCATTATACCTTCGTATACAGCAGATGTTCTCTGAAGAAAAATTTTACTCTTTCTATTTTTTAACATTATATAAAACTTTTCAAATAAACATCGAAAATTTTTAATCGAAAAATCTTGACATTTGGCTCGTAATAATGCACGAATCAAGTATATTCAAATTGTCAATGCTGACTTTATTATTGATTACTCAATGTCAGAACAAGGCAAAAATATTGATTTTGTCTCGGTAGCTTCAAAGTTTTTTGAAACACACGATGCTTACGAAGTATAATCGTGCCTTATTTTTCTCGTTAAATATAGAACAGATGCAACAAGATCTGGGAAATAATACCTAATGATAGTAATTAAACGGCTCCTTTGAAAGCGGCAACGCGTAATTATAACGGCCGATATTACACAACCAGGACGATATAAAAACTTCACCTCTTTTATCCGTACCCTCCCCTCTCTTCTCTGCCGGCACAACTTTTCCCTTTAAACTTTATCTTTATTACACGGCGGATGCGACCGATTGTGCAATAAAGTCTCCCTTTCTGCTCTCATAATTTACTTGCAATATAACATTTCCTCAAGCAAACAGTGTTAAAAATTTTGGAAATTTTATTTATAGTACACATGCGCGCGCGCACACACACACACACACACACACACACACACACACACACACACACACACACACACACACTCACGCGCGCACACACACGCGCGCACACACACGCCACACACACGCACACACGCGCACACATTGTTTCATAGATAAAAATATAAAATTGAAAACTGCATTTAACACAACAGCCGGCGATTTTAGCGCGCGAACTGAAGCTTGATGCCATGCGCAATTTACAAAAATCTGTAGCTGCAAGATTCTGGCATTAAAATAAAAATGAAAATGACAAAAATTGCTTTATAATATTATGCTTGTAACTACTGTTGTTTAAAATTTGAAAGAAAAACGTTACAATCCAAATAGAAAAAATTTTTAATTTATAAATATGGGAATATTAAAATTCAAAAAACTTTTAAAATTAACATTATAATTAACATTATAATTAAAATTAACTTTTAAAAAATTAATATATTTTTTAAAAAATAATGAAATACTTTTACATTAAATATAACATGAAATTATTTTTAACTTCGTTCAAATGCTCATTTTGAGGAATTTGAAATCAATTTATTGTTAGATAAGTGCTGTAATCATAAAAAAATTACGAATTGTAAAATCATCTGCGTCCCTATAAATATAAAATGACTTGAAAATCCAATTTACTTTCAAATTAAACATCTTTCTGTTCTAGAGTATTTAAAGAGATACAAATAAGCTTTTCTAAGCAACTTTTATAATGAAATACATAGAAAGGAAGACAATACGAATGGTGTATATCGTCTAATATAACTTCTCTGCTTCTTATCTTTTCGTTCATTTTGGAGTACCAATATTACGCATAATACACGGACTATAATACATTGGAAATCTTTTTTTAATAACAAAAAAGTATATTAGATGTAGTCGGCACAACTGGCCAAAATTTATTTGAAAAATTCACAATTTTTTAAATAACTATATGTTCTCCAGACGTCCCTTTCTCTCTCTTCCTCTCGCATTCTATGTCTGTTCACTCTCGCCTATTGCTACTGCTATGAGGAATTCGCCGGGATCCAGAACTGGCTCTTTGTCGTCTCCCGCTTAATTTCGGGGATTCGTTTTATTACGGACGCGGCGCGTTGTATACGGGCGCGCGAGTCGTCGTTCTCGGAGTAGCGACACCATCGTTTCGGGGTTTACGACAATTTTCGGTACACCCTCTTAAACGGGCAGGCAAATGGCCATAATAAGCTTCCGCCGACTCCCACGGAGCAACTCGGACTCTGCGGTTTGCATAAGAGCCTCCGGCTTGCGTCGGGATGAGTTAAGGGACATCCCCGGGACTCCGAGGATTTGAGCCGATGTGTAAGAAAGGACTGCTTCGCCTAATTAACAAACTGCCATGCCGGTGCATGCGACTGGACATGCCGCGTTAGGTTCTAATGCGCCACGACTGTAGACGCGGAGATATGAATTGCGTATTACGTAGTCTGTTACCGTTACGAACTGCGAAGCAAAGTGTGGTAGGTGGGGGTCGATTGTAAGACGACGCGATAATTCTACCTCTTACCATATATTGCAGGAAGAGGTAGAATTAAACCCTCCACGAGGTAAATCCTTCCTATAAAACATTGGAATTTCAAAATGGTTTCTTAATGTGCGGAATACGTTTGACATCATTGTAGCGGTGAAAAAAGTTATTTCAATTTTCCGTGTTCTTAAAACTTGGCAATTATAGTTCCCTTTTGAACGTATAACTACTCAATTATTAAGCAAGATTTACATTCGGACGTAAGCACTGCTTAAGGAGGTTTATTCGCGGATTAACAGCAGACGAAAATATCGGATTACGACAAATGTTTACATGCAACACGCTCCACCGGTGGGTATGTAAATCCCGCGTTACCGACTACAGCTCGGCGCCGGCAATATTACGATCTCAATCTCGACGAGATCTTCCGGTTTTATGGCGCGCTACTCTCGTATCCATACACGCGGACTGGATATCGACTGTAATAGGGCGCACGAATGATACACGGAATCCCGAATGCAATTACGCTATTTATCGATTCATCGCGATTATTGCCTTGTTATCCGACTCCAATTGATCGTTCTCCCCGCGATCTCGATATGAAGCTGGAGAAATCGGGAAACGAAGTTCTGAATTTATGTTCCTTTTTAACGAAAATACTGTTTCCCGCGTGCCGACCCGTCGTGTAAAAAAACCACGTTAATTAAATTAGGATCTGCCAGAGGCGGAAAATAAATTAGGATAGGATTGCCAACATAGGACGAGACGGCAGTCATCGCAGAAAATCAAAGATATTTTGGGACAATTTCTGCTTGGGACTTTTTACAAAATCTGTAATAAATAAATGACCATCGCAACGAAGCAAACTTAAACTGTCCATGTATGTATATATCTCATGGACTGCTGGTGTTTCACGTTTCGTTAACCATCGACATCCGATGCTTTTAATTGGAGTATCGCGTGTCAATCAATTAATGGCATCGTAATTCTTCATTCTCGCTAATGATTTATTCACCGCGAATCCCTATATGGCCCGTTTTTTCATCTATCATCCATAAAATTACCTTCATGTTTTTAATATGCCAAATTTTAGATATATGTACTTAAATAAAGAGTTCTCCGGTGAAATATTTCAAACGCTGATTTTTTCAGATGTGCTAATTAAAAGGAATAATTCGAATACCATATAATTATATGCTAAATTTAAAAATAAATTATTATTTCTTTATTGTATTACGTCAAAATGTTAGATGTAAATGGATATAATGCATTATTATCATTATTTTTAAACCAGAACAATGTTTTTTGTCAATGCATTGCATTTAAAATTTGGTATCTGTAACATTTTTTGGAGATTAAAAAAAATCTTATATTTATTATTTTTGCAAAAGATTAATTACTATATAATAGTAATTTTGGCTAGTGGAGATATTAGTGGAGATATTACTCTATTAGTAGAGATATTTTTTACTATATGTTCCTAGAAAGATGGAAAGATTGTTTTTATATCAGAAAAAATAAAGGTTGAAGACAAGAGCAACGATAAGATTTACTGATAGATTATTTTCTTGACAGTTTCTTTTTGCATTTCAATGATGGTTCCTCTTACCGGCAGGGTCGCTTTTACGCGAATAACTACGTTTTATGCACAAGATTGTCCGTGAACTGTCAGCGAAATTTCTGTATTATTTATGCATAACATAAACTACTAGCGAAAATGAGATCTAAATGTATGGAAACACATTAAAATATTTATAATATTATGAAATAATATATAATTGGCAACGTTATTAATAAACTGGCTATACGCTTTAAATAATGATGAAAATTTCTAACTTGGAATACAGTTAAATATACGTACCAGCTTGTATCCGTTTCTCTATTTTTACCTTATATCTAAAATAATAAAATAGAAAGTTCATGGAATAAAATATAATTATAAAAGAATGATCTCATTATATGTGTAGATATTTTTAATTCCAGTCGATATATATACTTTTAGAAGTTCTATACTATTTTCTGCAACATCGTGTATAAAAATAATATATGCAGAAAATATAATTTAGAATAATAGATATCCCGGCAAGAAAAAGAGATATTTTGAATCGCTTAGGAAAGGTTTTCCTTGTCGAAAAACACGTGGAGACTTTTGATCTTGTCTCATATAACAGAAACGGGATGGCTATGTCCTCGCTTTTTATTCGTCGCGCATCACAAACCATGTCGAGGGGCTCCTCGTCGCGTATTGCGGTCATCGCGATCACTGCGAAAAAATCTAAACAATAGCCCCGACGTTCTCCAGAGCGAAGAGGGTGGAAACAATGGTTATATATACATATATATATATATGTATACGCTCATGGAACACTTCGGTATTGCGCCCCGTGGCGATAAGCCGCCATAATCGCTCGTGTCCGTTCGCACTATACGGTGTAACATACACTCACATATATATATATATATATATATATACACGTATACACACGCGTTTTTGCATCTGTGGGCATGAGTGCACACATGTACAAAAATGCTGCGTTTTATATAAAATATAAACAGTGCACATGCAGTCCACCAGTCGCGCGGTACAGCCGGTCATGCGCGTCGAAATAATACTTCGCGACGCTGTAAATGTTTACTGTTGAGATACGAGCGAGTGTCGCAGCGCCGACACGGAACACTTTTCACCTCTTTTTTTAACGAGAGAAAGAGAGAGAGAGAGAGAGAGAGAGAGAGAGAAAGAGAGAGAGAGAGAGCTGTTTCCGTTCAATTTTACGTCGAGATCGCTTTAATGCCTCGAAAAAGTTGAGAATTGTAAAGGAAAGATGTAGAGAGAGAATCCCAAGAAGAAGGAGTTGCATTCCTTCTTCGTTGGGAATGAGCGAGAAATGTTGAGAATGTGATGGAGGACTATCAATGAGCGGAGTTACGCTTTTCCGCGAAATAATACAATATCCTTACTGCAACTGGCGGAAGCTTACTTCCCCTAAGAATCACTACGGTCAAGTGATCGCCAAATGCTTTACGTTCGCCCTCGGTCCTCGGAAAATAGCCGTTTTACAGAATGACGTTCAATTATCCTTGCGTAGGCAGAAATCTCTGCGTTCCGCGTTCGCGCTTTGCACCGATCGACTTCTTCCTCAGCGTGGAATTTTCGTTGGACTGAATATAGCGGGTTCCATTAGAGCGGATACTTTTAATACCGCTATTGAGATCTGTTTGCCAATGACAATGCGGACCGCGGTCTGGGAGCGACTGTGAAGAGGCAACGGGATGTGTCGGTGAGGGATGGAACGGGACCGCGGTCGCAGGAGGGTTATAGAGGAAATGGTGGCGACAGGGGTGTGAGGAGGGTAGCGGGAGGGCGAAATGGAGGATGAGGAAGCAGGAGCAGAAGAAGGCGGAGGAGGAGGGCTGGCTGCCGAGAGACGCGCCACGGCACAATGGGGAAAATTAATCGCTGAAATCTGGGTACAATGTAAAAGAGTCGCGAGGTTGGGGTTGACTGGGGGTTTATGAAAAAAGGTATGACTCCCCGGCGCAGCCATAAGTCAGCGATTTCCTCTGGTACATTGAGCCGGCGCCCGCGGCCGAGCGAGCGAGCGAGCGCGGCCAACTATCTTACGAGTTCTTATACCGGGGAGGCGGCTGCCGCTGGTGTAAGCCGCAGGACGTGTCGCGTATGTCATTTCGACCGACCGACCGCGGCGTTATCTCCGGACCGTTCTTCGGTTGCGTTCAAAAAATTAGGGGAAACATTACCGGTTATCGGGGCGGGTTCGGCTCCGCTCGGGAGGAAGAACTGATTCCGGCTCTCGCCGTTATTTCTCGCTCGAGCGCGACTCCACGTCGTGTTTCCGCCGCGCTGTCTCTCCTACGATTGCGGATAAATCCCGTAGCGTTGCTTTCTGAGCTCACGTTACATGTACCCGATTTTAAGCACGTAGTCAGCAACGTACGTTAGCTCAGGTTACATCACATAATGGCTGCGTTAATATTGGCATTATTATTATCATCAAGGTTGTATATTAATCGGAAAATACAATTAGCGATATGAGACAATTAAGGAAATATCGAGGTAAATTTGCATTCAAATTGTTATTTGCATTAATTTTGAAGTTGATTTATTTTGTACCATTATTTCCGTGTAATATTTTTGATATATTGTATATAAAAGATACATCAAGGAGTATACATCGCGCGGAATTATTCATGGAAAAACACGTTTTATGGATATGACATAATTCGATGTATTTAAAAATGCATCGGGTAAATGTAACGGCAGCAAATCGGAATCTTTTCGTTGCAACTTACGCGCCATGCACTTTGAAAAGCTTTTTCCCCGGGAAGTTGTTAAATATTCACTTGACTGTGATAAACCTTAAGCTACCTTAAGAAGTCCTCCGGGGCCCATTACTTCTGCTTTACCACGCCTCACAGAAACGAAAGTTCCTTGTTATTGGAAGCATGTAAGCTATCCGATACACTCGACCCCGCGGCTTCGCTGCAGTAACTTCATTACAGTAATAGTTAAAAATTTTCAAGACCTGCCTCGTTACAAAACTTTCCGTTTTACTTGGGAGAATTTAAGTAATCGCCGCCACCCGGCTCGTAGCGCTTTAAATATATTCTATTTTTCATGGAAGCTACGCGATAATGCGGTAATAAACAGATCAGTGATTCCCTAAAGGACGTGAATATGACGTAACTAGAAATTTATAAGGAGGATCTCGTATATTTTGTATCTTATAGGATATTTTATCTTCCTAATGCCTTCCTAAAGCATCTCTCCGTTCTTTACTAACTAATCACAGCCGCAAGAAATAATTATCGGAAATAATAATCCGCTGATCCTCGTCCGATAAGAGAGAGACGTTTTTTCTAAATCAATATATAAATTTTGTTGCCTGCTCCGTCTTGATGCGAAACAAATCCTGTCGGGACACTGAGAATATTGTGTCAGACGTTAACCCGATTCCTCACAGTGTCGTAAAACCGTGAACGACACGCGCCATTCCAAAACGGAAACTGCTTTCGTTTTAGGATATGAGGGCTACATATTTTTGTGACATCAAGAATAATCATTCTCTCTCTCTCTCTTTCTCTCTCTCTCTCTCTCTCCCCCTTTTCCTTTATATTCTAAATAAAAAAATCACAGTATCTCTAATTCCTACAGTCAATCAAACTTAGAATATTATTATGCATAAATTATATAAAAAATCTTTTGTTGTAAAGAAACATTGGAAATAAATTATGCTATTTATTATCTAATTCATCTGAAATATGTTTTTCAAAAATGTAATTAAAACTTTTAAATGTATAATTAAATTAAATATATAATAAAATTAAATATTAATAAAAATTATAATATAATTAATATATTATTTAATTTGTTTGATGAAACTGAGCAGCTCAGATAACTATAATATAAAATTTTATTAACTCCTGTACAGATTAGAATTATGAAACAATTTTTTAACAATAAGTGACTTAGATATCCGCCTACAATTGAGAATATATAACAGTCTAAGGACGTGTATTAAATAATTAATTAACGAAAGAATAATATAACTTTATCTCTTTATATTTTTAGAAATATACAGAGTGTAAAAGTGTAAATTTCTGAAGAATAGTTCTCTGATACGAATCTTACGAAATATGTTATATATCTCGTATATACTTCGATATATATACTTAAATTCCATAATTAAGAAACTGTCATCTTCGGAACGGCAGTATTATCCGGCTTATTCCTTTCTTCTATCGTCTCAGGTCGACCTTGTTATCTGTGATTAACTTTCTGCTTTGCCTCGGCGCTGTTCGTTATGTTTAATTAATCACATCCCAATATTAATTAAATGAAGAGTCTCGCGGACCATAATCATCCGAAATTGAAATATACCGCTGATTAAATTGATAAAAAAATCTACATATACAGTAGCGCTCAAAAGTCTTTTGACAAATAGTATTCTGTGAATTACTTTATTAATAGCAATACTATACATATATATTAAACTTTATACTATAATCTTTGCTTATAATAACACATATGTTTATAACAAAAATATATCTTAGCAAATATTAATAAACATTACATAAACAACGTAATAGCCTTGTTTACAAAGTAACGCATAAAAACAAATTGTCAAAAGACTTTTGAGCGCTACTGTATAGATTATAATTCAGACTGATTGTGAGTGTATGAGAGCGAATTCAAGAAAAAGATATGGAAGCTTATGTTTTTTTGCCTATTATTTTGAAAAAAAATAAGAAAAAACAAAAAATCGATATAAAAATTCACCTTCTCTTTCGAAAAAAAAAAAAATTTGAATCCACTTATTGATCAAGTCAGCTAAAATTTTTGATTGTTACAATAAAGTTAATTTTCAACATAATAATCTTTGAAATAGGGACAAATTGAAAAAAGAAATGTAACAATATTCTAAAAAAAATTAAGTAAAGATTTCTTTTTGTTTCCAAGAGCAAAAGTTATTTATGATTGTTAAACGATTAATTTTTCTG
This sequence comes from Aphaenogaster floridana, assembly GCA_003063835.1. Lineage (NCBI taxonomy): Eukaryota > Metazoa > Arthropoda > Insecta > Hymenoptera > Formicidae > Aphaenogaster > Aphaenogaster floridana. Next base: position 2,396,623 of record NJRP01000002.1, read on the forward strand.
AAATATATGTCTGCGTGGACAAGTCATGCATTTTGGCATTTTATCTGACAAACGGAGATAATAGCATTCAGTATCCAATACACCATACACGTGACAATTATTAAAACAGAGTCAGCGTCACTTAACACGATCGTCATTTATCGTCGTTTAACGGAATTATAATGATTATCCCCGCACATGCGTGATCGACGTGGTGCATTCATCAATATCAGAACAGAATTACTGCGAAAATTGCAGGTATAGACAAAATTGCCGGAAGGATGTATCTTCAATGCGATTTTACAGAGTCTGTATATTATTAAAATGTAAATGTAAAAATATAATTATAAAAAATTGGAAAGTAAGAAAAAAATCTTGACAGCCATAAAAATGTAGAAATGAATTAATATATGTGAGATGTAGTTATCTCTAATGTATTTATCTAATCTATTCATTTAATTTTCATTAAATAGAATAATACTACATTTCTCAAGAAAGGAAGATGATTTTATCTAGGATTAATTTACTGTATTTCTGGTGCTCGTCTCAGGTCGAGCAGTCCGCATTCAAGAAATGCAATTTACTATGTTGCACCGCGATACGTTTATTCATTTAGGTACCTGTCCGCATTAATGCGTCGATGCATGCGTGTTTGTAATGAGCGGCGCCTCGGTTTTGGCTGCTGACATCACTTCATAAATCAACGTGTAACAAAAACACAAGGGGCTGGTCAAGAAAAGCCGCAAAACAATATTCACGTCGCGACGTAACCCGCACCGCATCGACGTACTGAGTAAATAATGCATATCACCAACGGAGAGACGCGGCTGACATCAGTGACAATAACATAAATACTCATCAACCGTCTTTTAATTGCTTCCGACGTAATGCTATATGCAATTCTATTTCCTATTTCTCCATATCCTTTGTGCGCTTATGATTATTTAATGGCTGATGCATTATATATTATTGTCGACTGAGCTTCTCCCGATATCACGTATGAGAATATCAAACGCTACATTGAAATTCAGTCATTAATATATTATTCCGTTCAAATTAGTAAGATAGATAATAAGATAACACATATATTTTAGAGCATTTATAACAATAGTAACGGATATAATATATATGAATAATTCCGGATAACATTTTTTTCCAACTTTATAGGTTTTTACCGTAAAAATATTAAACATATTTTATTTTTTATTTAAAGCATTTATATATTATTTAGGATGTATTACACTTTATCAGACAGGATATTTTTGATGCACGTTAATATTTTTATACACTAAAAATAAAACGGGATTCATTATGATATTTTTAAGCAAAGCAGATTAAGTAGTTCGATCGCTTCGTTTGAAGATTTAAAAGGAAAACAAAAAGAATAGAATTCATAGTACCTATATAATATTTAACCGTCACTAACAATATATAAGTACACTTTAAATACAATCGGGATTTTACGCGTATATATATTTTCTCATTATTAAAAGACACATTTATCAAAAAATAAATAAAAACGTGTAGATAATAAAATAAAACGGTTTAATAATTAATCATGATATTGTGGACTGGCAAGATTCACAGTGCCCGGTTTTAGAAAAGAAATAAAAAATTGAAGAATAAAATTTGTTTGTAATAATCTTTTTTTATTTTTTATTTCTTTTTTTATCTTATTTATTTTATAAATAATTATTTTTTATATCCACGTTCACTACTGTCATTTATTACTAAAACAGAATCACCACTAATACTAGCCTTAATGGAAGAATAAAATTTTCTTTTATAATATACTAATTATTTTCATTATTTGACTTTAAAAATTATATGATCATTGTTGCTTACTTTTTGCCGAATACCGGGAATTCTCCTGGGAGAATCCCGGTTTAATTCAAGAAGACTCGGGTTTAATTCCGGCTCTGCAACAGGCACCTCCAATTTTCAACGAGGCACCGAACCGACGAGAAACAATCCTCCACAATGAAGATCGTTATGACTTCTTTCTAGCATGGATGTTTTCGTTAATATTCATCTGACACATGGAATAAAAATAAGGCCCATTCGCCGAATCAGCGATTGTGCTCAAGAACATGGAAACAACGCGATATTCTTTCGCAATGGCTTTTAACAAATATTTATTGCGAAAAATAATTTAAGAAAATTGTTTGGCGAATACTTAACACGATGCGAAATTCGCGAATTTTAATTAAAAGCGAGATAGATTTCGCAACTTTTGATTTCTATAATTAATAATGCAAACTCCGCAATTTTTCGGTTATTTTGTTAAATGTATTCGCGATGTCACAAATACCTACGTCAAATTTCGCAAGCGAAAAGCTAATATTGGATCATTGATTCAGTATCAAGTCTCTTCTTCATTCTTCTGCCAGATTGAACTCACCTTTCGTTACTCTTGACCAATATCCATTCTAGCTACATATAGCCAAAGATCAACAGGAAGGAAAAATACTTCTACTGCCGGCTAATCATCGCCCGCAATTTAGCATAAAACTTTTATTGTATGATTCGCGAAATATGAATGCGTCGCGAAAGGACCATTGTATTAATTTAATTAATTAATTTAAAAATGTGCAGTAATATCCATTAGCATATTAATTAATTTTGCGTTTATTTTTTATATACGTACTACATTTTTTTAGCAACAATGAAAAAATACATTCAATCAGAAATATATTCAAGTTTGAAAAAAATTTATCACTGCATTCTACTTCGAAGATACTTAACAATTCGCAAATGCTAAAAATTTTACATTAATCATTGCACGGAAAAAAACGATAAGGTTGCCACAACCACAATTCGTCCAACAACATAGTGAATGTTGAGACAACCATAGTGAATGTTGAGACAAACATAGTGAATGTTGAGACAAACATAGTGAATGTTTGTCTCAACATTCACTATGGTTGTCTCAACATTCACTATGGTTGTCTCAACATTCACTATGTTGTTGGACGAATTGTGGTTGTGGCAACCTTATCGTTTTTTTCCGTGTGGTACACTCAAAAAAATAAATACCGAATATCGGTCGCCGTTGCAAAATATTTAAAGGTATTACAAGATCAATGCTGAATGTTCATAGAAAAAATATTACATAAACAATTTTTATTGGAAATTGTATATATATCTTTCCTCTTCTCTTCCTCCTTTCTGCTCTTTCTTCGTCTTCTTCTTTCTCTCAGATTGACAGAGATTGTTGCGCTCATACAGCATTAACGAAAACCTGGGTAATTACGATCACACGCGAATCTCTTATTAAAATACAACTACTGCACGACAGTTTGCACGTCACTCCCGAGATTAATGTTTGATATCCCGTTTCGAGAAATAATACGAAACTATACAGAGCGGCTCGCGCACTGGTACCGCATTATCAGCATGCGAATGGTAATATGGTGACCTTGTATACGCAGTGACACAGTATACCTTGCATAAACAAATGACCGCATACCAGCCGAATTGTAGATATAAAATCTAACAGAGATAAATTATTTATTAAGTAATATTTGAACGAATATTATTTATTAAATAATTTTTATTATTGTATTGCATTTCAAGATTGATTTCACTATGTTCTTTAGTAGAAATGGAATTTTTTAGGGTGATATGGGCTACTACTTATTGTTAACCGAATGCATTGTCGAATTACACTGTCTATTGGCAAAAAATGATCGAATAAAGTTTATCGATGGTGAGTAAAATCAAAATCGTGAGACACACCGAAGAACGGAAGGTCCGCCATCGCGTTGTCACTTGTCGCGGATAAAATTTTTCTCCCACGGCGAGAATAGCAAAAGTAAAGTCGGCGGGAAAAGGGATTTTCCCCTTGGCTGGGTTATAATGAGAAAAGTAATTCCAATTTAAATAATATTCCGAACTGCCGGGGAAAATAATATCCGCGATTACGTTGAAACTCGTAGAAGAGGAAACTAATTCCGAAAGATAGCTCAGCTTAGCGATCTTCTCGGGAACGTCAAAGAACAATCAATTGAACTTAATGGTAACGTTATAACTCTTTAGTATAACTCTTTAGTATTATTACGAAAAACACCTGTCACTCGCGCCGCCAAAACTTTATTATCCAGTTGCATCCAAAGAATTTCCGATAACCATAATCTTTCTAAGAAATTTAATTGATCTTTTAATACTTCAATAGATATCATTAAAGATAGTTTTTATCCTCTCTTAATATTTCTAATATCATCAGTGAAGAAACCTAAAGTATTAGAAATATTAATGTTACTTATATAACAGTGTTTCTTCTTTTTTAATATAATCTTCAGTTTTGAGATTTACTGTGCTAGATTACATCGGCAGCACAAAAAAATCAAAATATCTTATTTAATTTAATTATATTTAAAATATAAGATATTTTTCTCGTAGCTTTTATCAAATTTTCCCGGCTTTGTTTGCAGTTAAGAATAGCTTCGCAAATCCGTAGACCGTGGAGTTAAAGCTATCTTATTGCAACGTTTTGGGACGTTTCTCGGAGCCGTCGTGATGCACGTCGGCCCGCCGTTATAACAAGCCAATGGCGTATTATCAAGTCGCAAACTCCGAGGGTAAACACGCCCGTGCTCGCATCCGGCAGCACTTTCATACCTGCTGGAAAATTTACCCTTGGAATTCCGCACTCTCCGACTCGTGATTAACTTATCACAATAGTGACTCGGACATCGTATTACATTCCGCCCGGTATCATTCCCGGTTGTAAAGTAAATCACGCTTTTCCCCATGTTTCTTTGCGCGAATATTTTACATAATACGCTGCCATACGAAACGTTTGTCTAAGTTGAATTGCACTGATTAACAAAGAAAAGTATTATGATAAATATATTTCAAAATACCAATTTTGAATTTACATATATATATTTAATTTTTAAAATATAAGATGATTGTGTAATTTAATTTATCTTATCTGTGTAAGATTGATATTAAATTTCTTACATTAACTTAAGCAGAATAAATTGATCTAAATTATCTTCACATTTTTACAGACAAAAATAAAGTATTTGACGTTTAAGAAAAAAAAAGATTAATTTTCTCGGTTAATGCTGTGTGATGTCAAATTTGTATACGAATAAAATATTTATGAAATTTTTGGTTATTGTTACATTGGTGCAAATCTTTTTTTGAGATAGAAAGATTGTACGTAACATTTTTTTTATTAGTTTCAATCGAAAAAGCGCAATTTTTCGGAAGTCTGTATTTTTAATATGAACACAGAAAAAGCTGATACCTCTTTTGACAGCTCAATTGTATTAAAATATAGTCCGTCAATACGAAAACAGATAAATGAAAAATACATTAATAGAGATGCAAATATTTGAGATAGTGTTTTTAGTGAATGAATGTGCTAATAAATGGATAAATATCACACGTGGAATCGTGAAAATTAAACGTCTGGCTCAGAACTTCATATCTGTCGACAAGAACTTAATAAAACAAGACTAGAGAATCCATGCGTGTTTCAAACAAATTGCGTTGAACGTGTGTGGAAGATCTGGATTTTTATCCAAGTAAAGAACGAATATTCAAGAGAGAGACCGCTCGTCGACTTTCTCGCAAAAATTGAATGTTTCGCCAGAGCCAATAGCGCCTGATCTGCATCTTTGCAAAATGAATATCGGAAACTATACGTGTGCACATCGATGAGCGCGCATATGCTCGCGGAATATCAACCAACCGATTAAATCGATTCCACCATACGTTTTCATAAGCAAATATCGGGAAAGCTGTTAGTCTTTATTAACTACAGCAAACTCAATCAACTCTACAGAAAACAAACATTGAATAAGTACCTGTGACAAAATTCTTTTTGGGAGAAGCTGGCGTTTATTTCAAATAAAAGAATGGTATTACCGCGGCATGTCGCATTCAATCATGACATCATCGAGCAGTTAAAACAGCTGTGCACTTGCAAATTTTCGACAAGATAACGTCCAATTCTCTCGCGAGGTCGCGGAAGACGATGGTAGAACGGAAGCGAAAATACCCGTCGACCCTTCTGGGAGGTTGAACAAACCCCCGGGATGGGGGAGCTTGTCTCAGGCTCGAGAAAAGGAAATTAAATAGATAACATTTGCCATCGCGAGAAGGCAAGACCTAATCGGCCCACGACCGCGCAAGACAATTTCATCCGTTGCTAACAGCCGGCGATACGTTTGAAGTTTACTCGTTGACTCCTATCCAACGAGGGTGGGAAAAGCGCGACGTATATCCTGCTTGATATCTTGTCCCCCCTCGCATGTTTGTTTAAGCTCTCAGGGACGCGAGTTTAACGCGGTCACCGCCGACGTGGAAGATAAACGCGGTCTTCCACGTTTCGTAACGATGGTCCGACGAAAAAGCAGAGAAACAGAGAAAGAGAGAGGAAATTTATCGTGCCGTAGGAAAAATTCTCTTAATATAAAAAACATGTTGCAACGTTGTGAATAAACGAAGGATTTAACCTAACAATTTAACGAAATGTAAATAAGGTTTACAGGACGTTCCGTATTTCTCATTCCTTCTCTTATCTATAGATTTTGAATTATTATAGCTGCAAATTAATTTTCTTAGCAGAAATAAATGGTGATTTGCGATTCACACAGGTTTCATTTAAGTACGATATGTCTGATTTTATGATATTTTCTTAAATAGATTCGACTCAGGAATTCCTATTCGAAGGTATTCCTTTTCTCGGAGCAAACTCGTTGGGCGTAGTAACCATTTGGGACGCGACGAGTTTTCCGCATTTTCTACAGAACACGGGAGAAGTTAAAACGCAGGTGACGGCGCGGACCGAAATGGACGTTAGGAATCGGACGTTAAAGTCCAATTCACGCTAAAACAGCATGTCACCGTTAACACCCGACAATGTTTCGCGGAACGACAAGAAGAATTTCGCAACGACATAACGTGCGAATGAGAAATCTGCGAGAAGCGCACGGAGAAAACTCCGTATGTGCTCTACGAAAGCATGTAGTTCTTCTCGTATATTCGTTGATTTAGTGGAATTAACTAATGTAATCAGCAAACTCTTATTTATTATTCAAATATAAATATGAAAGAAAGTCAAAACTCTTATTTATTATAACTTCATGTAATTGTACGTGGGAAAGTTTTAGTTTCTTATTCTCTTATAATTTTTTTACATATGTAGAACAGACTATTGAAAACAATCCTTTAATATACATTGTTAGTAACTCTTTTTTTAGGATAACAAATTTATTTAGGGCTAATTAATTTTTTCATGTTTAACCATTTGATAACGTGTTCATGATTTTAATTTGTTATGAATTGATTGATTAAAATTCTTAGACGAAATGACATTAAAAGACGCACGCCAATTTTCATGCGCAGAAAGTAATTTTGTTCTCAACTAAAACCCGTGTCGGCTAAAGAGAAGAAAGCAGAAACGCATTTCCAAGAAACGCGTACGAATCGTAACAGTTATACGAGGATCGTGAAACCGCGTATGGTTATATCCGGTGGTGCCTTGAAAACCTACAGGAAGGCTGGCAGGTGCACCGATCGCTTTCGTGTGCTCGATACTTCGACTGCGATGATGCTCATGGAAGTAAAAGCGAATGGTTTGAAAGACGCTTCCGACTTTCGTCGTGGTTTGAAGGAAACGTAAGCAGATGGAATTAAAGAGTTAAATTTAACTTCGAAGCTTAGTCTAATGCAAATGCCAACATGTCTGATTAGGAAATGAACTAGTTAAGAAACTTGATCAATCGAGTCAATGGCGACGGAAGACTATTATAATTTTAAAAGACTTGAAATGATTTAGAAACCTATAAAAATAATCTATTGATGTAAGACGCCGAAAATATTCTATCGTTTAAAAAGTGATATATTGCAAAACTGATTTTAATCATTTCTGTATTGGATTACTACATCTTATCTAACACACAACTAAGATTTTATATATTTATAAAGATAAAGAAATTTATATTTTTTATATACATATCTCCGAAAAAAAAATTTTCTCATTTTATTTACGATTTTTTCTCAATTTCAATTTAATTATACACAACGAAGAGCTAATAGCCTAAGTGCGCTATTTGTAAAACAATTTCGTCGTTGTTTAAAACATCGGATATTCCACGCGCATTCGCATAGAACTGTTTGGAATTACAAGGATGTATCTTGAGAAAGTAATCGATAAGGAAGTTCAAAGTGTCTCTACTTTTAATTTTACAAATTTAGAGTATTTCAAGTATCCTTGATATATCGAAAATGTTACAGTCTTGAATTATCGTCATAAAACTTTCGTAAACTAGGCTCGAAACTGACGTGCGCAGCGAATCTTTTAAGAAGCTTGACAAATAAAATTATTCATGAAATGTACTACACGGCGTCAGCTCGGATACCCAAAGCTCTGACGAAATCTAACTTTGACGTGTTACCGCGTCAAGATTCATTCTTGCTTATAATAATCATCAATTTAAGCAGCTTGTGCAATATGAAAATTATAATCAATTAAATTTTAACATGAGTTACACTATTAATTAATTTTTTGTTAAAAAGATGTCCTCATATAAAAGAGATATAAATTACAATTATGAATCGGTCTTTTTTCAATATTTTTTTCTACATTTTTACATTTTTTATGTGTTTATAAATTAATAATTTACCGATAAGCGATCTTCATGTGAGACAAATAAAAACCAAATTAAAAATCAAACAGTCGTACTTGATGCTAGATGTGTGAATTCGGAGCTTACGATGTCTAAAAAGATGATGTCGGCGTAATCTTACCACATTTTACAAAACCGTCTCAAAATCAGAGATTGCGAAGGAGACATGAAATACGCGACGGAAGAAGATAAGCGAGTGTCGCGGGAGAAGTCAATAAGCAGATTTATTTATCACATGCTCGCGCATAGAGACAACCTTCGAGATCCCGACGGATATGTCGCCGGCGTGATACGTATCAAGCTGTCTATTTCCGTCTTCGTGTTGTGTAGAGGTCTCTAAGAGGAATCTCTTAAAAGATAGTCGAAAAGGACCATTGAAGTAATTTGAAGAAAACGAATATGAGAAAGAGAAAGGGGGGGGGGAAATGCCTACTTGAAGTTACATGTATATATGAAATATGTATTCTGGCCGACCTAAATATTGTCAAACAAACATCAAATGTAGGACCTTTTTTTATTATTCCACCGAAACTGGGATTGTATCCCGAAGCGCTTCGGCGTCCGCGTCACTTGGGATTTAAAATATTAAATATAGAAAGATCCGTGCGCGTGAGACGGGTTTGCACGGATTTCCACAGAAATAAAAATAATTCAAACTAAAGTATATATACACGCATTTGAAGGCGAACACTATGTATTCTACATGAAATCTATGTGGTTTTGTTTATCGTCCCCCTTTTCCGAGATGGAAATTCACTTCTTCTCTAAATAAATAAGTAAACAAGAGAATCTGATAAGCAATAAATATAAATTCCAATTTCAAGAAAAAATAAATAAGAATTAAACTAGATGGGGTTCGTACAAGCATGTACCATGTGAGGGTGCAGATGTTCCTTTTCTGCCGTTTGTTTGTCTTTCACGGTGGAAGTCGTTCTTCCGAATTATCACATTTAATCGTTTAATCAAAAAGTCTTAAATAAATAAATACTTGAAATACAGACGTGATACAAATCGATATAAAGAAAGGAGCAACGTTTGTGTGTTAATGTTTGGAATAATATGATAAATCACATTGCGAGTGGAAGATGTATCACCTCTATGATGTTTCCTTTTCTCATATTGACAGATGTATTGTATAAGATTGGTGCTGTCAGACTATTTTCAAAATCTAAAAGCATCTGAATTTTTTATGGAAAATATATTTGTCTTCCTGTTAAACCATTCTGTTCGTAATAAATGTGAATTTTTATAGACAGATGATGCGAGCCGTCGAATTTAAATAATGTTGCGAAACTTTGTTCAAACGATTTCATCAAAAATAAGAGGAAAACGGTGAAGTTCTTTACACTATGCACGAATATCATATCGACATCGCGCGGCAACATATCTACGTCCCTAAGCGCACCGAGATGATACGTGCTGTGTTGTATTTGTATCTTGGATCGCGTTCTACAGTCATCGGTTCAGAACATACAATGTAAGATGCATTCGAATCACACGGGAGTGCTACAGTCATTGCCTCTGTACCTACAGTTTATGGTGAATTCCGAACCGCATGGGAATTATGAACTACACATTATTATGAAAATGCAATATATGTAGACTCGATTCAAAGTATTTTAAATTTTAATGTAAATTTTAAAGTAGATATTTTAATCCGGATTTTAATAATAAATTATAACGAATTTCTTAATCCATAAAATAATTACTAAACCACCGCAATTATCAGAAAATAGCATATATTTTAACGAGAAATTAATGTACCAATTAATAAAAAATCAAGCAAATCGACTTTATCAAATTCTTGAACAAATTATTTCAATTATTTTCTAGTTAAGTTTTTGCACCTAAAAATACTATATATATATATATAATATACAATAAATTTCAGTAAAAGGTCAATAACGAGCAGAAAAAATATTTTAAATAATTTAGATGGTTAATATATATTGTTTATTAATTAATAAAAATATGTCAGACACATAGATCCAATTAAATAAATATATAAATAAATTAAAAATAAAAATAAAAATAACGAATGTGTCAAACCATGTGTATAAGTTTAAATAAAACGTTGAACGTTTCAAGCTTCACAGAGCTCTTCTTCAGCAACATATTCATAGCAAGTGTTGTCCATCAGTATGTAAAACCGTCTAAATTGTGTCAAGTCAAAATGGTAAAGTCCGATCAGAGGAAAGTAATTGTGAATAAATTAAAAACCGGACTCACTATGATTATCAAGAATAAAACTGACATGTCAAAAACTTAATTTCTCACAGAGATATAGCTTCCGTTCGTATGGCGCACAAAACGTGTCTATATATAATATATTTCTGACTTCCATTTGGTTATAAACATAAATTCCAATGCGGGAAAAGTTTTATTTGAACACAATAAGATCTGCAGAAATCAATGTTTGATCTAACGATACAAATAACTAAAGTACGATATACTCTAAAATGCATTTTCCTAGTCATATAATATGTATCTCTAAAAGGATACGCGCACACTGATCGTTGATTCAAACTTATATTGCCATGTCAGTTAAGAATACATCTTGCACTCCTTCAAAAAATCCCAACGGAGCACCGGAAGAGTTGACGAGAACTTATGTCCGTTCCTTTCGTGCGTGCACGTATCCTTGGGTGCACGTTATCCGCGCATAAGCGCCTGTATATGTGTGAGGACGTTTGTCTGTATATGTCTCCCATCATGTTCGACGTAGGTACCAGGGCGGTGGCTTATCTCTACGAGCTCTCCTAGAGTAGACCAAAGTGGAGTGAGCCATATTCTCCATCCACCTCCGTCCTTACGACGCAGCGATGACGTTTCCACTGTCTCTCTATCCCGGCGACCCGATCCACCGTGGTTACCCACGACGAATTATCGCGATTCGGCATGGCCCCGCCAGCCGCAGGGTGATTCAATGCTGGTCGATAACGACCACCGAGTCTCACTTCGATCGAATGATTTCACGGATTGAGTGATGACCAAACGAAAGGTGCGTTCTTCTTTGTATCTCCGTAACGAAAGGCTGTTTACGACTTCAATTTATTCTACAGATATGCCGAGTGAAGTGGGATAAAATGAGATCTTCGTTGCTATATTGGTTATACACGGAGAAAATTTTATATTAAAAATTACTGTGTATGGCAGTAGCCGTGGACCATTGCTGGAATTATAAAAATTTTTACTATGTTATTATATTATTATAATAATTATTACACTCTTTTGTGAAAACATAGAAAAAATTTTTATAATTCTAGCATGGTCCACGGCTAGTGCCATACATAGTAATTTTTAATATAAAATTTTCTCCATGTAATATTCTCTTCTTCACCGTTTTTAGCTTTCTTACGAACTACCATGATCTTTTAATGATGAAGATAATTTGAAATATATATTTATTTAGAATGGAAATTACTAATTATAAATTTATTACCTATATATTGTCCATTTTCTTACGGGCAGATTTTTAAGAATACGATTAATTTTGCAGATATAATTAAATAACTAATTTAACATATACCTAATAAAAAATAACTAATTTAACATATACTATATTATGAAATAGTACGATGATATAATTAAAAGATGTTAGATTGTTTTAATTTTAACACAGTGAATCATTTTTATCCAATGCTTTTTATGCAATTACTGCGAAATATTTTAGAAAGGAATTATTTAAAAATTGCATATATTGTTTATACTTAAAAATTGCATATATTTAAAAAAAAGAATTATGGGTTTAATCGGATTCTCTCTAAAAAGTATATGATAAACGAATAAGAATAGATTTGTGCGGTGTGTATAGTGTTAATATTCAGTCGCCGAACCAAACTCAGTTTGTAACTTTCGTCTGAAAGTGCAACTATGGCTCTCCTATCTAGAGTGTTTTCCCTTTGGGTCTTCCCATCTCAGGTACTTTTCTGTTTATTATCCAGATACACTAAACTCGAACCGCGCGCACCGATCGTACCATAAATCATGGAGATACTCTTAACGCAGGGAGTATCTTTGCTCAGGATCTTGCTTTTAAAAATGTTAAAACGATAAACGGATTATTTTAACACCGTGTTTCGTCGAACTCGATGCATCGAAAATTCATTGTCGTCGCACGCGGCTTCCGTTAAAATTTCATGCAACAGCGATATGTCGACTGCATAAAGTCGAATCGAATCGTTCCTGAATCCTGCTCGAATATACATGTGCTTGTATTGGGCACGGTTTCCGCTTAAACTGGCCACTCACGCGCTCGGGATTTCGGGAAAATTCGTCTACTTTCCAAAACTTTTCGACGAATCCTCGAAACCGGATTTCGAATTTCGTTCAATATCGAAGTAAAAAGTTAAATAGTTTCGAGATTAACAATAAAACGGCACCAAACGTTTTTCGAGAGATGAAATTTCTGTCATGTTTATTGCCGTAAAATGAATAAATTATTTAATGTAGGAGATAAAATGATAGTGTTAATTATAAATCTAAGAACACCTAAGAAACCTGTTGCATTATAATAATTTTATTTATTTAACTTTATTTATTATTATTTATTTAATTTTCTTCAAGATCGTGAAAAGATTATTTACAAAAATTTCTTTAATTGTATCTGATTCTTTACACACCTTTCTTGACGCCCACATTTATCAGCTCATCCTATTACTGCGAGTATAAAAGCACATTTCCGTGAAATAAGGCAGCGGTGAAATTGTATGACGTAAACACATTTGAAACTAATTTTGCCGATCGTAATTCACGAACATAATAGAAAGAGACGTTATTGCAAATAATAGAAGTGCAGCGGAATAGAAACGCCGTCTATCTTGGGATAATCGACTCGCGGCTGCAGGAAATAAGACGGGGTAAGACGTTTCGAACAAGATGGAACTGGTGCATTGAGATGCGCGGCGAAACGCTGCCTCCAAAACAGCATAAAAATGGCGCAGATGAAACTACGCTTCGAAAAAAGCGCTCGATTCAGCGTTTCCACCTGGAATCATCCGCGAAACGTCGCGCTTCGGAATATGTTTCATTACCCAATGGGACAACATGGAACGTGAAGGAGGTGGAAATATCGTCGCGACGCGGATAGCGCGAGGACATAAATACTATTTCGACTTGCCTGGCTGCGAGAGGATGGCCCGCGCGAGTCGAGCGTAGCGCAAGCTCTGAATATTAAGCTGCGATATTAAAGCGAAGCAATCGCGTTGTGATGGACGCAACGTGCATTCAGTAATGAAACAATAGCGAGCAATATGTGAGTCTGTCGTCGCAACGAAGATGAAAGTCCGACAAATTCGCGGCATTCTGCTCTTCGTCTCTTTTCGTTCGCCTTCATGTTCTCGATTTTGCAAAATTTCTACGAAACGTATTGATTTTGTCCTTAATAATCCGAGATAGCGAAATCTCAAATCTTCTCTAGCAAAGAGCATTTTATTACTACCTTCAGAATTTAGTGCGATTTAATTGATCTTTAATGAGGACACTTTATAATGCTAATTTGAGACATTTTATAGGCAAAATTAGTCTCGAGTGTGTTTATGTCATATAACTTTTCCGCTGCCTTATTCCGTGGAGATGTGCCTTTATACTCGCAGTAATGGGATGAGCCGATAAATGTAGGTGTCAAGAAAGGTGTGCAAAGAATCTAATTAAAGAAATTTTTCAGATCTAATTATATATAAAGAAATTTTTGTAAATAATCTTTTCACAATCGCTTAACTTGAGGAAAATAGAAGATAATAAAAAACTGAAAAGAGAGTTATGAATTTTTTAACTTGTAATTGTAAGGTATCTCTTAAATGCTTCGGAGCTTTAATTCCGTCTAGATATTCTTTATCCCCACATTCATGTTACTGGAAGCGGTTCGTTCAGACGCTCGTTTAGAGCACACCTATAGAAGTTGACGCAATTTATCAGAGACACTCAATATACACGGGTGCACTCGATACATATAGGCTACCTATCAACAGGTCTCGTGATCGATGCCGTGCTTTTAATAATTCCGATTTTTCTCGCGTAACATAAAACCGCAAAAACTTGACACGACAATGTGGAAGTGCGAAATGTGAAATGCTCGTCGATGCACATTGCCCTACTGACATAACTGACCCTACCGTAAATTCGAGAAACCGCCAACACAAGACCGTGAATTTTTGCAGACCTCAAACTCCGTTCGAATGTTTATAAAATCGTTCATAATATTTACAATGCAACTTTGAATAGCTTGCAAAATCCGCCAAACTCGAAATGCTGAAAGATGTCAACGTTCGGAATATTTCAGGAGATTTGAGACGTACGGCAATACAATGACTGCACCGTATTTGTTTGACTTACATTTGCCGTTTACTATATATCCTTACGAAACGATTCTCGCATACTTACTCAAATATATGCCTTTAATCTACTTTCCTCTAACTATACAATAATACGATATTTTATATATGTACCTCCATAGCAATATCTTATAAATAGAAAAGTAATAGAATAAGTAATAGAGAATAGGTAATAGAATAAGTAAATAGAAAAGTACTAACCATAATTATAGATTCCAAATTGCTTCCACAATAAAACTAACTTCCATAGTCCGAATTTAACATGAATAAATTAATTTTCATAAATACTTATAACATTTTATTAAAAATATTGTTCAGGCTACAGTTTTGTAAATTAAAATTTGCAAAGTAATTTAATTACTGATCTCAATGCGGCAAGTGGTTCGATCGTTATTATGAGATTCCAACGCATTCAGAAATGCGTCGAATGCGAAGCTATAACTTTAATTCTGTCGTTCGTTTGTCACGTCCGAAAATATATCAGGCGCTTGTCGTTCGTTTCTCATGATAACTATAATAATTTCTTTTAGCAAGGTAAATAATGGACGATCCGATAGGCGTGGCTCGACCTCTCGAAACGGGACGTTAGTTATCGGGCGTTATCAGCCGTGGTGGTGATTGATAGCGACCGGGCTTTTATAATAATTGCTCGATCAGCGGTCGTATCAGACCGTAATTGTTTACCGTAATTTGGCGGCTAAATATAAAGTGCGTCGCGCTGCTCAGGTTTCGGGGCGGAGGACGATGTCGATTAATATGATTGCAGCTCGTCGGGAGACCGGATTAATTAGGAGCGCACGTGTACTCTTGACGCGGCGGCGCCTAATGCGGAAGTTAAGCTCACATCACACCGAGCTTTTTCGTCAGCACAGCGTTGGCAAGAAGCTTCAGAGCGACGATAAACTCTCTTTTTGAGTACGGTGTATATACAGTCGCCTTCACTTCAGATTAAGTGTTCTTACACTTTTTTCAGTTTATACGCTTTCTCTTAACTATAATAGCTTTTGTGTTTCTTTATCAAGCGATATTTTAAGATAGTGGAAAGTATTAGGTACTGGCTACTTTCAATTAATGCGCTGTAAACCTTTTACGCTTACACGATCGTTATAACTACAGCATGGGGCTTTACAGCGTGATGCTGGGGTACCATTTGTGTTTTGCCGAGATCGTTACGTGGTAATTGTCCATCATTAAGATACTAAATAAAGCGCTGTGTTAATGTAACTTGACGTGATTACACCGATTAAAAATATGAAGCTGGAAACGAACGATTTGAAATTATTTATATATCATTTTGTCCTAATGTGCTTTATACGGTTATATTCTGCAGCAATAAAGGTACCTTATAAATGCTTTATGTATTTCAGTCTCTATAAATTTTTGTTTGTTGAAAATTGAATCAGCGGTTTTATAGTAATATGAGACATACCTATCAGAACGTCCCATTTCGGTCGAAATTACTTAGAAGCAAATTAAATTAAATTCAATTCAATTCAATTTAATTAAATTAAGTAAAGTGATAGTGACTGTGTGCATATATTTGCAGTAAATGTGAAACTGTGCATTGCAACTTTGGCATTATCTCTAATCATACAAATGAAAGTTTCAAAGCAAAAATTATCTAAAGCTCACTTTAGACAATCTATCATTCATGTTTGATTTTAAAAAATATATATATAGACTTTTATTTATAATTTAATATACTATGTATTTTAAGGTATATAAACATATTTTAATATATATTATATATGTATACGGGTATTCTAGTTTTGTATTACATAAAATTATGAATAGAACTCTGTCCTGAATTCTGACGCGAATTATAGATAGCCTAAAGTGAACTTAAAATATGGATATTATCTGTATCTTCTATATTTCATCTATGTAATGCTTAATTAAAGATAATGCTTAATTAAAAATTTTTCATTTTATGATTTGTAACTGATTATATTATATTATGTTAAAGAAAAAGAGTGACTTTAAATTAATTGAATTAGAGAAAGAAAGAGTCCTCGTGAAGGAATCATTTCTAACAGATAATTAACGTTTGTTATTACAATCCTTTGCGCCATTGCCGACGTTTGTCCATCTCGTCGTTTCCACAGATCACGCATCCTGTTGCACACAGCATCCATCGTGGTGTAACTATCGAGCAATCGATATCGCACGATATAATCCTATTTACCTCGTTAGGCACAGGCGAAACGTTAATTCCTCGGTCCCTATTCTCCCGTTCGATCCCCGGGTTCTCCACTTCGCATTTCAACCCCCTTCGCTCATCTGTCGGCCACGTAACACCACGACTGCCACATATACCATCACGCTATATAATGACATTCACCACGATTTCCGCACGGTAAATTAGACTCGAAATGAACGCGCGACTTTCTTGCAGCGTCCCGTGACGGGGTCGTGTACGTGCCCCCCCGTGCCCCTCGAGGGTGGATGGGCGTGGGTGGCGCGTTCGAACGACTAGGGAATTCCCGGGCATCTCGCGCTTTAATGAGGTGAGACGCGCCGAGTGGCCAGAGCACGAGGTATTATTCGGGCAGGAGATTTAAAGTTTAGCCGATTCTATTCTCGGATCCTCGCCCCTGTGACTGAGGGATGTCGCGCGTAAATAATATGCTAATCCGTACTGTCCTTCCGTTCCCCGTCGCGCTCCACCCGTCCCACTGCTTCTTTCGGATTCTTTTTCTCCCGCTGCTGGTATCCGTCTCTTCTTCTTTCTTCTACTTCTTCTTCTATCCTTTACCATCCCTTCTCCTTCCACCATCCGCTCTCTCGAACTCCTCTCTAATCTTGCGAAAGGCTAATGCATGTTATTCAGGCTGGAAGACAGGATGAACTCGATATCGACTTTGAATTTGTTCTCGTAGCTCCGTCTTCTTTCTGCATTGCAGTTCAAATGGTAGTAGCGTAGCAACAATAATTTCTTGATTCTGAAGGCTCATTTTTATGCGATACTAAGAAATGCAACTCTTTCTACGGAGTTTCGATCGACGAAAGTAACGTGTAAGACGTTTCTTTTATTTTGATATATTAAATTTGATATTAAAAACAAATCTGTAAAATTAGTAATTTCTCTGTAAAATTTAAATTATGTGTATATACGATACTGTGTGTAATGTATCATGCATTGTATTATTGTAAGCATAACTATATTCAAAGCAAAATGATTTCATTTCCGTCGATGCAATTTGACATCGAACAGCAGTAGAAAGGTTGCATTGCTCATAATGTTTATTCAACAATATGTCAATATTGATGGGATATGGGTGTCTAATGTCGCAAATGAACTGGTTTGAATATGTTAGGCTATGTCTAGCCAATATTATCGTAACGTTAGAACATGGTATTGATAATGACATACACGAACAAATTGGCAACAGTCAAAGCCAGTGACTAATTGACAATATTGACATAATTACCCATAAAGCGATCGCCGTGTCTACTACAGTTTAAAGAGATGTATTGCGTGTCTTATTCTACAAATCACATAATATAGGCGTATATAATACAATAATGAAGTTATTCGTAAAATATTTAACTATTAAAATAATGTATATTGTTATCGATAACGTTTAACTTAATTTTATCAAATAGAATAATTTATATTATTTTATTTTTGTGTTTTTATATTTTGCCTTATAATTGAAATTTATTGAGAGAGAGGGGGGAGAGGGGGCAGAGAGAGAGAGAGAAAGAATCAACTTATTTAATTTATAGCAATTAATGTATTACGTTAATAAATTCTGATTATACGTTACATTTGTAATTTTGCGATAAGCAAACACAATAAAGCAATATGAATAATAATTCTTTAAGAGGAATCTATTCACGTGGACAATAACGTGGCAATTTATCGACGAGAATAAAATGCGAATGGAGGATATGATGTCTACTATATTTCGCGTGAATGTTTCAACGCTTGCATAGCCAATATTTTCACGCGAAAATGTGCAAGAGCGTGGATTCACGGCGGTCTTTTTGCGTCTATCCACGACGACTCGCTAACTTTTTCCATGGAAAAATTCTTAAAGATCGCTGAATGTGCGTACTTTCACGTGTATACGTGTATCTGTGTGTTCATACTGAGTGACCCAAGTTTACTGTATCTTCTTTCATCTAAGAAATTCTTTGATCAAATTGGTATTAGTTTTTCCTTGAGGCTGCAGGGATTTTTAAATTGCAAGGAATTTAAAGTAAAAAGTATTTCACGAAATAAATCTCTGTTCTTAAATTTATTTTATTTACTTAACGGAATCTTAATTATTTTTAATATAGTTGTTTTGTGTATTGTCGCATATTATAATATAGCCAAGAAAATGTAATTTAAAAGTTCAATGAAATTTTTATTTAAAAGAATGTCTTTTGAGTTAGTCAGATCTGTAATTATGAATAGAGGTGCAGCAAACTTGGGGCACTCTGTATACTAGAGAAAAATTACCAGCCCAAAAGAGAAGACTTATTGAACATAGCCGCAGGCCGTAAGAAAAGTTCCGATCTGAGCGGCACGTTAACACGAAACTTTGCGGAAGTATAATTTTTACGTACTCAGAACCGAAGAAAGTATATGTCTGCGAATATCGAGCAGCTATATCGCACTGGATATCTCGTTGACGTTTATGCCTTTTTAATGCAGGATTCATTGGAAAAATTGAATATAAAGATAACATGAATTGAAAAAAATTTCGTTCAAGTTTTGTATATAATTGTGTATATGTAATTATATTTAAATTTAAATACATATATATATATATTCCGAGATATAATATATAATAATACTAAAATATATATGTATATATTGTATGGTATAATTATATAAATTATTTTATTGAGATTTTTACTTTATCCTATACCTGTTAAATTATTCTCTATCAGAATATACTTTATCAGGAAATAAAAACCTTTCCTTATTATTTCGAGTAAATTATACTACATTGAATTTTCGAGAGAAATGAAAATTGAGTAATGTACGAGCGGGTTAAAATCACATCTTTATTCTGGGAGAGGGTGTCATTTGCGTTTACTTCTATTTGCAAGAAGACAAGACTACGAAGACACGTAAGAGAGGGATTGAGCAGTCAGGGGAAGAAAGTCTTGTCGCGGATTGAAGGCACAACTCCGGCTACAGTATATTCTTATGTAGGCCTACCGAGTGTAGTTTTCGCAGCTCCTCGAGAAAATTTACGAGCACCAAGTTGATGGGGTTTCCGTGCTTGCCCGAATCTTGCCACCTAATATCTTTACAAGGACTCCACGGAACTCAGTCGCTTCTCCCTATCGCACGAAACGTCTCTATCGGGTACATCGCAAGCATGTTCGCGTAATGGCATTTGATCTCTCTCGTGATCTTGCCGTATCATTACCCTGCCGTAACATACGGTTAATACGGTTTCCATTTTCAAATCGGGGGATAGAGACTGTTATAAGAGTATGTATCTAGTTTCTATGCCTACGTTTTAGTAAAAGAAGCACGCGATTTTTACATCGCTTGGGATAAGCAACGACTTGATAATGGGCTTATGTAAACTGAACAAACTCTTCGTTGATTAATATATTTAAACAAATAGCCATAAGGAAGCTGATATTAATTAAAATTTAATTTTAATGTCCAGATATGTGCTAGATGATATGTGCTCGTTTTGTATGTGTTTTAAATTATCTGTATGTAATATATATCTCTTAATATTAAATTATTTTCGCGAACTATTTAACATACGGACTTTCAGCTAAAAATTCGCCGACGTCATCATTAACCTTAATTAAATTAACCTTTCTCTCTCTTTATTATGACTAAAATGAATATTACGCGCCATCCATGGCTAGTTAGCCATGGCTGATGGGATGTACCCAAGGCGGGATGTACTAATTAATCCTTTCAGTTCTGTACATCATATCGCAATATGCTGTTCCGCTCCATCACACATTTAGCTATCGTACGTGAAAGTGTATTTGCATTAGTGACGGACGAATACATAATCGTGATAAGATCAATTCACAACTTGTATGAAATATGGCAAAGTGTCGGTCATGTGATTAAAAAACGCTATCTCAACACCATTATCTGTGAAGATAAAAGTCGTTGACTTTTTCTTATATTTTATAGCTTTTTTTGTCCCTTAACATTGTCCCATCTTTGCGCTTGGAACTAAACAACTCCTCTGTGCCTTCGCCTTCCTCCACCTCTACTTTCACAAACTTCGCTCCCAGCCTTATCATCTTCCTCTCGATCTCTATGCGCGTAATTTTACCGATTTCCCTTCTATTTTCCGCCGTTGTTGCTCTTATGGTATCCCGTAGCGTGCTTTCGTCGCGTTGCCTTCTCTCTCATTACGTCCCGACTCTTTTGTTATCCTTTGTAGAGACACCTGCGTGCATATGCACCGGCATACGTTTATTCACGCTACTCATTTTTCTCGTTTTATCCCTTTATCACCTCTCACCATCCTCTTGTAAATATGATATTTCTTAATTCCTACCCGCTCGCGCCTTAGCTTATATACCGCTATTTCTCTTATTCCGAGTTTCATTCCAGCCTCTCGTCTCGCGCCGGTGTTACCTCTCTTATTCTCTCTACAATTGCATTCATTCCTTCCCTCTCCATCCCTTCAATGTCAATCTAGTTCTCATTCTTCCGTTTTTATTTTCTGCTTCTCTCTTTGGAGAGCACCTTTTTCCCCTTTTTGTTTTACCGCTTTATTGCACCTCGTCTCCGTTCGCCCCATTCTCCATTATTATTTCCTCGCTAGCTTTTTCCACTTTGTATCTTCTCACACGGTCTTCATTGTACCTTCTCAACTCCTTCAATCTCCTCGATACACACCGCAACTCGCGCGCCGAGATGGATTTTCATTCTCTGCGTGTCATACTTGCATACGACGGGCTTAGGACTTAAATGGCTTAAGTGAAGTATATCGTATCTTGGAAGATTTAAGCATATGCATTCCGATTAAATAAATTAATTGGATGATTAGAGGCATGAAAAAGGTATGAATAATTTTACAAGATATGCGAAATATTTTGACACTCTACTTACATCTGACTTTTTTTTACATTAAATTAGTTTTATTCCAAAACATATTCACTCAAATCGCAAATGATTAAATCAAATCATTCGCAATAATGACACAACGCGTGGTTTATTAGCAGATAACCATCGCCGTTGACTACTTTTTATCTTTTTTTGCTCTAATTCCTCGCGAACGTCGCGGAAATGGCCATTGTCCGAGAAAAAAGACTCCCCCGCGCGCGTTTAATTCATTTCGCCGATTTCGTATTGTTCCGCGGCTCATTTTTCATCCGGTGCGCGAGTCCATTCGCGGTTCCCTTTTCGTTTTCAGTAACCGAATTGCCGCAAACTCGTGCCATCCCGAATTCCAAAAAGTCGTCCACACACTTCATTCATGAAACTGTCCCATTCGCTAAGATAACCATATTTTTGGCATAAGTAATTGACGCACTTAGAAAGATTATAATTTTGAATCCAGAATGGAATCTAAAATACTGAAGAGATGGAAGTAAAATATTAATTTATCTCTTACGTCCTCGAGGAAATTGTCTTAAGATGAATAAACGGAGAACAGTACGTTTTAATATTGAATATGCATTTGAAAAAGATAGAACGAATAATATGTATGTAGAATAAGTGTACGTAATAGGACATTGTACCTCCAGATATTATTTAGTATAAGTAGAGCTGAGATTTTTATAAATACCTAAAATAAGTATTTTTGTGTTTAAAAGAATTATTATGACTGAATTTCTTCGATTTTACTTTAATTGATGAATTAAGAGACTAATTTGTTTTAGAAAACGATTTTCAAGAAAATATCGGATTGAATTTATTTTTTACAAGTTGTTAATTATGTTTAAGACATTACAAGTTAATTGTAACGTTAAATTTAATACAAATACGATATTAAATTATGAGAAATGGTCAAGAGCACGTTCTCCTTAAGTGCATTTCGCACAAATGGACGCTCATTTTTCGCATGGTTTTAAACGATTGGGTCCGATAATGATTTTGAGATATTAACCTTATCGTGTTTCGGAGCACCCCTGATGACCGGCCAGTCATCTGGGGAAGACACTAGTTCAACTTTCTTTCAATTGGAATCCGCGATTCTGCTCGGAGATAAAAAGGATAAATTACTTCCCCCGTGAGAGAAAAAATTCAATTAAAAATGGGGGAAACTGCGGACGACAGATGGATTCAAAGGAGGAATAAGCACATACCCGTCCGGAGATAGGAGCTGAAAATCGTTGATTCGAAAATATTTGTGAGGAATTACGAGGACACTAATAGAAGCTTTAACGTCGTTCCTTGTGACAGTCCGTGGAAGGACAAAACGTACTTAGAAGACAACGTTTCTGTGTCAAAAACACGTATCTACTGCATGAAATGTTCACCTTTCTATTTGTGGATGCAGCTCTTACTTAATTTTATATCTGTCATCATTTGATGTCAAACAAGAAGTAAGCGGATAGTTTACATTGATGTAATTTGTGACTCGACATGAATAGCATACAAAAAATATTGCAAATTATTCTCAAAATCTTAACCACCTCCCTCCTTCTTGTACGACGTCGACGGACCACCTTCGTCTCTATGATTCATTATCACGATCCTTATGAAGGGTCATTAATATTATTCTATGGACAAGCTAACACGCTTCGGCACTAACTAACGCCGTAAAAAATTAGTACAATGACGACGATATAACTAAATAACAACATGCGCCCCTTTTTTAACACACCCTTCCACCTTCCAACGAATAATAACGTTGTGAAACCTGTCACCTGTTGTTAGAATTATTTTACACTATAAAGTAAAATAATTAAAAAATAGAATGCTATATATATTCACATGTCATATACGTAACATATATAAGTATAATATTTTTTCTTTGATTTACGATGTAACTTATATAGCGAAAAAATGAAACGAAGGAAAGAAGCGAAAATGATTTACTTTATCTTTCCTATACCGCGTTTTTCATCAACTTATGAAAACTATTTTAACATTTGTCAGCTGATTTGCCAGTCTGCGTTAATAATGTTACAAAGCCTGTGACAAAGAATTATTAAAATTTTTTGTCGCGATTTTATTCGTGAGACAACGCGTTACGTTCGTTTCATGTGCTACAACGTACCATTTGGTAACATACAATCTCTAATAGGTCTAATAAAGCGGGTCTCGTGAAAGAGGTTTTTAAAATTGCAGTTGCAATTATAATTACCGCGCGATCTTTGGAGATACACTAAATGCCACCATAATGCAACGTGCATTATGATTGTGAGAGACCTGCATAAAATGTAATCAACGCGACGTGTGAGAGGAAGCGCGATGCAAAATGTACGGGGACACAGTACTGGTGTAATTTTAGGATAATTTGAACTCTTATGTACGTGCAGAAATATTCGCATCTCTCCGACCCGTCGCGCTAGAAAATTCTATTTTGCATATTTCGGAGGAGTTCTCATGAGTCCCGTTCCGTATATTTCTATATCACATGAATTCGACATTTTCCAAGTGGCGCGCACGCGGTGAAACAAATCCCGTGGTTGAAAAAAATATGGCTTTAAATTTACCACTAATTCGCTTGCAATCTAATGCAATTATGTACTTTATCATCTTTTTCTTGTTACTGAAATTTTATGTAAACATTGAAATTTGCAATAATCTGTCATAAAATCAAATTAAAGTCGATTGTTACGAGAATATGTAATATGAAAGAGTGTGTGAGAGAGAAGCGAATACCTTCACTGAAAGAAAGGCTTGGTTATAAAAATCCAGACTTGGTTAATGTTACCAAGCACCTTGGTGAAATAGTTTCAACTAAACGTATAATAAGTATTACATAATTTAGTTGGCTCAACTAAACAAAATTTGCTCTCTTATAATTATTACAAATGTTTATAATTATTACAAAATGTTTTGTTATTATTATTATATAATCGGTAATAATAATCAAATACTTAAAAAAAAATATTACTAAATGCATCTCACAAGTTTACCAAGAATTTTTTTTCAGTGTGAGAACAATACTTGAGAGTGGAAGATCTAATTAAAATGTCGTAAAAGACTTAGATTTGTAATCTTATTGTTTTAGTGAACGGTTTTCGGTAAATATATCGATTAACGAACCCCTCTCCAACGTTGACCTTGACATATGTTGTCAAGGTCATGACCCTGAGTAACATACGAAAAGTTCTAGCCGTCGGACTTTGTTCGTTAAAAAGTTATTAACAAATAAAGTTTGAGAAATATACCAATTTGTACCAGTGCTGAAGGAAGTAATTTGCTGATATGTGTGCATAGATGCAGTACACGTGTGGACGGGGATGGGCTCCGCTCCTCCCCCTGCACCCCCACCCCGAAAAAAATATAACCTTACTCAAACCAATTTTATGGTGCGGGTGAAAGAGAAAATGACAGTGACGCGGGGTCCAGGGGCGAAGCTCTGGTGGGGGATACGGGGGGCGAAGCCTATCACAAAAACTAAAATGTGAATGACAATAAAATTTCGACAGAATACAAACCTTGTGTAGGGGTCTTTGCTAATTTTCTTAAGATTTGTTATTTTAGTATATAATAGACTCATCAATTTAGTAAGGTGAAACATTTGAGCAATATTTCGACAGAATTGGTTTGGATAGGGTTATATTTTTTGGGGGTATATTTCTCAAACTTTATTTGTTAATAACTTTTTAACGAACAAACTCCGACGGTTAAAACTTTTTGTATGTTACTCAGGGTCATGACCTTGACTACATATGTCAAGGTCAACGTCGTTGGAGAGGGGTTTGTTAATCGGTATATTTACCTGATGGGTGATGTGTGTATGAATAATTATCTGTGTAATGAACTATAAAATAGGTAGGTTTAGGCTCTCTCGGTCAGAAACAGTCGTTTATCGAGTTACGATTGGTCAGCTTGCGAGTCTGTATATAATAAAGTGTACATTCATATTGTTAAGAGATCCGTTATTCTTGGCCCAAATCCCACATTATTTTCAAGATACGAAGTTTATGTTTCTGAATTACACGGCGGACAAAGTCTACGCACAACTCTGCGCAATTCTTAGCGAGATTATTGTATATTAATAAAAATATTAACGCGCGCGAGAGACCCACGATCTTACTAAAGGATTAATATTGAATCACGGATTTCAGACATTGCGATTACGTTTCAGACATTTTAAGTGCAACACGCGTTCAAGTGGTGGCGGGCCATGATGTTCGACGTGCTTCTGATAAAAATTTTACGAAAATAATATTGTGGGAGTAGCAGGTGGTAGCTGTCGGGCCGTAGTACTCGCTCCTCGAGATTGCGACGAAAGTTTCGACAAGATTCTACGAGTCTATGCATCCGCGAGAATAGAAATGAATGTCGTCGTATTTTTAATATTTACTTCTTGGCGAAGTTCTACGAAGCATTGACTGGAAGTCAACGGCGTCACCAAGTGGCAAGCAAAGCAAGGAATTTTAAAAATGAAAAATGACGTATACAGTTAGAAATTATTACTCAAATATAAATAGATTATTAAACAAACCGTAATTTTGGATAATAATTAATTTGTAATTATTGTATCATTATGTATGTTAATAATAAATAATTTAAATTTTTAAGTATCTATATTATTTTATAACTCCCGTTGTAAGTTTCACATTGTAGTGATAAAATTTTATAGTCAAATTTAGAAATGTTTATCATATACAATTTAATGTAGATAAAATATTTCTATGTATATGACATTGCATCGATGAAATGATGAAAATCCTGATGACAGATCCAATACTTTCTCCAACTTGTCTCGCGAGCACTCTCTTAGGCCACGAACTTCGAATCCGAATGGGATCAAAGGATTGCAGGATCTCGATCAGATGGATGGTACCAGTGTGCGGATATCTCTGCCGTGATATTTACTGCTTTCAAGCATCCATATCCTTTACATGCGACTCGGCGAAAAACAAATCCCCGACGGATTCAGTCATTCTCGATCCGATACTTATGAGCCGTGCAGACTGGAATGATATTTGTGTATGCATGTACATTTGTGAAAAAAAAGAGATAATGAGAAAACGGAGAAAATACATGAAAATAATGCATGAGATACCGCGGCTAGAGTTGATTTGATAGGGAAGGATGTGCAAGTCGTGTAGCTAAACGGAATTTTATGACGTATATTTCAGAACGTCATGAATATTTTGTAGTTCTTATTGTTTCTTTTTTTTTTTAAATTGAGATCGATCGTTTCGAGAAAATCGAATCGCACAGCTTTTCTATAAAAATGGTTTCATGAATTTTGAAATAAATTATTAATACGTTACGCCATGTCACTTATATTTAATAACATAGTTGGTTATTTTAGTTCGTCTGTTGCTTGAAAGTTTTAAATCTTGGTAACAAATCTCTCTAACCAAAATATCTAGTGGTTAAAGAATTTATGGTGTCTACAACGAATGTTTTTTGCTCTTAGAAGTAAAAATTCATCGAAGTGACGTTCTTTTTAAATAGCTGCGATGTATTTGTCATTTTTATGTAAATGCCGTAAGATATTAGATATCTTGTTGATAGCAAAAGTCAAAAATTTTGTATCTGCAATATTATATCAATAAGAAGAAGTAATACATAATCAGTGTTGTAATTTAATACTAAAGCAATTTCAATAGTAAAGATATGGTAGTAACATTATAAAAAGACATCTTTTCGATTTGACAATGAGCAGCACCGAGAAGCCGATAAAGTTATGGAATTTATAGAGGAAACATTGTTAAGGGAATATTGAAAGGGCAGAGAGCACTGCGCTGTATAGGCGTAAATAACGTATAGCGTGTAAACGGCCACGGGATGTGAGATGTAGGCGAAACGGAATGCGAGATTTATGACGCGGCGTATTAAAGATTCACTCGTTTTTGACACAATATTGCGCAGTATGGAATACTGAAATAATACATAGGTTTGCATATAGCGTGCATATCTCATGGGAGAGATGGCTCCCCGGGAGTAACATTGAAACCGTGAGGATATAAGAATAATATCCGTCGCGAGGCAAAAGACGACTTTCCGGATGAAGGGATAGAAATCTCACGGCCGAGAAAATACAACAGCGCGTGTAATAAACAATTTCGGTATTTAAATTGACCGTGTTGGAAATTATGGGCGCCATATTCTAACATTAACATTATTGGTTGTATAAATCCACGATTCTACGAATTCGTTGTTCCAAACGCAATGTGATTAATGTTGTAGACAATTGATTTTCCAGATTCTCTTCCATATTACTCGATTTGGTCGAATTTTTGGTCTCTGAATTCGTAAATTGTTCGTACGGAAATATTGATTACCGAAAGTAGTTGCCCGAATAGCCGCTATAAATATTCGATTAAATATTTTAACAATCACGTGGTAATCCGTCTCTACCTTGCTTCTATGTAAGCAGCAGAGAGAGAGAGAGAGAGAGAGAGAGAGAGGAGGAGGAGGAGGAGGAGAAAGGAGAGAGATACCTATGTACGATAAAACGTGATCACTGAAATCGTGAACGATTGGAAGTCGCGGTTCCCTAAACAACGAAGTTCGATTAGAACGCGGATTAATTAATTAATGTGGGAAGCTTGCTGTTCTGGAATCTAAGACGAATCCTATACTGTAGATTAACGCCGATGTAAGGGATTGTTGAACATCTTACGAATTGCGCTACATTCGTTCTGAATATATTTCGATGCATACTATTATTTTCATTCCTTTTTATCTCTTTTTAAATCCCTTTTTAAAAAAAATATTGACACTTACCTAATAGTACGTTATGAAAATTGTTACATTATACTAATTAATTAATAAACTGGGACATTTGCTGCAAAAATGTTGCAATATAATTTGCTTCCTTGGTAAGCAATGAAATTAGCAAATAACTGTATTTTCCGATGCATAAAAACGAAGGATAACAATCATTTAATTAGCGAGTCTAAGAAAATGGAGGGAAGATAGCGATTCGCTTTTGACGAATAAATATCATCGAGGCACAGAGAACGCCGTTCTCTAAAGACAGTTGCGCGTTTGAAATGCTGAGAAATTGATGCAATTTTCTTAATTACTCCCATCGAAAGGACGGACTGTTATCACCTGTCTACTTCACTTTCGCGATTAAAATAACATCATCGTGCAGCCTTCATTAAGCGATGCTAATTACGACGACGAGCGAATCTCACAAATAACGCTGTATCACCTATTTTACCTATTTTACGACGAAAATTCATTCAATTCTCGAACACGCGACAAACGTATCTTTATTAAGTCGTAATAATCTTACGGGAGTGAGAATAATTTGAATAACTTCCCTACGTTTTACGTAAGATCGGAGTCGAGGAGTTATTTCATTCTCGAAATATTTAACACGCAAGTAAATTAAAATCTTCCTTCAACAATTAATTAAAGTGAGCATGCTTGGAGTGAATACGGAATTCTCGGTATGCCGGTACATTAAAAATCCACGGCATAACGTCGTAATTTTTGCGAATGCTGGAAATTGCACCTTAATCCAGAAAAGATAATAATTGCGGTTTCAATATTTCTTACGTTAAGAATATCCTATTTTTACAATTGTTTCGTATTATATTTTCTAAAGTTCTTTACGATTAGTTTGTTATATTGAAATTGTTATATTAAGATAAACGAGACTGTCAATATAATACGAACGCTGTCTGATTGTTTAATGGATTTTACAAATGGCACACATTTGAAAACTCGGTTGAATGTATTTATTCATAATTTCGTAAATTTATTACACAGTCGAATTAATTCGTGCATGAAATCTATCGATGCCTCTCAATAACGGGGTAAAATTGAGAGGAACTAAAGTTGAGAGGAATCGGCTTTATTCACGAAACAGTCGTCAGCGAAGTGAGTTAAGGCTCTTTTAACGATCAATTAAAGATCGCCATGCTCAGGGAAGAAAGCAGAGATCCTGGGATATCCGTGTGTTAGAGAATGCGGCAGTCTAAACGAGGGAAAGAGACATTAAGGCGCGAATCCTCGACGGGGTGGGACTCGCAGCTCTGAATATTATTCACACTCAATTTAACTTATTGAGAGCCGCGAGAGACCGCTTGATGGCTCAAGCTGTAATGGCGTAACAATTAATCGCTGAATAGAATTTCCCCCGGTTCTCTTCGACTTCCTGTCATTCATCAAAACGCTCCCTGATGTCCCTATACGAGGCGCAAGTCACGCATTGTTCTGCACCTTAACGCCGCTTTCGGATTTCTGTGATGTCGACAAAAAAATTTGAGAGCCTATGAAAAAGGATGAATATTTCGTCGATTAACCCATATCTTCACGATTTTGGTTCAATAGAGGGATTTTTAGGGTCGTCTCAACCCTCCGTGCAAAATTGCTTTAAGTCGCTTTAAACCGATGAAAAATAGAAGACGACTTGAAAGGGATAGATACTTTAAATAAAACTTTATGAAGCAAGAATTGATTTTCGATAACTTTTTCTTGTTTGCCAATAACACTGAATCTTATATTGAGTATAAAGATAAACTTAATATTGTATTAAGTAATGCTTATTTTACTTGACCTAAAACTGTTTTTTATGTATCATTTTAAATATAGTTACTTAAGTTATACTTATGATCAATAAATCAACTTAATATTAATAATATTTAGAGTGAAGTTTCTTTCTTTTTAAAAAGAGAGAGAATAAATCTTTTTAAAATATAACATGTTTGTAGTTACAAAACCAAAACTGTGAATTAAAAAATAACTTTAACTGCAATGATAATTTATCGATGTATTTAATTAATTAATAACTTAACTTATATACTCATCCTATACTTTTGTATACGTTGATTGTTGATAAATTTAGCATATACACATACATAACAAAAAGTTTATTCTTTATATTTTAATTTTCCAAAAAAACATCCAAGTCTCTTAATATGGGAATAAGATTTTCTAGACAGATTAAAGATTTCCATCTATTTTTTTCTTTAAATTCTTGCAGTGTTTCCCCAACTTTAATAAGTTTTTAATATAAGTTTTGATATTAAAGTTTTTCTTATTTATCATCTATAAAGTAGAAATTCAAAGGTAATGAAAGAAGATGATTAACACGAAATTCTATGAATAAGAATATAGAAACGATGTAAAACACAATTTTTTTTGTAGAGACCAATAATTTGCTTTGTGTTTCTTATGAGTATCAGCAGGTGGATTAATAATTAATTAATAATTCCGTTATATTTTAACACTAAATTGCTTACTAATGTTTTTAGAACTTATTATTATAATAGTAGACATTGCAATTTCTTCTTTTCTTTTAAAAATTAAATTATCTTTTGGTTTCACTTTTCTTCAACTATTCATACACATTCAGTATGTATGTGTGTGATGTGAAATGTATGTATGAGTGTTCGCCGTTTGATGAGCTCGAGTCCATAGTTTCGCTAAGCCTAAATGATTGTGTGGCTCAATTATCCCTACAGATAAGATTCCTACCAATGGATAACGTCGGTTAGGTACTGATAACAGAACCATATAAGACGTCTGATATCAGTGAACTCTTTGCTTAATATCGGCTGCTGATATCTTTGCTTTTGCTAGCAACCGGTAAAATACTTATATATACTTCAGTATCAATGTGTATCAATGGGAGATACTACAGTTAAGATCTGCAGCGACCAGTTGCTGATAAATTTTGGGCATTTAAATAAAAATTTCTTATTTGTATACGTGTGCATATGTATATGTATAAGTAATAAATTTTCATTCAGCAAGTAACAATTACGAATACTGTCTTATAAGAAGCCAGCTCCTAAATTCAGGAGTAATTGGAAAATCGATATATGATTGTTAGTAAATAAAATTAGCGATGTTTAATAGAGTATCTTACCGCGGATATTGAGTATTGTAATCATATAAAGATGAATATTTAAAATGTAGTTACCAAAAATTTCAATTCCGTGAAATTTTCCAACAGAAGGTAACGCAAGACACGACTAAAATCCTACGATATCAGTCAGCGGTTTGTAGGATTTGTTTCATTCGGATTTTGTCAGCATTCGATAAGCTTCATGAATAAACATAATAAAAATGTATTGTTTACAGTCTAATTGCAAGTTTACTGTAATACTGAGGATTTTATTTGCACATCAAAATATGAATTCTTTGCGTAAAACTATTTCTGATAAAGCTTAACAACAAATGATAAGGTTCTTCGCTGCCCAGTTTGGCAGATATCGCATTGAATGTATATTTAAAGATATATAATAAACACAACGTATAATAATTAAAATGGCAAAATAATAAATTCTAAAAAAGTTGATAAACAATATTAGTGTTAAAAAAATATAATGGGATTATTAACTAATTAACCCATTCTGAAACATACTCATAAGAAGCATAAAGCAAACTATTGATCTTTATAGAAAAATTGTGTTTCGCATTCATTCCATATTTTTCTCTATAGAATGTTGTGTCGATCATGTTTTCTTAGATTATTTTCGAATCTCTGTTTTATAGAAGGTAAGTATAAAGAAAGATTTGTGTGTACGCGGTATTATCCGCCGCTATCGAAAGACAGCATTCAATGCTTTCGCGACCCCAGCGCTTTTAGAAAAAAATCGGCATGAATCAGCAGTAAC
The DNA here is from genome assembly GCA_003063835.1 of Aphaenogaster floridana. Lineage (NCBI taxonomy): Eukaryota > Metazoa > Arthropoda > Insecta > Hymenoptera > Formicidae > Aphaenogaster > Aphaenogaster floridana. The sequence continues at coordinate 2,429,231 of NJRP01000002.1, forward strand.
GTGCGAAATCAGTGTACCATAAATCCTCATCGGGGGAGTTACATGGCGCGAGAGAGCGAGAACGCGTTTGCTTCCGGTTCTTCATCTCGTCCGCCCTTTCGCCACCGTCGTCGATTCTCTGCCGGCTCTTCTTCTTTCTCGGACGTACCTATCTGTTTCGCGTCGACTGCGAAAGATAGCCGGCAACCGAATAATTCATTTTCGTCGGAAGCTCCACGTCTCCGTTCCACACTGCGCAACATCGCCCAGCGGCGCGTTCTCCGGCACGGCCGTCCGTTTCCGGCCTCGCCGGAAACGCAACCGTAAATCGCGACCGCTGCAAATGTATGCGCACCCCGAGTAATCAAGTACGTGGTCGCCATCATCCAGCGGTCCCTCGTAATGAATTTCTAGCCAGCAGAAATATTGTGGGCGGTACGGGAATAAAAATTGAGTAAGATTAATATACTTCAAGCGTGTAACGACTAAAAAAATTTTGCAAGTATTATCGATATCTTCTAACAGAAATTTTTAATAATTTAAAATTAAAAATGTTCTAAAAGATTAATTTAAAAATTCTGTAGTTTACAATCTAATACAGAAATTGACTTCCATTATAGAGAAACAGCTTTCTTATTGCTTCTGGACTCTAAATATACGCATATGTGTATGAAAGATATAAATTTTTTCTATAAGTATACAAGTAATCGCTTAATTTCTTTTAAACTCAAACTCTTTGGCAGGCTTATGACCGATTTTCCTTTAGCGCAAATTTTATTGGATGACAGCCGTTCTCGTAATTTTTGATATGCCAAAGAAAATATCTGTGTGCGATTTGAATTTTATCAAAGAAATCTTTCTCCAAAACAGAAAAAAATTTAGTTATTTCTTTGAACTCTTTTTGAATTATTATCGATTTATTAGCTAACATGTTCCTTTTCGATAGAAAATATTTTAAAATTGCGTTATATAGGTATTCATTTTACTTTGAGCTGTAACTTTTTGAAAAGGTACATAAGTGAAAAAATTATCCATTTTAATAATAAATTATGCAATTTTATTTTAAAAAATATTTTTAAAATTATTGTTTTAAATGTGTTTTTAAGGAGCATCAATAACAATGTGGAATATGCCGGTTATTTAATTTTACCTTCGCAGTAATAAATGTTAATTAAATGTTGAACTAATATTGTTTTTATAAAGATAGTCAACAGAATTAGTAAATAATTAAATGGTGTAATTACATGTCGCATATAATTGCAAATTCAAACAACAAATAAAATTTAAAAGATATTATTGTTGTTGACAAACGGACGTAATATGGAATTAAGCCAATTATAATCAAGAAAAGTAAATTAAATTGCATTGTTACATATGTGGCATTTTGCGGAATGACATTTAAATTTATAACTTATAACGCCATAAATCATATCAAAATTGTCATTATAATCTGTTATTAACAAAATAATATGTTAAATAAAAAATATTTCTACAATTCTTACAACAACATAATCTTTATGTATTTTTCGGGCATTTAATTGAAACTAAATTACGTACATTAATAAATTGTATAATTTAATGAATTCTAAATAATATTTATTTTTTAATCGCTGTGTTATGCAATAATATTTTGTTTATCGTTATAATATTCATCGTAATATTTGTTGTTAATATTACATTAACATTATTATTATACTCATTTGTACAATACATTTATTAGAGATAATAAATAATAACAATCCTTTTTTTCTATATAAATTAATATATTTTATTACACATCTGCGCGTCTTCCAGAGTGCGGTTTCAAGTAAACATATTTCCGACGATCTTTATCGTTAAGTAAAGACCATTGTTGGCATGATCCGGATTTATATGTCCTTCATGCATATCCGGAAATCCAGAGAGATCGAAATACACGGAATGGACTCTGAGACGGTCTTAAGCCACTGAGAAATGGTGCAGCGTATTCAGGAGTTGCACAGTATGAAAGCATAAGATTTCCTGCTGCCTTAAGCGGTTAATGTTTAATCCCAACGCAAATTGAAGTTTCGTTTACACGGCAGTTATGTCAACCGTTGCCACGTCTGCATCCAAAGCTTAGATTTACTCTACGCGCTTTGGCGCTTGCTAGTTTACTAAAGAGTAATCCTTGATTTTAGAAAGCTTCCTCATTAAAAGCTCCCAAATGCGTTTTTACTTTTTTAACATGTTTTTCATAAAATCTCCAAGTATCACATATATCTATAGTAATAATGGTAATAATAGTAATAATGGTTTTTCTATCTCGAGAAAAGTAATATTAGTTGTGATTTGATAAACGACTCAATTAAAGCTAATTTTTCAACAATTTATCATTATCATAATCAATTCTTACGTAAATTCATCTGCGTGGAGATTTTGTGTTAAAATAAATTAAATAATTAATTAATTTCTTCCTGATTGGATATAAATTAATGAGACGATTAAAAGAAACGTTGATGAACTTATATTAAATACCTAAATTATTCTTTCTGGATTTAAATAAATTATTTTAAATTTGTTCACATTATTTTCTATATTTTGTATTTTTTATTTATTTCAAATTATATATTAATTTTTTTTAATGTAAAAGACGGAGAGTATGATGCTGGTAAAAAAGTTTAGTTACTGCTTGCATTAACAAGAAGTTGAAGGTTTTCTTGAATAACTTCTTCATTATGGTAATTGCTCATTTAGGAATTCTGATTTACTTAGTCCTTCCGTACTTCTTCGTAAGTTTGAATAGGTTTAATTTCGCGATGCCGTTACCGAAGGTTTCTGAAAAGTTTCGTATGACTACTGTGGTCACTGTGTATCCCAAAAGTGATTTTAATTTCTATCATTTATTCTATCATTTAAAGCAATATCGAGCGTTTATAAAGACAAAAAGAGAAAATATATAAAGTATTACGTTTTCAAAGTGCATTTTTTATCATCACATTTATATAGATTGATCGAACATAAACATTTTAATCATTAATTGGTAACTTCGACAAATAATAGTTTAAACAATTTAAAATAAAAATTAAAACTGAAAAATTTAATTTATAAAAGTGCATGTAAAAAAGTGAAATCAAAAATTCCAAATTATGTGACAATAATTTTTTAAACCGTAGCAACATGATTAAGAGGGAAGGTTAACCTGCATTGTCCATTTATAAATCTTAAAATATTATTTTGTACCAAATTTATGCAATATTATTTACATTTCATATAGTTATAATTATAATCACGATGTAGCTGCAAACATTAATATAAATAAAATTTAAAAATGTAATATAAATAAATTTAAATTAATAATATAATATAAATAAATTTAATCTAAAATATAATTTAAATTGTTTAAATTGCAGTAACCTCCAATATGTCAATCTATATAATTTTCATTAGCTCTTTTGAAGATTTTGAGAGAGAATATTATATTTACGTATAAGCTTCGCAATTTACGTACATATACATAATTGTAGTAGAATAACATCAAAGCTATAACGATGCCGATCATTGTCAGACAACTCCAACCTTGCCAGGCGTAAAACGACGCGTTGACGGCGCCGACGGCGGTCCTTTTGCACACACCCATTTCGCGAGATTAACAATTTAATTGTTACCACATCGGGCCGACTGATATTTTAATTTTGTCGAGATAAATATAAATTTTGTTCGCGCCGCACCACACCGACGAAGCACAATAGTGCTCTGTGTTCGCGATCGTTGTTCGATAAGCAGAAAATTCATTACGTACGGTGGCACGTGAGCGCGGAAATGAGCCGCGGTGCAATGTAAATTTTATCGAAATACGCCGGACGAAGAGCACTCGGCTGGGCACTACCGGCGAATGAGCATTGAATAAATCAAGATCTGCCGGAGGGTCATAAACGAGTTTTACAATTCATCGTCTTTATGTTCGTTCGACCCTCGATCCGGCACGAAATTCAATGTACTGAATTTATCAATTATCGAATATAATGAAAAATTTAATGGTGCATTTGCATCTCATAAATAATTGGTTTTCGGTCGCTTTTCGTATATCTTTTGCACGTAATTATAGCGGCGAATTTCGATAATGGCGGAATATTTTTTTTATAAGTTACACCGGCCATTACGATGTTCTTTGTTCGCAAACAGGTTTGATTTGACAGACTGAAAATGGCAAGGACCTTGCTTCCACGTTCGGCTTTGATCTCGTCAAATGCCATCGCGAAAGCAATGCATACGGTCCACAACTAATCTTTGTAGTCAGTTGGTTACATTGTGCCTTTGTCGTGCGCGCTCACGACGGATAACAAAATGTGCAAAAAAGAGAACGGGTTTTGCGGCCCATATATTCACTGAGGCTGCATATCTCGTAGTCACATGGAATGCACGACGTAGCGAGGGTGTATGTACCTACGGGTTGATGCAAGATTGAGCTTTCGTAATTTGATTGAGGAAATCGCCATAATCAGACATAACGAATTTTTCAGAAGCTTCAATTTTGATACTTAATATTGGGGGGAAAGTCGATTTTATCGTTATTTTATCAAATGTTGAAAATACCAATTTAGAAAAAAATTATCTAGATTAATATGTTTTTTAATTCAAAATTTCAAAAGAGACATATTAGAGACAATATCAGAAAGTTTCTTAAGTTCATGCCGTTTTAAGGCTTCTGGGTACTCGCCACGACCATATTGGATCGTGACGTCAGAATCGAGAAATGACACGCTGAGAATTCTTGCATGCCATTTTTCAATGAAAAGATATTTGGATAAAACATACTTGAGATCGCTTTAGCACACTTCTAAAATTGTCCGAAAACTAACCTTTTCCCTTGACAGTTAATAAACAGCCATAAAATAAATGCAATACAAAATCTAGTCATGCGCCTGCGCATAAACCTGCATGACTAGGTTTCATACTACATTTATTTTATGGCTGTTTATTAACTGTCAAGGGAAAAGGTTTTCGGACAATTTTAGAAGTGACGAGTACCCAGGAGCTTTAATGGTTTATTATAGATTGTTCTTTGAGCGATTTGATTACAAGTTGCAGAAAATCAAATATACGTTGTTGTATCTATTTAGTATTAAATACTTTATTGTTTTTAATTTATTTAAACTTTATTAATTCAGAGCGGTCTTGATTGACAATCAAGACCGTGTCAACAAAGAACGTATTAAAAATGAAATATTTTTTATAGAATATATACATAGTTGAGCCTTCAAAATTTTGTTTACTGACCGATTACTTATTTACATTGTTAAATGATGTGTGTTTGTGGATATATCGTATATGAAAACATTGTAAAATATTGTATGAATAAATATTGAAATGCTGCTTTTTAATTATGCAGGAATAACATTATTTATAACAAATATTTGTATAAACATAAAATATTTGTAATAAATAACAAATATAATTATTTCTTTCACACGAACTATAATATATATAAATATATTGGATCCTCGGATATCGATGATGGACGAGTGTTTGAATTTCAAGCTTAGAAGTGATAAATGCTTATGACTACTTTTCTTACTTTCTGCTAACATCATTTATCATTTCGCTAGAAAAGAATCATGTTCTGGATGCCGTTCGATCCGACAGATCTCGCACTTAACGAATTATATCAATACGATTTGTATTGATGTAATTACTTACCTAAGCCTTCGAGATTTCTTGCATCCCTCTATGAAGAGAAACCTTGTCTTGTCATCCACTTAAGTCCACTATATAAAAACGAGGTTCATTTATTTCATCTTAGAAGCAGCAACGAGGCATGGATTTAGTCATTAATAATTTTCGGTTCATTAAATTAGATATACTAATTCCCGAATTGACTAACACATTCTATATATCGAACACTAGACCCTTAAATCGCAAAATTCCAAAATTTGCGATATATAATTAACTACATTTTGTGTTTTACTTTTGCGTTACGCATGCATTGCGCGTCACGTTGCGAGATAAAATAAATACAACGAAGTGATGAATTAATCTTTTGCATGTAACAGTTGCTCTTATGAAATTTCAATGGGGATAATATTTGCTCGTCGAATTCAATGATTCGAGTTGATGCTAAAGTCCGTGCATTAAAGCCGCACGCATGCATACACGCGTCCGTTTTACAGCGGGGTCCGTTGGTAGACGGCAGTCCTATTTACGCATCGGAAATTGATTTTGCGCGTTCCGGAAACGAAGTACCGACTGTTGTGATGTACGCGCAGTACAGCGGGACTCCGCATAAAACGATCTGATTTTGATCCACCGTCGGCTGCCGCGATATCTTCGCCGCTGAATTGCTTCGTACTCGAAGATTTATGAGCAAACGGCGGCGAGTGCTTTTTCAGAGAGCGGCTCTGCGATTGAACGGTAACGTCGATGAGACCGTCTATCGGAGAGAATATCTGTCCGACGAGTTCAATAAAAAGAACATAAACGGACGAAAGTTACGGAACGATCAAGTCATTCATTTGAAAGCCCTTCGATTGAACTGCTCGCCATTCAGTTCTTGTATATACTTTCTACAAATGTTTTTTACAAACGTTTTATAAATTATAACTTTTTGGGTGAGTTAATCAATGAACTGATACAGGAAGAACTTTTAACCGGAAGAACAGCACGGAAAAAATAGACAGCCAAGTTACAGTTTGCTCTAATGCAAGTTTAACATTTCCAACAAAGCAAATTTGATAGTGTAGCAAAGAAAATATGCTCATAACTGCTTTCAGACATATTTTCTTTGCTATTCTGTCAAATTCGCTTAGTTATAAATGTTAAATTTACGTTAGCAAGCTATAACTTGGCTGTATTAACTAATATATTTTTTTTCCGTGAGAGTATTTTTAAGAAATTATATGTGATGAGAGAGAGAGAGAGAGAGAGAGAGAGAGAGAGAGAGAGAGATTCAAATAAATTAGTGTTCACAAATTAGAAGACGAATGTCGAAATATTTCATCAGTAATAGCATCTAAGTATTTCGTAGTGTCTTAAATTGCAATTTGGTTTGCGATGTAACCGAATCGTGCAAAAGCGCGATAAAATCGAGTTTATGTGCGATAGTCGTTTGTATGCATCTCGTTGAAAATTAACACTCAATTTATAAACGAGTACGTAACAGCCGCACGTGCATTACGCGCATTTACAGCTGTCTCCGGGAACATCTTCCACAATTCATCGACCAACGGTCTCTTCCGCAGTTTGCAGTACAACGATAAGAACGTACAGAGCACATCGCACAAGCGATTAGAGTGTCGTGCGAGGAAGAGGCTCTATCGCGCGCGCGAGCTTATTTATCGCGGCATAAATTCGCGTCGCGCGACTACTGCATGCCGCGTGTGGAACGTTATTCTATAAAGCTCGGGGATTTTTGCTTGCGGTGAATGATATACGGGCGCGGAGTCGACCCGGAGAAAATATCGGATTTGTCGCGATCCGCAAATCCGCGGACTCGCGCCGCGGAAAGCTGCGTCGCAACGATATCAGCACGGGGATTTCGTGAGCGTGGAACACCGGAACGTTCTCTCGAATCCCGACAGCAGCAACGTCCAATTCAAGCGAAGAAACGACGTGTACAGACGTTGAAAGACAATTATAAGAATAGTGCAGAACGAAAAAATTATATGAGATAAGGAATATAATTCCTGATGGTTCCTTTTAATATACTTTTTTCTAATATACTTTTTTTATTGGACTCCTTTTAATATTTTTTTTTATACGCTTCTTTTAGTAAGGTCCTTTTAATATAGGATATTCTGACATTATAGTTTTAAATTTTTAGTTCTTTACAGCGTTTTAAAAGTATTAGTATCATTACTATTATTAAATTGAGCATCAATTTAATCTAGCGTGATGTTACTATTTCCAGCTTTAGCTAAAAAGACTGCGTTTCAAGACCGAAAAGAATTCGGCGTGTAGTTGACTGAGCTATGAAATGTACATAAAATTTATACAATAAAATATTATTAGGCAAAAAAGATTCAGTCCGACCGAAAATAGCCTATATTTCTATATATTGTGTTGAATTTTTCAATCATGGCAAGAATTATGATACAATTCATTTTATGGTAAAACGAGTGAAAATGTTTTAATGAATTAATTTAACGAAATATCGATATTTTCTTATATTTTTCTGGTAATACAAGAATACTAATCTCGCTGTGTGATATAAGCTTTCTAAGCCTTTTGCTTGATAAAGGATTTCCTAAGGAAATCCTTTTATTCTCGCGAAAATACAGATTCTCATTTCTTTGGCGGCGACATACGGTGTTAAACCGCAATGAGGATTTTGCGGAAAAGCAGGATGATGCGTTTACCGTTATGCGGATAACTGAATCGGTACCGTTGGACCACGAAGAAGCGTACTCGGTCAGCCGGAGACAATCCCAAATGCGATACTGCACGCTTTTACGCCTGGTACGGCGCGGTTTAAACAGAGCGTTTCCGCCGTTAATGCCACACGGATTTCCCCGCGAAATTTCGCGCAAAGTATAACCCCCGACATCGCGCGAGGTGTATAACTCCATACCGTTATTCATGCGTTCTCCGGAGGTGTGCTTTCCTCTTAGCCCTCGGGGTACGGAAAGCTCGTGCGAAAATCGCCCGGAAATTTCTAATTATAACACGTTGCACAAAGCAAACACTGCAGATGTCCTGTTGCTTCTTTTTCTTGACACATTACTTTCCTTTTACTTTTCTATAATTGTTAAATATGCATGTGAATACGATTTTTGCTGCTTTTCTTATGTCACCATTAATATTATCTATCGTCTCCTTTTAATTCTGTCATGTACAATATGTGACAAATTAGGATACTAATCTAATGTATAAAATTTACATATATATATATATATATATATATGTATAAATAAATTTATACATTAGGGGATCAAAATTATCTATAATTACATATATATAATTTAATGAACCTAGAATATACTCTATATATATTTTTTAGATACATAAAATTATATAGTTAAATACATGTGCAAAAATTCTTTTGTTAATATTTTCTTTCTTGCTGGTCGTTGCCAAGTTCCACCACTGAGCGTATTTAGCGAGTATAATTTCGCAAAGCATAACAATACTCCCGGCTTAATCCGCGAAATCCAGCACACGCTTGCCGTCCGCAAATTGAATTTCAGGACCATCTAATGGATGTCTTAAGCATCCCCCTGCGTCGCGCGGAGACAAATGAATAAGTTAGAGGGGGGAGGACTGCAATCTGACCCCATCACAAGCCTCTCACCGGGAGGTTAATATGCAGCTGCATCCAATCTCACCGACTCGGTTTTCAGCATCCCGCTCTCTTTTATCTCCGGATTTATTCCCCCTGCTTCGCTTTTCCGTCGTCATTTTTCCACACATCGCACCCTCTTTCTAGACGGTGATGCCTCTACCAACGATTTTTATTGCACCGATACCAAGAAGCTTTTCTGGGTGTAACCTCGGTTGGATTCTTCGACGCGTGCTTCACAAGAAATCAAAAGAAGATACATACGCGAAAATTCTTTTTGCACAAAAGATAACTCTCGTTATATATATATATATATATATATATATAGATAGAAATCAAAAGTACAAATTGTATACATATAGTGATATTGACACTTCAAACGGGAACGCATATTTTTTGCATTTTGTATTAAAAACTATCATTGAATTTTTACTTATTTTTTAATACGTTAAATAGATCAATATGCTCTCGTATGAATAAAAGATCATCAATGATCATTCAGTGATTATATATAATATAATCGTTAAGCTGGCGCCAGACTATGCGCGATTCGTGGTTCGTCATTCGCGGTTCGCCTTTCATATAAGATACGTGAATAGTGTGTATAGAGGCAGATTCGTCGAATTCGCATTGTGGAAGGTCCACATTTGCAAACGGCGAATCTATACGAATGACGAAGCGCGAATGGCGAACCACAAATTGCGCATAGTCTGGCGCCAGCTTTATTATTACTATATATAGATACATTATTTATCTTTAATTATCCAATTTTCATTTCGTCTATCGACCATAATGTCCAAACTCGAAATTTTGAGAAAGAGTGCACAATTTGGGAATATGTAAAAGATAATTTTTAAATGTTCTTACTTTACATAATTTCTCTATAATAATCGATAACGTAACTTAAACGTTCTCTAATAACCGAGACATTTTTTTATTAGATTATCACACATCTGCTTATTGAGGCTAATTTATTTTGAACACGTGCAAAATTCGCATTCGCGAATAATACACATTGTATGCAAGCGAACGCGCAGTTTTAGCAGTCGGTGAACACGCGTGATCGTAAATGCGTGAACGTAATTAGCGCACATAGAGCGTAATCAACGCACGTTACTTACGAGTGCGGCACAAGCGTTAATCGAGGCTTCGAAGCCTGTTTCACCGAATACGCTTCTTTTCACGATATTTCGCTTTTACATCGTTAGCACGATGATTACGTCGCTTGTATAAACTCGCGATCCGATTTTCGGCTGAAATGCCTGCATGGAATTCTATCATTTATTTGAATATGGATGGAAGAATTGATGTCGAGAGTATTTCTCATCAATATACCCAATGAATTATTTTAACATGCAATATCGAAGAGGTTCCCGACATAAAATAAAATCGATATTTAATCTTAATAATATACAACATTGATAGTATGTGCGTCTGCCACAAAATTTATTGTAGCAAATTTTTTAAAATTATTTTTTATAACAATGTAATAAATCATCCCTTCTTTAATTTTGTTACACACAGAGACTGTTCAATCCTTTTGCAAAAAAATAGATTTAAAAAATATTGTTTGGCGGTGAAGGCTTTTGGCTTTTGTTCACTGTTTACGTAAATAAGTGAAATATTTAGCACACACGATCCCTGCTTGATTAAAATTCTCTATACGACGGACCCATCGCGTCTATATAACTGGCATGAGCATCTGCTCGACTCTGGGAATGGATTTTCCAAGAAATTCCGACCGCGCACAGTCTGCCCCGGCGATAGTTCAGACCAATTATCCGCTTTTTCGAGCACGAAGTTTCTTTCGCGAAACAATCGTGGGTGAACGTGACGGCGAAATTGCATTCCTTTAAGCACGAAGACGCGATCGTTTTTTGCGACTTTGAGGGCGGCGATTGTCTAACTAATCCGGTAAGGAAATATCTCGATTTAACATACTTTGATTTAATTTGCATTCAGAAATAATTTGTGATACAATTTAAGTAAAGAGCTGTGAATGAAGGATTAAAGTAATGATTTCGTAAATTATTATTTATTGATAAATAGTATTTATTGCGAAAACATCTTGATATAACTTCGATTTTATTTAGCGCAGTGGTAGATTATTTATTAAAAAGATGCTCGCTTAAAGCTTTATATATAAATAAACTTGAAAGTGAACCATAAATATTAACAATCAAATATGTATAATAGTGAAATTTTTATCAAAAAATAGTAATAAATAATAAATAAATTATCTACTGTTTAATACAGTTTTCAATTGTAAGAAATTAAATTTAAATAGCGTGAATATGATAAAAAACATTTTATATATTTTTTTTGCTGCAGAAAACACGAATACATGAAATACTGACGTAAGTGTCGTGGTTCGATGATTTTTTAGAATGGTCGCATAAGGATGCCATCAATTGTGATAGAAAAATCGCGACGTGGATCGTCTTCACGAGTTTTGTATGAGATCGTTAAAAATGAGTATGTAGATAAATCTACGTGCCGAGTTGTTTCGGCCTCGATTTATTGGCGCGGACGTTTATGATGGAGCGCGAGCGCGATTTCGAAAAACTGACAATTCTTTTCGCGATGATGTATAGGGAAGGTCCGTTATGTAGCGATTACTCTTGCAGCTGCGGTAACGTTGCGCAACGTGCATGTTGCAACATGAAACACGCAGCGGAAGGAATAAAAACAACAAATCCGCATAAATGTTCTCGCGTAACAAAACAAAGTGGAAAAGGCGATTATGGTATCTCTTATTAATTATCAATTCGAGTTCGCATTACGGAAATGCATTATCTTGCATATGGAAGCGTGTGAAAATTTTATGATATAAATCACGTGACAGATGCATTTCTGTTCGATTATATAATGGAAATTGAATTTAATGCGCTCTTTTCTGGGCATTTGATCATTGATATAACTATTTACACATGTGAGTCTACAAATTCAAGCTATTGAAATGTATCCGTATTACATTACGCTATACTGTTTCGATCATCTCTCGTTAGTTTCCAATAGAAAGCCAAATAATTTAGCAAATTATTTATATTGCTAAACGTTCACTCTCTCTCTATTAATCTATTTTTAATATAATTTTCCAATGTTTTTTAGACTTATTTACATATTATTTGTAAATGCCCAGAAAATGATGAATTTTTTTGACATTTAATCATAACTATTCATGTATACGAATCTACAAATTGAAAATATCGAAATACACCTACATTATATTACGTTGTATTGTTTCGTTTATCTCTCGTTTTCCAGTAGAAAGCCAAATAATTTTATAAATCATTTATTGCTAAATGTTTTCTATGATCTATTTTAAAATAATTTTCCAACATTTTTTAGACCTATTTAAATATTAATTGTAAAATGATGAATTTTCTAGGTATTTGATCATTATATAACTATTTCCATATACGAGTGTATAAATTGAAGATATCGAAATACACATATATATTATGTTACGCTATATCGTTTCAATAGTTTATCTCTCGTTATTTTCCAATAGAAAACCAGTTACTTTCGTGAACTGTATTGCTAAACGTTCATTCCCTTTATCGATCTATTTTTAAAATAATTTTCCAATATTTTTTTAGACTTATTTGCAGATTATTTGCACATATTATTCCAAATATCAAATCATTTGCTCGATCTACTTGCAAATAGATATTGCAAAAAATACGTATTGATATTACATTATGTACGTAATACAAACATAATTGCGCATTTAATATTAAAGAAATTACAAATTTATTATTGGATACAAGTAAAACAGGATTAAATATACGATGAGGATGCTTTGATGGAATCTTGTGTGACTAGAATAAGTTTTGTCTACTATCAAATATACTGGGTATTTCAGGACCTATAGGACAAACTTTAGGGGATATGTCTCACCAAGAGAATCAATTTTTGTTAAGGGACTCGTACCCTTCAATGCATCCTTAAAGATCTATATGTCCTTGATCAGACCGCTTATGAGATAGACAACCGGTTGCATGGAAGCATTCCACGTGGCGTTTGACAATAGTAATCCATGTAAAACAATTAAAGCAAAAACAAAATCAAAGGATGTGTAGATTAGTATTGTCACACGGAATGCTAATGCTGCCGCGCGACCGGTTGCCTACCTCATAGGCGGTCTGATCAAGGACACGTAGCTCTTTAACACTAACAATAAAACTACCACCGCCGCCGCCGGTCAAATGACCGTTTTTAAACCTTTGATTAAAAATTCTGCATTCAATATTATCGCTTTTCCCAATTGACTTCAAGACTTTTCCTTAATATAGGTACATATAATCAATTTTTCAATATCTGTCTCTCTTCTTCTTTTGTTTCTTCTGATAAACATATTGCCTACATTCAGTTGGAAAAAAGAAAACTTTTATTTAAAAACCGGTCATTTGACCGGTTCGGTAGAAATAGGTATATATAAATTATCGGTAGCTTTAGTGTTAAGGACACGTTGGAGGACACGAGTTCCTTAACAAAAATTGATTCTCTTGGTGAGACCTATCAATCCCTGAAGTTTGTCCCATGGGTCCTGAAACACCCTGTATTTCTACACCCGCATTCCAAGATATCAGGTCTCAACAGTATTTTTTTTGTTACAAAGACAGTTGCAACGTATGACAATTTGTAATTGATCAAAGGCGTTGCTGGTGCAGTGTCAGTTCCAACAGTTGCGCCATATTTGAGCGAAATATCGAGATAAATCTCTCTCCGCCGAGAGAATTCCCTTTAGAAAATAATATTTCGAGAAAGTATAATAATTTATGACAAAAAAATTTTAGTTGATGTATCTAATATTCGCTACAGTCTATTAAGTTACGATTAAAAGTAGAGAAACATTTCAATAACTATTATGAGAGCAAGGAAATGACTTATTAATCGCGCAATAACGAGAACAGCAAAAAATGGGACCTGTTTTAATTACTTTAGTTTTAATTACTGTTTAGCTTGAATTAGCTCAGTTAATTAAATGCCTTGTCTGGCAGCGACAAGTCGCAGCCATACGCCATTCCGAACGATATAGCTCGCATAGCATGGTAATTCGAAATAGCGTCCCCGCAAACGCCATATGTCAACGACGTGGAATTAATTATCGCCACGAACTCTCTTCTCTACTTCCCCGTTTCTACGTTTCGATTTCGACTAGACGATAATTCGATTCTGCCGGGGATGTAATGACCAAGACACACATGGTACGTGCCACTAAACATGCACGCGCTTATGACAGAATCTTTAATTCTCATCGGATTAAATTTCAAGACTTTTAGTTATCTAATCTGTTCTATGATTTTACATATAGATCTATAATTTTACGTATATTTCTTTATATTTCTAAATATAATTTACGTTAAAGATCCAATTATTCAAGTTGACTGTGGCAGTAATTGATATTATCGTGACTATTTTTAAAGACTAAAACTAATTATTTATTTTATCAATATTTAGCAATAAAGGTAATTTATGAACTACAATATAGAATATAGATAATTAATCAAATTATTCTATTAGTAAATAATGAGAGATAAATTATCGAAATATAATGCAGATGCATTTCGATAGCCTCAATTCGTGGACTCGCGCATGTAAATGATTAAATTACGGAAAAATGGAAATTATCAAATGAAATTTTATGAAAAAATTTTCTCTGGAATTTTATATTTTGAAAATTTATATTAAATTAAATCAAATTTGCTTAATAGCAATTAGACATATTTAAATGATGCACATACCAGTTAGTTACATATATTTTTATCCCTATGCGAAATTGTTATATTTGCCGATATACTATAACTTTCAGAAGATGCAATCACGATCAGTTATCTGCAGTATAACGCTCGGTAACGGTTGACCATATATCACAGGCGTGTTTAATTTTCATTAACGACGCGTATGTAAGTGGTATTAATTCAACTCCGTTGCACCGAGTATCACGGCAGTCCCTGGAGGACGCGGAAGCTACTACGGAGGAAATTTCAAGGCTTGTAAACGAGAAGTAAGTACTGACGTTATGTAGGTAGACCGAGAGTAATATAAAGCGTGATTGGTTGCCGAACATTTGCTGGAAATTGTAACTGGCGAGCATGGAGTTAGTCTGTAAACGTTGTTGTGAAGTTATTTGCGACCGAAACTGTGTATAACGGGATATAACGGGTCCTACTGCAACCGGATATCCTGTCAGCCGTAGCTTCATCGAGATGTTATAAGTTAAGTTCATAAATCAAAATTATTATACGAACGTTTATACATATTCTAATAATAATAATTTTTACAGCGAATGCATGGTCATTGCGTTGACAGTACTTTTTCCGTCACTTGCACATAAGCCGGATATGTTCTTATTCTCGTCAGAAGAATGAACGTCCTCAATTCACCACGTCGCTTATTGTGAGCCTCATAATGGGACATCCTCTCCGCAACGCGATCATTGCTCGACAAAAGATCAGTTCTAGTCATGCTGGACCTAACCCTTATTTATTACCGGGACTAACCCCTAAATTTAAACGCGAGGGTCGGTTTATTGGCGCGTGGCACAATGTGGGGGACGAATACATCGGATATTAATGGAGGAAGTTTTCAGCAGAGCATGGGAGAACAAAACACGACTGACCATTTACGTTCGCGTACTCTTAATGGATTCGATACTGCGTATCGCAAATCGGAAGACGTTCGTATGGAGTAATAATTGCAATAATCCGTCTGCCCCAGCGTACGGCCTTTGGATCTATAGCGCCATTTGTTACTGGCATCGTACTTCGCAATATTCCATAGAGGGTCGTATCCCTTCTGCGAGAGAGGTACGCGACATTGCAATGAACCCCAAAATAGACTGGTCGCTCTAAATCAAGCTGATAATGTACACAATGCAATTGCACATTCTCGCAATCTTCGAGCCGATTATTGTTCGATGGCGCGATATTTTGCCATGGAACAATACATCACGTCAATGATATGAGAAATACTTAAAATTGAAAAAAAATGTTTATAGAAATGCGACCTGAGTTAAAATACAAAGTTCTACGCTCAATATGTGAATTATGCCCGAGCACGCCAAGTTTTTGTTTTATGCGTAAACTTATTCTATGCTTTACTTTGATTTTAAATGCGTTATATACTGTAATATTTTCAAAAGTGTTTTTAAGAATCAAATTTATCAATAATACTTGGTAAATTAAATAGATTTCATATCCATTTTGAACCGTTAATTTTTTATTTACCTTACATCTTTGGATGCGTTTTATGTACTTGGCGTACTTTTTTTTACCTTTGTAAAGTCTTATATATACATATATGTACATATATATTTGAACAAAGGGATGAAAGGAGAAAGTAACCAATTTATTCATTTACATATTGCAATAAAAGTCATGAAAAATCTTTAAAAATGCACTGTTATAAATTTAAGTAACTTTTTTAAAAATTACAAATTTATTTTGACTACTTTGGTAATTCTATTATTAATATTTCATATTAATTATAATTTCATATTATGTTTATCAAAGAAAAACTATGGGAAAAGAAAAGAAAAACTGTTCAATTTTTAGATATACATCGCACTTTTATTTTCCTTCTTTGTAACACATTGAGCGAAAAAAACCATTTAGTTTCTCAAGCAAGCAACATAGACTTTATATATGATAATTGTGATGATATAATTCACGTTCCTTTCGCTTTGCATATACAAGGATTCGTAGAGATGTTATAATCATTGATATTAGCGGTTGCAATTACATATGACAAAGCAACGTAGAATGGCATGCAGCGTCATTATTCAAGTCGAATTACAAAGCCTTTTGACGCGACACTGTTACATTGAATACCGGCGTATACTCTGTCTGCCATTATCGGGCCAGATAATTATCCTGGTTTCATCAGGTTAGGCTCGATAGAGTCTCGATTCATTGCCTCGCCGTATTCCTCCAATTAATGGAACGCCTTCATCCTCATTGGTCTGTGAACCAATTAATAACGGCGCTAACTCTAATAACGTATTTTCCGTTGCTGTTTCGTTAGCAAATTGTGCAAACGTTATTTAATTAATTGCAATGTGATTCAGATGAAAATGAATTATAAATAATAAATGTCAGTTATTGCGGAAGAGCATTTATCACCGATAATTTATCAGCGGAGTTACTTTAACTATTTTAAGAATGCCATCATGTTAAAATTTTAATTAAAAAAATATATAAACGTTGAATATTGTGCTTTGTACTCAACAATTATTAATAAAATAATATTCTATACTTTGATTATCGTGAATGCGAGAAATTTCGGCAAATTAAACTTTAAAAATGAAAGTAAATACTATATCTGTTTTTTTCAATCAATTTTGATTCAATTAAATTTTAATTTTATAGAATATTAATTTTGCAGCTTTTTGTTACTAAAACATGTAATACAAATAAAATACTGTAAATAAAATCTGTTTCGTTTGCTTGAGAAATTTTGTAATTTTTCTCAATTAATATTCCAAAAAAGAAAAAAGAAGGCACGTTAAAAGATTGGATAATTTTTCTTATTTGCGCAATGTGAAAGTATTCGGCGACGAGGATGTGAGTTGTTAAGGGTGAGGGTTGATTACGCCAGTATACTTACGATGAAACCTCGAGGGCATGCTTTTGCACGCTGTATCCCTTATCTCGTACGCGTAAAAGAATGCGCGCATGTAGATTTATGTGCGCACAGAAATACGTGTAGTCTCGTTCTGTATATGCATGTTGCATAAATACCGCGCATTTATACGCGAGAATTGTATGTGCTTATATATGTATGCAGATGCAGCTAGTGTCATTAGACTCTCTGACCTACATCATAGCTTTAATTATCAGAGCGAGATAAGGACGGAGCCCGGTGTCGATTCTGTATTGCGAGGTAATCCTCTTCTGTACAGGAGGCTAACTATCTGTGAATATCATTACGAAGACAATTATCCTAAAATAATTCTCTGACTAAATATCACACATACCACTAATTTCCGACGTTTTTATGCGATTAGCAAAGTACTCCATCGAAATAGTCGAATGTGTAGAGCGTTCTGCAATTATTATGTTATTTTAAAAAGCGTATTCTAAAGATTATATATATAATCAAAATCCTAACACAAAATGAGATCACTAATTTTCGAGTTATAAGTGATCAAAGTCGGCCGATGGTCTGGCATAGAATTCACACACTCAATTCCACAACTATGCGTTCACGCATTCCTCACTCCGAATGTTATCTGCTACCCAGTTTTACGTAATATTTGCGTGATATTGATTTTTAACTTTAACTGATATAAAGCCGAGATATCAACAAGCATAGAATATAGGCTAAGAAAAATTAGGAAAAAAATTGATGTGTTGTAAATATAAATACAATTAATAATCATTAACGCGTTTTTAATTAAATAATTTATCTGTGTTATATGATGAATATTTTGCCTTTTTGCACTAGTTTGTATAATATTTAATTTTATCTAATATCTTTTTAATTTTCAAGTGTTATATATTATATATTATCCACGTTACAGTTAAATAAACAAAGAAAAATAAGGAAAAAAGAAAAAAGCGAAATAAAACTATAAAAAATAAAATATTCCGTTATTTTTAGAACAATAATAAATTTTTCATCTAGCTGTCTTCCTTTATGATGTTCGTATATGATCAATGATACTATATTTTTTATGTTTTTGTAAAATAGAAACTGATATTTATAAAACATGGCAGGGAAAAATTGTTCAGTGTTATTTTATTGTATTTTTTCTTTTCATCTTCTCAAATATTTTAAAATACAATTTGTGGTTTGGTTTTCCAGAATTATTAATGTATCACATCTTTTTATGTCTATCTATTTTATATCTTTTTATTTCCTAATTCTAGCATATGCTTTGCTAAATTTTACTAAGCTTACTTTAAGAGAAATATTTTTTATCTTTTTTCTATTCTTATGTCTGCACATTAAACGTATGATTCGCGAATCTTGTAAT
The DNA here is from genome assembly GCA_003063835.1 of Aphaenogaster floridana. Lineage (NCBI taxonomy): Eukaryota > Metazoa > Arthropoda > Insecta > Hymenoptera > Formicidae > Aphaenogaster > Aphaenogaster floridana. The sequence goes on from NJRP01000002.1 coordinate 2,448,427, forward strand.
TAATATTCTGGTGTATAATATAATATCAAAACATGTACCAGTAAATCATCGGTATCATTGGTTAATGATGTATCGATAATAATACGCTGTATTTAATAACATTTATGTGTGTGATCCTATACACAATAAATCGACAGGCGATTATACATGTTCCAGAATTAAACAATAGTAATCGCCTAGCCATTTTAAATGTTCTTTTAATCTTTTAATTCTTTTTTTATATCTTATATGTATACACACACAACACATTATATCTGATATATTTAATATGATTTTCATAAATCAGTTTTCTCAAAATTAACATAAAACAATTTAGCATTCACAAATACGATGCATAATAGTGGAGTTATATTAACCATCATCTATAACATACAAATATATCGAAATTTTAAAGCAATGGTCAAACTAGTATTGTAAAAATAATTGTTGCATATTAAATTTTTTATTAATTCTTTTCCATTCATTCTTCAGAAATATGACACAAAATAATAACACATAATTTTTTAAAAAGAAAAAAAAATACTTTCTTAAATATAAATTTTTATAAAATTTGAACGAATAAAAATGTAATCTTTATATAATTAATATTAATATTTAATAAATCTTAAATACATGTTAAAATGTTATGTGTATTCACATTACATAGTATATCATTTTACATCATTATTTAACACTTTACTAAATGTTTTATATATATTGAACTTTATTAAATACTTTATTATAAATCTTAAAATAAATTAAACTATTGTATACGCATTATTTCGCACATATTGATATAAAATAGTACACTGAGGAAATCGATAAGCAATTGATCCTACAAATATCAAATAATCAATTAAACAAATTATAAATTATTCATTCCAGGATTGCTCCGCCGTCGTTCGATGCCTTCCTAGTTTTTTCTTCTTTTCAGATTTCAGTAGTTGCTTCTTTATGGCATTCCCTCACTCGCGAAAACACAATTAATTACTCGTTGCGTGCTAATTATTATATAGAATATGAGACTCGCGCGACATATTGTACGGTATTGTTGACATTCGCACTTTACTACGTCACGGTGGAGAAGAACAATCCGAAGAAAGTAAAGATTAAGTGAAATTACAAACAGCCCGATATCCACAATTTCTTGCTAATCGAGCGTAATTTTTAACGGTGAAGGAATTCGAAAATCGTACGGCCATTTCACGTGCAACATCCACCACAACAATACTGTACCTGTTGCTTCTAGCACTTTCGCGCACTTCCCGTACTTTAAATAATAAATTACATTATCTAGCATTTCAACGTAATCACTATCTTATATTATACATTATAAGCTAATAAATATCCGATTCGAAATTAAATATATTAGAGGATTAAATATATATCCGCGGAATGAATTGCACGATATCGAATATCGATGGAATCGAAGTTCAAAGCGCGATTCATGATATATGTAAATCCAAGTATCAAAGAAATTATTAATGGTCTAAATGTATCGCACTGATACAATTATTCATTATACCCGTCTTTTATTTCTCCAATCTGTGTTACAAAAGAAAAATCATGCGAAATACTTGCTTCGACACAGCCACCGTCTTGAGACGCTTGCGAGTCGTCGTCAGTTGTGAGAGTTAATCGTACGGATTTATAATTATGTACTTGTTCGCAAGCAATGATCGCATTTGGCGTCGTCTACCACGACGATGTTCCGAAGAGTAATGCGTTGTACGTTGAGCGTTTTGCGTCGCTGGCTGCCCGCCCGAGTCTCGCTGCGCGAATAACAAAGCATTCTTGGGTAAGCATAGCGCGCCGTGTACGCCGCTGTGTTTTACACAAAAACAACCCCCTAGCGTATACCAACCAATTCGTTATCGTTACAAAATATTTAATGCACTATGAAATAAAGGTGTATTCAAATATATGATATTCTTTATTGTATTAATTTGGACGAACAGATTATTATTGCGTTGCATTTACGTACGCATTGCATTTATATACATTTTTCGCTTTGTTTTGTGAACTCTATGTATGTATACAATTATTAAAAGCAAATTTCAACTGTTACTCGTAAATTATTATTTTTTTTAATAAAAATAATTTTTCATTTGATTGATTATCTAATTTAAAAAGAATGATTATGTCTATTGTTTATTTGAAGTATTAAGTCTATTTTTGCTTTAATCGAAAAAGCATTTGTGTAAATTAATATCAATTTATTAACGTTTTATAAATTTTTATAATCCAAAAAGGAAGTAAAGTTCTGCAACTTTAATCAATAGTTTTATATAATTTTAACAAATTAGAACAAAATGAGATTAAATGAGATTATCGCATAAAATATGACCAACTTTAATTACTTATAATTTGGAAACCGGTGAGATCTTGGACATTTTCACGCGAGAGTTTTTTCGACTTTATTTAATTTTTAGAATAGTAGTATTATATTGTGCGATTATATGGAATATTCTTATAGAGGTGTATATCTTTCTTTTGTTTTTGATTTTTTATTTGCACTAATGATATGTTTAAAACATGTTTCATATTTGTTTTTATTCATATAAAAAGAATCGTAAGTACTAATGATATGTTTAAAACATGTTTTACATTTATTTTTTATTTATATAAAAAGTCTATATAATTTTACTTATTATTTATATCATTTTATTCAAATGCTTTAAAAAGATATTTTTATGTATGTTATTTATTAGAATAACGTTTAAATTTAGAAAATCGGATAGGTAACGAGAAAATATCAATGAAAAGATAAATATTAATTAATAATATACAATGGCATTTGTTTCGTGCATTTCCGTGCCGTATCTAAAGGGCGGAGGTATCAAGAAAGCACAATAATGAGAAATCCGAAACGGGTTTTCACAGAAAGCTTCGTACAAATTAAATTCCGGACCACTCTTATACACGATTCTTTCCGATTTTCGTGCAACCGACTAACAAGGGTCTCACGCTTCAATGAAATTCTTAACTGTAGCCACCATATTGCCGCAATCTAGTAGAAGGAAAAGAGAGTAAAAGGTAAAATTTTGTAAGCGTTCGACGACGCCACGGCATAAGCTGGAAAGAACGTGTAACTTAAAACATGTATAAAAAACATTATTATGAAATTATGTAAATTTTCGCTCGGGATGAAATTATACATGCAATATGTAAAAAAATAAATTATTTAAATTATCAATAAAGTTGTTTGCATAAAAATTGCATAGCTCATTATAGAACATCGTTATATTCCATTCAATCACTGATTCTTGACGCGACAATAACCAATGAACGATTAAGTTAGTTCAATTTTCTGCTTCATTAAGTTAATGCGCTATTCAGAGGAAATTCTGGATTGTTTGGTTCAACTATTTCTTTAGGTATTCTTGAAATATTTACGTATTCATGATTCATTTTAAAATAGAAAATCATTTATTATTGATTGAAGATTATATTTTCATACGATGGAGTGATCTTCAGATGTTAATTGCATGTTTGCTCTTTCCTTGTTGATTATTGGCAATCTCAAAATAATTTTATGATTGTTATTTTATTTTTTCAAATATAGTTTTTGGTAGCAAAAGGCTAGCAATTAAACACATTTTAAATAAAGTATCAAATTTATAGATTTAAGCGCGCGTTGATACTGAGCAGCTAACGACTTGGTCTAATCGACTCGAAGTTCATGATTCCAAGCTGAAGTTTCAAGCAAGCGAATTGGGACCCTAGCACCTACCTATCCTGAAATTCGGAAACCTACAATTACGAACTTCTCTGGAATCCTGCGTTGAATTTCAGCAACGTCCTTAGAACTCAATGAAGTTATAGAATGTTCATCTATATGATATTAGCATTGCTCTCCTTCCTCCGTCATTTTAACAATGACATTTTAATTCTTCTTACTGGGTTCAATCATACTTTAATACCCACGATAATAGAGAAATATTCGAAATACAAATGAATAAATAGAGATATAGATATATCGATAATAGAAAAACATTCAAAATACAGTGAATAAATATAAATGAATAGATAATCTTTTAATTTATTAATAATCATTTTTTAACACGTTAACTGCCGCGGGTATTTTTGGAAAAAGGTCCATCAGGCCACACCACTTTTTTTATTAATATTTTGTTATTGTTCGTGTATACGAAATTATACACGCGGCGTACTGGACTCAACTAGCGTGTATACTTTTTCATGCACATGGCATTTAACGTGTTAATAGAAAAGAATTAGATCAGAAAATAAAGAAACGATAGAAATTTGAATTTCTAGGCTTAACTTTGTCTAATTGGAATGTGATTTTATATCTTTTTATATATGCTATACTTTTTTAGCGCTTTATTTACTTAATTTGCAATTTGTTTTTGGTACATAGTTTTATTTGATGCCTTTGGAGTTTATCCTTTAACATGCTTTTTAAAAATTTCTTTATCCGGAACAGAGAGCTTAGCTTACACGAAGCTTAAAGTCGGTATAAAAAAGGGAGGAAAAGATGGCGAGATTAAAGTAATTTTGTCGGTAATGTGATGTTCCGTGGTATTTTGCGGTCGCTAATATCGACCTTTCTGCGCTTTCGTTTGTGGAAATTCCAAGCGAATCATTCGCCCGCGGAATTTTCATATAATGATACTTCTAAAGCTGGTGAGATGGCGGTTTCGAAAAAAAAAATTTCACACGTTCATTCATCCATTCAGTTTCAAAGTTACTGTTTGTGAACTGCTTTTGGAACGATTATTCATAATTAAAAATTGTTATAGGTAAAAAATATTTAAAAAATATAATGAAGATAACAAATATAGTAGAATATTACAAATTTTTAATTTTTTTTGTAACATTATTTTGATACTGATTTACGCTATTTATAAAACAAAAAATAAAGACATAGATAAGAAAGATACAAAAACACATTCAAATTATTAATTAAATCTACAAATTTAAATTTCAATTGTTTCCTTTAGTTACGTACTTAATTCTTTTCTTATAAAAAAAAGTTACACTCTATTCGTTTATATTTATATTAATGAATATTTTTATATTGTAAAACAGATAGTAAATTACAAGAAATATCTTATTACAATAAGTATCTAATTTACATTGATTGTGAGAATTCGCAAATAAAAATTGCTTACGACAAATAAAATAGTTCTTTATATAGAAGATACTTTTACATTCTATCGTTTCAAATATGCATTACTACCGAATATGTGCCTAATATTTGATTCTATGGTCAGAATTTTTATGAAATTTTACAAGATTTTTATTTACTACGCGCTATGTGTGTATAATCAAAGCAAACATTGCCACAGTAGTATTGTATTACGCCTGCACTGCGTTATTCCACAAAGTTCCAATGCGACAGCGAAAACAGATATTTTCAAAGTGTATGCGTCATTCTTTGTATATGATGCAATAATTGCAAAACCTTTTGTGCAATTAAATTTGAATAGGGAAAATTTAATGCTGCTTTTATTAGTAATAAACGAGAATTAGGGTGTTCAAACAAAATTAATATCCAATTTCGATTTTAAATTTTAATAGAGTGTAAAGAAACACTATTCATGAGAATGTAGTATGCGTACTCAGTATACTGAGATATCTAGTTCTAAAAAATTAATGTAAATGATATCTAATTTTAATCGCTCTTTTTTAGAAATTATGTCGGGAAATGTTTTTGAAGTTATCACGTATTAAAATATTAATTATGACGTATTAACGAATAACGTCACAGTTATCGGAATCTTGCTCAATTCAGTTACAGTGAAAGACTCGCAGTGTGGACCGTCCAGCAATACAGATTTGCCGTAGTTTCCGGCCGAACGCCAAAGTTACACGTAGTTCTCGAATCGCTCAGGTTGAAATTATTGATTCGCTATAATTGCGATGTTCGATAGTTGGCTATGCCAGAATCACAACGTGCAGCAAACTGGTTATACCAGGCAGAAGTAACAACTTCATTAACGCATCGACGCGTTGTACTCGCGTTTGCTATTGGCAAGCCATTGCAATTCCGGGTTTGTTGCACGTTCGGATTGTTGTTGTTGTTGTTTTATCGATACAATGTAATATCGCATGAATAATTAATGAGCTCGCTTAAATTACTCTATTAAGGAATTTTGCATTTATGCAGCATGTTTTGGAACTATCGATATATGCATATTTTGATGTAAAATTTTATTGCACTTAATTACATAATTAAATTTTCATTTGAATACTGAACCTTTGTATTCTATTGCCCAGGAAGCTTGTATGTGTGTTTTCTGATTATAGCATAACATAAATATTTAAAGATTGGCTTTTACTTTTCTTTTCTTTTTGTTCTTTAAATGCAGATACTCTAAACCTCATTATCCACATTTTAAATCAGAAAATTTATATTCTTCATCAAGAAGTGAAAAAATGCAATTTTAAGGATTAATTACGAAAACTAATGTATCTACTCGCGAGCTTTAATTACTGCAACGAGATGAAAGCGTTATCTAGTTCGTTCTTTTGGTGTTTTCGCAAATGAGCGTTTCCCTCGGTTTCCGGATGTTCGTATATTAACTCGGCGTTTTCACATCGCGCGGATCGACTGGCAGTACCCAACTCACTTCAAGGATGGTTACTGACTAATACGTAGGTGTCTACCTACCTAAATGTGTACATCTAGTTACTACTAGACATGTTAGTTTAGCAGCCGCTCTGATTTATGTCGGTAGATGGATACACGCGGTTGTGTCAAGCCGTTAACCACGCGGATACGTAGCGGCATATCTGCTAAAAGGATCCGTCCGATCTGCCGTGTCGAATAAACTAGAATGGAGAGTATTTAGGTAAAATTTACCGTGATATAAAATATTTATCTAAAATTAGCTAAACAAAAAATCCACATTATTCTAAGCTATGAGAATTAGTGATAGATGATCAGCCTACTTGTGATTTATCTCGAAAACTATTGTGTGTGCGATTCCGTTTTTATATTAGAATATTTCAATGCCAATTACTGCTCCGAAATACGGCGCTAAAATATTGTACGGCAATGTGTGTGACGCTCTGGAGATTTATATATTTATACTATGTCGATATTTTTTCGCGGTGTAATATGTCATGATATTTTTGTGGAGTCGATTAAGTGATAATAAATTTAATTTTATAAGTATATGACGAATTGCGAATGTCGTGTATTTATAACTACGATACATCCATGTGCTTCTCCAATAACGTCAGACATACTCATTCATCTTACTACATTTTCGAATATTTCATTATAACGTTCTCTCGGCGTCGCAAAGTCTCTTCTACCGCTCCGCTGCAATTTTCACTTTTTCCCCCTTTTTTGTAGACAGTAAAGTAATTTCCGCGGGACTCGGCCGACCGTCTTATTCATCTGGAATATCTCCTCTTACGCCAACGCTTTGAGCTGCGCGATAATGTTTGTGCGGCGCTGATTGCCTTTCGAAGGATTTCTCGACTCGGCGAATTGAAAGGTTTGCGCGGACTTTTTCACTCGCGGCCGACCTAAGTTCCTCTCGGATGTAAATCGCTCGCCGGAAATCAATCGGCCAATCTCCAGCGAGCTTCAAATAAATCGCCAGAGCTTTTCAAACTTTATCTCGCTATAACAAAAGATAATTCCTACTTGTTAAAACACGCGATAGAATACGCTAATTGTGCACATTTTCCTATTCCTAGAAACATATCTTGGTGAATCTACAAAAAACTTTGCACAATGTAATAAATATTTTTTTATATTGAGATGTAATTTTGACAGAGTCTACATTTTTTTATAATTACGTACTTTTTAGTTATCATTTATATAACACCACAATGATATCGAATGATCTAATTTATTTAGTGTTAAAGTTTTTGAATTTGTTTCATGTTATATAAAGAGAGAAATATGGATTTCTGTTGGGTCTTGGTCTTATATTATACATTTGAATTATCACTTGCTTTCTATTTCTTATCAATGCGTTATTGATAAAACGCTGCAGGAAAGAATTGGTGGAGTTCACGATTCCAACTTGAATATAAACGGCAGTAAATCATGACGTGATTGTAAAGGGGCGGATCGTTTTCGAATGAATGCACATGCGAAGTTTGCGGGTATACTTATATCTCTATGAAAGATTAAATAAACAGAGATATATGCATGGAATATGTATTTGCAAGAAAATATAATAAAAAACCCGAGCGCCCCTTCGCGGCGATGAAGGATTAAATGGTTCGTAACGGCCCTTCATTATCTTCACGATAAATGCAAGTATCGGTTCATGGAACGAATCCCCAGTGCGTTTCGTACTGATTCGGTGAAGTATCGGCGTATCTAGTTATTGAGCGAAAATATTTTTCTCGAACGAACGAAACGATATCGTCGGAATAGTGGGATTTAATGGAGTTTAAAAGCGGGGCCACTGCGTGTGAATGAAATAAAGTAACAGACACCAAGATCAGGCGAATATATAAGAACTTCTAAGACGTAGCGCATACGCAAAACACACACGCAGATAAAAGCATGCGCTGTTAAAGCTTTCCTGACTTCATTTCCCAAGTAATCCTTTAAATCCAAACTGCATTCCTTCATGGCGATCGCTTTTATTGCACGCAGCTGCTCGAACGTACTTTCAACCCAGTCTTTTCGCGATACCGTATAATATCACCAATGCATTTCACAAAGCGATGTATCGACGTCTTAGCGATCTGCCGAATATTTTTATGACGTTTTATTTATCAAGCCGAATGTACCTTCGATCATATTTCTTCGATTTTTAATATAAGTTCAGTATCAAAAAAATATCTAAAAGATTAAGATTATTCCAAATTAACTATAAAAATATTCTATATATCTACATTTGTTTTATGGCATTTACCAAATTAAAAAAATTTTATAAATAATAGATAACGTGTCTTTATTTAATTTATATTAACTGAATATAGCCTTTAATGAGTTTGTGTATATTTATACCTTCATATTGTATATTCTTTAGGAGTGATATAATGAACGTAATTTTGCACCCAACTTTTGACCAACTTTATATTATATGAAGTGGACCGTAATAATCAGCACTTTCAGGGTTACAAGCAGCACAGAAGGGCACTGACTTTAGCAAACTTAGTAATTATCCAGCGATTATAATTGTCAACTATTACCATTGAGATAATTGATACACGCGGACAATGTAATGTACGTTAAGAAAATTTCGGTAGTTCGCCTGACGAAGGTAATAATTCAAAGAGGATGTCCGAAGAGCGATTAAATATAATTTAAATGCAAAAGCTGGAATTATCTCGTCAAGAACACTGAATATCAAATAATGAGTGTTCGCGATTATAAAAATAATCCGCATTTGAGAAAATATCTTTGTGTCGCAGAATTCCGATTGAAAATAATTTTATCTGCGAGTAGACATAATGTGTACGAAAGTAATACAGTCGCATACATCAATGCACACGTAACCGCGCATCCATTTTCGAGTATTATCACGAGCGATTCCAGTCACGCGTCTCTCGCGAATTTTGTTTAGGAATTCTTGCGGAAGAAATGCCGGATAACTTCGTAAAACACTCGTAAACGTAACGAGCCGTGAGGAGAGATATTGGCTTATCGCGACTTCGTTTTATGCTTTATATTCCATTCAACTAAATTTTATAGTCACAGATAACATTTATTCGGGGCGGCGCGGTTAGCAAGAGACAATTTGATCTTATCAAGATTCAAAACGCGAACGTGAGAGACAGTAGGTAAGTCGAGGCACGCGATGTATAATACAAACATCGAAACTCTTTGTCGACACATGTAACACGAATTCTCTGAATTCACTGTGAGAACATCCCTACTTTAAATATTAGGTGTTTATCTATTCTGTGGCGCAAATTAACAAATAGAATCAGTATCTATAAATATTATTATTAATTTATAAATTATAACTGATATACTATATAACTATAATACTTTTGTAATTTTAAATAATTTATAAACTTATCTCTTTGTTATACGTTCGCTGAAAATTTAGACAACAATTTAACAATTTATTATCGTATCTTTTATTTGATAAGTGTTAATTAATTTGAGAGATGTGCTATCAAACTATTCAAGGCATTTCATATCTTTTCTCAAAACTGCGAATTAAATATTGCGATAAGATACCATTTATTTTACAAAATTATCTATTCTGGCAGATATCTCTCGAATTGCAGAATGGAAAAAAATCACTGTGTGCCTTGGGAAATCCGCGCCATAAATAAAGCGTCGTCGGATATCAGGCTGGCTGGCGACTTCGATTTTTTGCGCCAAAGTTTCAGACCACGTTGCCATTACTGAAATTGCTGGTTGGCGAACTCGCTCTCCGCTCAAGGGTCACTTTAAAAAAGCTTCGGAATTATTAAAATGTCCGCGATGCACCCCGTCGACAGCCTAAATTCATTAATGCGTACGATACGCCGACAGCGGCTACTACCGCGCGCACGAACCATATTTCACGTCCGGGCAAGTACAGAACGGTAACTAACCCGTTACGTTAACTAACGAGGCGGGAAATTATCAAATGGCTCGTATGACGACAGGCGAGTCCGCGCGAATTGCCAGAGAACTCGCGAACGATGTTCCCGCGAATATACGAGCGGAACATTCTTTATCTTTGTTACACACTCGGACGAAATATCGCGTGCGCGATCAAGTCGTACATAATGCTTAAACTTTGTTAACTGAAGCTGTCCGCGCTATTTGTAGCACTCACCATTCGCTATTATTCTCCGAGAAATCCATTACGAAACCGTATAAATCGTGCCGACGTGAAACGTGCGTTGTACGCTTGTTAATACCGACGGAGACTGTAAATTGCAACAATACTTATTGCAATAACTCCGACCGGCAATGATGTTCTTTTAATTTTCTCTGACCATATAAGAAATCGCAACAAAGGTAGACAGGTCGATAAAAGGTACGATAGCGTGAAGGAGTATTTTTCTTTAACGAAAGTGTCTTGCACAATGCTGCAATGGGTCGGCGACTCGACTATGAGGAAAGTTGAAGCATTTAATCGCGTCCGCAATGAGAAAAGCCGAGGAAAAGAACGGCGTGGAGAAGTACCGCCGTTTACCTTCCACCTGCGATCTTCAAAGCCGTCGACCCGAGAAATATCGGCGCAATTACAGACAACTCGAGTACGTCGTCGTCTGTCGTTTACGTGTTATCAAAAGTAGCAAAAGTTACCGCGGCGCAGTTCAGATTAATTTTGCTACTGGTGTTCCGTAGGGACGGCTAGTAAAAGTTTAATCACCATTAATCGCTATAAAGCAGAGAAAACATTTTTAAACCGATTATCCAATTAAAGTGAATTATTTTCTTTTCGTAACATCAATTTTTAAACTCATCGTTATTAAATCATTATATTCTTTTATAATTTTGACTGAAAGAATATCTTCTTCAAAATATTAAGTTTACTTTAATATAATAACTGAATTTTACTTTAATATAATAACTGAATTTTTGTGATTAGTTTAGAAGTTTTTACTTTAACAAGATCTGTAAATGAAACTCGCTTTCTTCTCTCTTTCTCTTTCTCCCTTCCTCCGAAGATTTATTTAACATTAAAAATAAGAGAAATTAGAACAATTTGCGGAAACTGTGCTATTAATGTAAAAGAAATTGCACCTTGTAATCTCAAAAGTGTCGTAGAGCAAAATGAGAAATGAGAATGAGTAAAAATAATGGAAGGACGACTCAAAATTCTTTCCAGACTTCTCGCACTTTCCATACCACAAAGAGCAAGAGATTATCTGACGGTTACCTTTGATAATAATCATATACGGCGAATAACGAGCGAATTTTGTGGGGCGATCTCTTATATTCTTACCCGCCATTGTGCGCGATCGAGATTTCGGCTTAAGAAAGCGGTGGATTTTCGCATTGGCCGCCGTTTTCCCGTTATTTCTCTGACAAAGTCGCTATCTTTTCAAGCTTCTAAAAGAAACGGTCATTGAGCGAGGGAAAGATTCCGCCGCCGGCGAAAATACAACGTCGGCATCCGCGTGGAATGCTTGTTCGCCTTCGCGAAGGTTGAATCGAGGGCCGGAAGCGGAACGAGATGCAGTCAAAAGAGTCCTTCCGAGCTAAACCGACCTCGCATAAATAAGTAAGAGATTTTTACCCTTGAACCGCGACGCTGTCGCTGACATTAATGTTCCGTACCTGAGCTTCGAAATGTTAGTCACGAGTTTCTAAGAATTTCAAGAGAAATGTAAGATTTATATACACGCAATATCTAGATCTTACATTTCTCTTTCTCATCGCAGAGAAAGTCTGCTGCGAAGCAAGGAATGTTGGGTTGTTGTTCTTGTACTGAGCGATCGTTGCGGTGGCACAAATTTCCCCATTCCTCATTGGGGTTGCAGCCGAGAGTTAAGCGGTTAGCGAAGAGGGGGAGGGAATTCCGCTCTTGTAGCGCGAGAACTCAAATGATTGATTGATGTTTCCAAAGCTATTCGTGTTGATCGATACTTCGTATTGATACTGATGGCCTTCGTCTTTCGTCAGAATTGTTATAATGAATTAACTATATACTCGTTCCATGTACTATATATATGTACCTCTATAAAATGGACTAAAAATATATTACGTTATCATTATAGAATATTAATTATTACTCCATAGTAACCACTATTCTAATTTAATTCTAAAAATATCTACTTACCTTCTTTTTTACAACTAAAATATATATATATATATATATATATATCTTAAAATATTTTTTATTTTCCAACAATACTTTGTATTTTAGTTTTTAAGATAAATTGCTTTTGTTTCTGCGCTTCTAACAATCTTCAATTATTTTATTGAAAGAAATCTATCATAGAATTCTCCGTAATGGAATAAATCACGCAGATCTAATAAAACGTAACATTCAAGAGTTTTGTCATTCAGACGCCTGGGTATTTTTTCGAGTTTTTTTCGTTACGAGGGAGGATTTTCGTGCAGACGAGAAATATGAACCCCATTTTTCCCTTGGCAATGTAATGACGGGGATCACTCGGACTTTCGTCAAGTACGTACGTATGTACGTACGCATGAAACTCGCAAACTACGTTCCAGGGTTACAATGGCATATAGCGGACGTGCCCACGGGATCGAGATGAAACGATACGAGTCCCGCGGGAACTGTCCCGAAATGGGCTAGGTCCTATTGAATAACTCAGCGTTACCATTCGTCGATCCCCGTCTGCCCGTCCGACATCCCCCATGGTTCTCACCCTCCGCTGTTTCGAGAATATCAGGGAAAACGTGGCAGATCGATGGAAAACCTCCACCATGACCGTGGTACACCGACGACAAGATTGAAGTATTAGTTCCCACTCAGCTTTCGCTGAAATTCTGTTTCTACATATGTTGCATATGTACGTACATACGTATATACGTGGTCATAGTATTTATTAGATCGCTTTAAAAAAACTGCTTTACAAAACGTTACCGATAAATAACAGCTTATATACACTGAGAAAAAAAGTCGAAATATTCAGAAACAAATGTTACTTGTGACATTTTCTTCGATATTTATTGGTTTAAAAAATTTAGCTATATGATGACGGAATATACATTTCTGTGAAATAATATCTAATTTTTCTCATTAGATGGTTTATTTGCTAGAAATAAAATTTCATTTCGCCGTAAATAAAGCCTATTTCTGTCAGAGAGAGAGAGAGAGAAATAGGCCTTATATTTCACAAATAAATTTTTAAATACTTTTTTCTCAGTATACGTAATGGATTAACTACCGTAAATTAAGTCGCGCAATTTTACGGATTTAGATATCAATATTAATTGTTTTTTTACTTATCAATTTTTATCTTTTCTTATTAACTTTTCTCTCTCTCTGCCTATAGTTTTCCCGTGTGAATTATCTTGCTGTTGTTAGCAAAACGAATAATTGAATATTTAGATAGAAATTTTGATTGAGCGATGTTAATATCAATGATTGCGAATTTTTTAATATTAAATGTCACTGGAGATAGTATAAAAGAGGTATATACTATTGAGTGTTCCCTCACGCGTGAAAATGCGCAATCATTTGGTCTTGTTCGATGTGCAATACCTCAAATGCAAATGCCCGAATAGCTCATTCTACGTGCTCGCGAGACATCCATTGTTCCATTAGCGCTTGTCCATCCCATTCTGGAAACTCGACTTCTACTGGTCATGGTGATATCTAAATTCCTCTCGAGTAACTTCCGCAGAACTACCAACTTCGCTTTATGATGTACAACATATCCGCGGAGAACTAACTTAAAGAGAAACGCGCGTCGTATTTACCTATCAGATACATATCAAAATCAACCGTGTTTGAAAATTAATCCGTGGATGAGAGGATCTTTCAGCAAAAGCGGCTATTATATTTTACGTTATTTTATGACGCAGGTGATTAAGACGATACGAATAAAAAGAGTTGTTAAATTAAATAACTACATAAAATATAAATTTTAAAGAGAAAATAGAATAGTGCATTTTTTTCTAGTTATTAAATTGTCTTGGGCATAGTTTCAGCTTCAATCATAGTTTAAGATAAAGAAATCGCGATTTATCCAAGAATTTCTATAGTCACGCTGTTTTTCTTAATTTCATTGCCTTTTCATTTTTCTAAATAATTGAGGAATGATTTTAATCTGAGTTTCAAATATATATAAAAATTTGGATTTGATAGACTTCGTGTTTAATGCCGCGCTATGGACGCGCCTGTGCTCTTTGATCTCATGGCTGATACCAAATTGCTCTCTCGTGCAACAGAATGTTGAACGAACGCAGTTTGCTCGCCGCTTACGAACTCGCCGAGTAAATATCACAAAAGCGTCCCATTACCTTTGGCGATGGACACAAATTTATTATTTTCGTCTGACTGCGTCATTCGCGAATTCATAGCCATAAATTAAAAGAACTCAAGAAGATATACTTACACGATATAATCTTTTTATACGAAATAATAAAAATTTATGCAGACAATTGACTCTAATTCCAAATTTTTATAGTTTTTTTAAGGAAATGTTATGTTACGCTCTTATAAAAATTTTGTCGACACCAACGGTCGAACTCCTTGCGGTTTTAAATGTTTCTGTGATACTGATAGAAAAATTTATGACGTCGCGCGGTCGACTGATGTCGTTTGGCATTATAAATAAATAACTGGTTGCGAATTGCGCTCGCTCGTGGCAAGTTGTTTCATGTGAGATACTTACGATACAGAATAATCAATGGTATATCGAAGAAGGGAAGATCGTGACGTATACTGAACGCGATGGATAATATACAACGTAAAGGAAGTTTCTCCAAAACTAGATACCACGTATGCAATAAGTATTTAAATCGATACACACAAATCAATTAAACAGATATATTACTTTGAACGTTATTTAACGTATATTAATTTATTACTTACTTTGAATTATAACAAATATGATCATCTAGCAATATTAAACAGGATATATATTAAAGTCTGACATGATGAAAATATTATGGACACAGAATATTTTACGTTTATTATATAAATATTTGCAGCTGGAAAATCAAATATCAAAAGGGCAAATTATAATTTCAATAATTAATTTTGATATAAAGCAATGCATTGTGCTGACATATAATTTTAAGTAAATTGATGGAATTGAGCGAGACCGTAAAGTAATTCAGTTACGATACGTGTACAAATAGATATGTATTAACTGACAGTAACAAAGTAAAATGTGCAAACACCAACAAATTACAAATTAATGCAATTATTATTTGATTTGTCACATGTGATGTTGCATTAGAAGATTTTTCTTTTCCTTTTATACATTGGAATATTATTATAACCCAATTGACAGCTTTTGTAAACGTAAATCGAGACGAGTGATGACGTTAAAAGTGCACAAAGCAAAATCCAAATAATCGTGTTATATAATAATGCTCGAAATTCGCTTACGCTCACTTTCACGCGATGAGTTTCCATTTTATAAAGAATAATTCCTGCTATAATTCAATTTGACCTGCTGTTATTAAATTTAAAATTCCCATTGGCGCCTGACTGAATGAAATTCGCTTTCAACGCGAATAAGTTGTTTTAAATTCGTGGTCAATGGTACAAGTGCTTTAAATAAAATTCATAGTTTTTAATAGCTTTTACAATTCATCTCATAAACTGTATTCTACTCGACAATATCGTATAATCGATAAATCGTATTTTACTCATATCAGGCAAATAATTAAAAATTCTGTATTCTTACATGTTTTAAAAAAATATTTTTATTATAAGTATAAAAAGGTTAACTTCCAGAATTAGATAAGTTAATTTAAAATTTTATATGTGATATATAAAAATTATATATGCAGATGTAGAATTATTTTCATCTTGCAAGTGAATGACAGAGACCGGATATTTTCTTTTTCTAACGTTATCCCTGAAAATTGTGGGCGGATTCTCTAACATCCCAGCGGACGGCAGATTGTACGCGAAAATATCGATCGGCGAGTGTATATTCGGCGAGGACATTTGTCCTCTCGTCGGTACGCGCCAGGGAGAAACGAATGGGATCTTTATTTCTACTTGCATCAAGCGCTAATGCTTTACAAGTTCGCTTCGTTTGTCGTACACCAACATTTCTGCTAATCTTCAACATCTACTTTTCATCGGACACGGATCATTATTATCCGTTAAGTAAAACTATCTTATCACGATATTAACCATGTTTATAAGACGATATTGCGTAACGATGTTATATACAGGTATTGTTTCTACATTTCAATAATTTCTTACATTTGCGATACTTATCTGCAAATACTTACAATTATCTCAGTTATTCATTTGAAACTATTTGAAATTTTGTATGTCAATTATTAATCAGCGTTATATATATTTCGAAAAATTATAAATGTATTAAAATCTCGTATACCTTACAAATTTTTATATAAAATTCAGTATTCTATATTGTTTACCATAAAACCATTATTTTAAAAAAGAATTATTAATGGAAAAAAATCATTTGATCTCTACAAAAAATATGCAATTTTAAATAACTTTTTACACCGTTTTATTTTATAGCTTTCATTTTTAATCTTGCCATATATGGCGAATGTGTGAATTGAAAGCACGCAGACAATTTTCGAAGAGGTGGTGTAAAGCGTGGTTTAGTTTGATAGGCATTATCATTTTTTTTTTATTTTTCATTTGTACAAGCAAATTAAAAATATAATTTTAATAATAAACATGGAATTTCACTTTTTTCTTTTGAAAGGAAAAGACAATATAATAAAATTATTTTTAATGTCATAATGTTTAATTAAGATATTTAATTATATTAATGGAGATTATTTTTTAAATAAAAACAATATATTGTCTATTATACGAAATATTATATTATTAATTTTCATTGATACAATTTAACGCAAATGGATTAATAATTATTAATTTGCCGTCCTAATAATAGTTTGCTATAAAATAAATTTAATACAGATAAGATTTAGACATAAGATCTCGTAATTTTATTTTCTATTAGATACTTTTATAGTATGTATATGTAATCAACATTATTAATATAAATTAATTTGCTACATATAATACTATTTAACATATTAATTTACTACAGATTTCAAATTATGACAGTTTAATAAGTTCGTAATATATATATATATATATATATATATATATATATATATATATATATCAAAATTGACTACTATGACTTACCGATATCCTAATATTTAGTTTTCTAGTTATGAATATTTATATAATTAAAATAATGTTCTAAGCATCTGTAAATTCTTTATCCCCTGTATATCCTTTAACGAATCTTATCTCTTAATATTATGATATAATTATACTTGTCATAATTTGAAATATGTAGTAAATTAATATGTTAAACAGTGTTTTATGTAGTAAATTAATTTATGTTAAATAGTATGCATAATAATATTTATATGTATATAAATTTAAATATCTATTGCATACGTAGTATCTATGTTTTTATTATATTATATATAAATATTCTTAACAATATCTCAATCCGGGTTAGTTTAATGAAGATTCGTTCGCGTTCAAATTTCCGTTTATGTGCCATAAATAATTCCGCAATTTATCGCGTGGTCCTTTACACGAAACTGTCTGTGTTTGCATGTATCAAGGGTGAAATACGATGCTGTTAACCATAACCGACAAGTTTTATGGACCAGACTGTATGAAAGGAAGGAAAGTAGATAAACGGAACGACATTTATTACCGGCAGCGACATTTAAGAAATCTTATCAATGATTAATGTTCAATCGACGGTTGTAGTTGTTCCTTTCTGGTCTCTGGATATTACGATGTGTAACGTGCACGTATTTGTTAACGCGTTAAGTAAAGACGTTCATGCAGAAAGAGGAAGTTTTTCTTTTTTCTATAAGTTACGATTCGCGAAAGTTAAACAGAAAACATTAAATTGCTTAAATTGTTGCAAAACTGTCATTGGAGTTATTATTTTTTATTCCTGCAGAGATATCCGATATCTTGAAATGAATATTTAAAAAATCAACAATTTTCTTAATTTTACGCATTTATTTTTTGCTTAATTGTAATTAAATTATAAAAAATATGTTCTGTTACTCACTTCTCGACTTGCATAGTAGTGAGACCCCGAAGTTTGCGGGGTCCGCGCCTAGCTCGCGGGGTTGGTCCGCGGACGACAACTAATTCCACGCGATCGGACGATCTCGCGGAGCCAATCCCAAAAGTAGGGAAACATACAATTCGGCTCGCTGCCGTTTACCGAATCTTCCGGAATCTTTCCTGTTCATTCCTGTCGCGACTTATTATTCTCCCGACGTTCAAAAACATAAATATAATGCAAGTTATAATGGTTCTTTTAAAAAAAGCATCTTTTTTCTGTATCAACCTTTATTTGTCAAAATTATTTCACTTTTCCTTTCAATTATTTTTTAAATTTAAGTTTTAAAAATTTTATAATTTCGCTAATTTACCTAATTCATTAATTTTAAATTTTTTAAATTTATTTCTTGTTCCACTTACCTATTAAGTTCACTTGGTGGAAGTATATATATAACACGAATCTCATTCATTCATTCGTTATTATAATTTCGTACTGAGAAGAGGACTCAAATTAAAGTCGAAACGTTTACGTTATTTGTATATTTGTAATTGTAATTCAATAAATAAGTTATTTCGCCCCAACAACGACGTTGGCTCACATTGGCTTTTTTTATATTATCTTGATTTTATATCCGAGAGCCTTTCTATCATCAACATTTATAAATATAACGGTCTTTCTCGATCCTTCTAATAAGCGACGGTCAAACTGAAATGTAACGGCTTCTATATGCCGACAACGAAAATACAAATCTGATGTATGCCTACAAAATCAGTTTGGAAATGTACTATTATTTGATAATATATAAATTGATTACTATTATAAAACTCTGTTTTTACGTGTCTTTACGTCTTACCTTTCTTCTTTTATCTCTTTTTTTACTACGTTAAAACTTTTATCGTTTTTTTAAACATTTGATTCTTTTCGTGAGTGAATTATAATAATAAGTATATATGAGATGTGCCAGCGGATATCCGTTTGAAATAGACGATGGCTAAGATTTGGTTTTCTGCCAAACGCCTTTGTACTCTTATAGAAAGAGAAACGATTACTTCCTTCTTATTTTACGTCGAGGCGCGAGGGAAGATACGAAAAGGAATTATCGGCGGTGAATCTTTTCGCGAAAAGAAGAAAAGAGGAGTAAGTTACGTCACATCGTTACGTGACTGTTGCAATTGCTTGGAAGCATTCTATCCACCTGCGGGTTATCAATTTACATGCGATAACTGTATCTTTTTCTTTCTCTCTTTCTTTTTCTAAAATGAATCAGAATAAGTTATCTAAAAATATGTATGTCATAACACTTATTGTTTAACGATATTGTTTTGATTTAAAGAAACTCTTTGGATCGTAAAATATATATGTTTAGAATAGATGTTTAGAATAAAGTTTTATATATCTTGAGACACAGATGATTCACAATAGTCGTTTTGATTAGAGATTAACTGAAAGTGTACTTACAGTCAGTCGATTGTGAAAAACGGAACGATTATTCCCGTAAAGTTTGACATCAGTAAAATTGTGGAATAATTTTGTGAAATAAACGTCTTTGTTTTGAGTAATATAAAATCAAATTATTAATAAATGAAAATAGATAGGCTATGAAAAATTTGAATAAAACTGGTTTATTTATATTATAAGAATAGATATAATTAATCAATGTGGTTTTTTTTATAAAGTTTGTTAAATTATTGGATTTTAAAAAAGAATTTTTTAGAAAAATTATTCTATCTTATAGTTTATCACTTTTTGCCTAACTGACTGTACTTCTGTATATGTAAGAACACAATAAATTGACAAAAGATTCCAAATGTTCTAGGGGATTAAATATTAATGTATTTAATCCATGTAAAATTAAACGCTCCATGATAGATAAAATCATTCTTCTGATTGTGAGTCAAAGCATCTTATGCCAGTGTTTCTCAATCTTTTTTTATGTGTGCCCCCTTTTCTAATATTAATTTTTGTGGTGCTCCCCTTTTAATTCAATTTTTTTATTTGTGTTTTTTGTTTTATTAGTTACTAGGTATATTTTGCAATAACAATACATATATGTATATGCTGTGCCATAGATTTTACACATTTTTACGTTTCCTTATTATATTTTATTTGATGTTAACATAGCAATTATGTTAAATGTTTCAGAATGCATATTACATTTTGTTTAAATTTTCAATAAATAGATTTTTTTCTTCAATCTACATTTTTTCGTGCTCCCTCTTCGAATATCTCGCGCCCCACAGGTTGAGTCACTGTCTTATGCAATACTTATATGATGGTTGAATAAGAGTCGCTGTTGATCATTCTAGGTTTTCCTTACCGGCGATGTTCATCGCGGCCGCGTGTTTTTTCAATGTTAAAAAGCGCATCGTGATGCAAGCATTCTCGTCGGGAGAAGATGTTGCGGATGCTGGATATTCGCGCTTCCATGATAACGCGGATTTTGACGCCGCGTCATATAGACCCGGTCGTTTTATGTTCGCATCTCGTATCGGTAAGGACAGCGCTGCTCGTCTAGACGCAACAGCAGTTTGCTCTTTGCGTACTTTGCTTATGGAGAGAAGGTAGTGTAGGATTTTATTATTCGCGAGAGCAGTGGCCGCGATGTCGGTGTAAATGCGTCGTTTGAGTACAGGCGAAATTATGATTCATGAATTATAATGAGTACACTGATGGCCGATGGAGGACCGCAAGAATAACACGGTGCCGTTTTTTACGACCGCTGCGTTCAATAAGTTTTAATTATCGGTTGCAGTGGAGAATTAATGATTTATGCGAGTAATTCTCGGTAACTTCCGCACGAGGGAAATTGTCTAAAACATGAAAAAGAACGCAGATTTAATGTAATCTGCGTTCTGTCTCTCTACTACCAATATTTCCGGGAATAATACAGTTTGCAGTGTACTCTGTTACTACGTATTAATGTTTAATGATAGATTATTTAGTTTAAAATCGTTTTTTACACTGAAAGAAAGGCTTGGTTATAAAAATCCAGGCTTGGTTAATGTTACCAACCACCTTGATGAAATAGTTTCAACTAAACGTATAATAAATATTACATAATTTAGTTGGCTCAACTAAACAAAATTTGCTCTTTTATCATTATTACAAATGTTTATAATTATTACAAAATGTTTTGTTACTATTATTATAATCGGTAATAATAATCAAATACTTCAAAAGAAAGTATACTAAATGCATCTCACAAGTTTACCAAGAATTATTTTTTCAGTGTATCAACGATAATTTCAAGTCCAACAACTTGTGAATAATTAACGTTAATTAAAAGGAATATTTAAATTTTCATGACCGATCATAACTAAATTTCAAGTTACAAATATATGCATTTTAGAAGTTGAATCAATTTTTTTTCGAATGTGCATGTGCATCGTGTTTCACCGGTGAATTACGTGTAATTGAACCAGTAACTGAGTGCATTATGAAGCGACACGGTGCATTGTGCAATTTATGTCCGAGAGATGTGCGTATCCTTTATCCGTAACATTAACTTGTATACTTCGTATTAAAACCACGTACGTTTGACATGCTGCAATAACAAACCCAGTAACGAAACCCGTTGTGCTATTGAATATTGAGCAGCTTTTTGAATGGGGGCAGCTTTTTGCAGGCAGTAAATACGCATAAATATCCTTTTTTCAGAAAATACGTCATCGCGGTATTTTTATCTGATCTCTCTATGAAGCGATTACCAATGCACTCGATTCAGCGTTTGATATATCCGCAGTTTTACGTAAAACATGAAGTTTCAAATTTCAGTTACATCACACCGCGATATCTACATGCAAATGCATTCCATATAAACACCGCGCAAAAATTAATACGATTTATTTTATGATTCTTTCTGGAGTACTCTTTTGCTTTGTCCCGATGTCAGTTATTACAGTACCTCTTCTGTAATACACACACGCATACGTATACTTACCTAGGGAATAAATCTCCATTTGACAATTGAGCAACAAGGGCGCAAGCCCAAACGGGAGAATATTAATTGGCAACAATTAGCAAGTTGTTTCGTCTGTGTAACGCGGTAAGCCCCATGTCGATTGTGTCAGATGGATTCACTGATTAGGATAAGCAGCCAATCGCTGATTACGACGAGAACCTGCTCGTTAGTAGTGATTTTTGACAGTACTGCGGATTAATTACTTACGCAACTTAGTCCGCAATGATAATTTTGTCTTTGTGTACTCCGCAATGCATACAATACATAAATTCATCATTGTAGTATGGTTGTAGTTAAATCCCAACAGAAATAAAATTATTTAATCTGTTTGCTGGTTATTTATTTTTACATATATCTCTCCATGTTTGTCACTACGATTATATTTGTCAGATCCCGTCACCTCTAATTTCTATATTTCGGCATTGGATATTGGCTTCGTCGATGCTCGATGACACAACTCAGCGTTATACTGTAAATTAGAATAAAAACAAGCATATCAATATAAAGACTGTAAATCAGAAATGTTATATAAATACTGAAGGATATATAAGAACTGAACAAAATTACAATTCTTTTAAATATAAAAATAAAAATAGATGTAACAAAAATTAATTTTCTCCTTGCAAAATAAATTTGTTAACTTTTGCAATTTTTTAAATGAAGTAAAGTGAAGTATATTGAAGTATGTTTTTTTAAGATTTTAATAATTTTTCGAGGGATGAACAATGATAATAATATCGATGTTTTCATTATCATTTTTCATTATTTTATTAAGTTTATAACGTTAACAAGAACAATGTACATCGTGATTCAGTGATTATTGGTAACAATTATGAGTAGTTGCATTAGGCGATGAGATTTACGATCTATAATTCACACTAATAGATGTATCACATTACTGAGGTAAATTGCTCTTACAAAAATATGCTTTATTGTTAGTTTCGTTTAAATAATGTAATTATTACGTTATTTTCGGCTTTTAATTGCAATAAACCTTGTCAATCTCTCATTATTTCGAATTAGTGTACGCGATGCGCGCCATGCATACATAATACAACGTGGTAATTTCGTTAATTAGATCGCATTGCTTACTAATGTAGGAATTTGACGACATACAAATCGATAGATAATAAACAAAATATTGCTTTGTTCCTGTAAATATCTGTAAATATCTAGGAATCGATTAATTTTTATATCTAGGAATGTTCTTCTTTAATCTATTTTTTAATACGCACGCTTTCAATCTCAAAGTCTTTTTCATATTAGTCTAAATCAAATAATATTAATCTGGTTCAGATCTAGTAAATTATCGATAATAAATTCGCGATTGGTTGAATGTCTATAAAGTTATTCGCGATCATGTTAGTCAGGCCACGATCCAGACTAACGCTCGTCACTCTCACTCTTAATCGCATAATAGATGCTCGGATGTTCGCATAGGTCTTTAAGACTCATTGAATCGCATAAAATCACTCTCTGGCTTCAAGAGACATTACGCGTTAATTCACCGGCGATCGATAAACGGTCCATCGTCACGAACTATTACTACAATACTGGCGTCGCAACGAAGCGATTGCTTCATCTCAAAGGAAACTATCGGCACCATTAACGCTTTACGTTCCAGACATCTTACAAACCGTTTCTACAAAGGAACATTCCTACTCTCACGAAAGTGCAGTATCGCTCTTAAACTTGACGATAGGATAGTGCTGAATTCGCGTATAACAGATAAAATTGTAGAACATTTATTGGAATAAAAGTAAAGTTATAATTTTTTCTCGGAAAATTTTCTCTGAATATTTTTTTAATCCCTGCATTTCGATTTCTGGTCCGTTTGTAAAGCATTAAGCCGATTATATTCGTTATGCATGTAACAATACATTACATAAAACATATGTTACAAAATATATTCTATTATGTATATATTGTTACACGTGCAATATATTATCAAAATAACTTATTGCACTTGCATATATATCAGAACTCTTACATCCTATCTTGCTTAAAAAACTAGATGCCTTTTCAAACAACCTCAGGATATTCACAGAACATTCCTATTTTCAGAGAATATTCTCAAAATATATTTTTTTGTATTCGCTATTAAATTACTTTTAAATATTTATTCAGTTTTTAACTATTAGAAACTATAAAATAAAGATTTAATAAGAAATATTCTCATGATATGATTACTCAAAATATTATTACAATATTCTCGAGTTATTCTCCTCCATCTCTCTTTGCAATGAAATTATTTTGGAAATATTTTCAATGAAAATAAGAATATATATTTTCTAGAAAAATATTTCGAAATATCTTCAAAATATTATATCCAATATCTTAATACAGGATGAACATTTTTGAAAGATGGAATATTGTCAGAATTTTTAAAACGAAAACATCGTAGTTTTCTTTCAAGAACATTCTCTATCATCAATGATAAACTCATTCGCTATCAGAGACATAAGTGTTTCCCAATTCTGTATCCGTATGAACTTCGCCGTTACCGGAGTAAGATACTTTACTGTATTCATGGACGGATCTGCGTTTACGGTACAAGGTGAACACAAAGTAAATGATAACAGCGATCACCAGACCCAAATTGATCAAAAACACCACAGTCATTCTGTAGAACCACACTGTGGACTGTATTTTCCAGGAAATGCTGCGTAGTACGCACAATGCTCTTCCGTTGTTCCATATGAACTTCGAATCTGCGTGGCAGGTGATGCAGTCGGTGTCACTAGGTCCTTTGCAAGATAGACACGAGTAATGGCATGCGGTGCAGAAAACATTGGAATCAGCATCACCTCGGGCCGCGTAAGTTCCAGATGGACACTGTCGCCAGCAGCTGCCATTGCTGTGGTACCAACCCGGTTTGCACACTGAAAAATTAGATACATCGTTGATGTTCTTCATTTTCATTAGACGAGGTTGTAGTGTGAACTTGTAGTGTGTGTTGTTGCTGTTGCTGTTGCTGTGTGACGTGTTGTTGCAGCCGATTGCATGTCGATGTGACGAATGGCGTTTCAAAGAAAGAATCCAAGTTGATCAGATTTGGATAACTCAGAATCTTTCTCATAAAAAATAAACTATTAGATTTTTCTATTAATTTGGCTGAGGTAATAGTAATTAATAGTTTAGCGTATCAAATCGTAACTATTACTTAAACAAATTTATTTGTAACGCCATTCAACCGTTTGGATGGACGGTTAACCAATCACACAACGCATAATTGGGTGTATTTCGTATTCAATGTGAATTTATTATTAAAAAACTAAAAATGTCTATATAATAAAACATGTTAAAATAAGATAAGCGATGTTGTAATTTCAAATTATTTCATTTTATACTTGGCTTAAGCTTTGGCGAATGCTGATCATCAAATTTTCGGAAATTTATTAATATTTAAAGTTCATTGCAAGTTTTTATAATTAACTTTGAATACTATTAAACTATAAATTCAATATTATTTTAATGTAAATTCGCATGGCTGTGAAAAAAATCATACCTTATAAAAATTGACTATATGTAAATTTTATATGTATATTACGTACAATGCTTTCTATGTGATGTATGTACATATAAAATATTCAACTAGTTGCATACGAATTTATCAATTACAGTCTTCGAATTTTTTTCTATAATTACTTGATTACTCAAACTAGATACATTCATTGATTGACACAAATTATTTAGAATGATAAATTTGCATTTCGATTCACCCAAGCCTAAAAAATGCCCGTAGTTATTACTTTAAAAAATATAAACTATTTAAAAATAATTAGTTCGTTTTATATACACTAAAAATTTAAGAAAATAATCTTTAAAATAAATAAATGCACAAAATCGCAAAAGCTTAACATTATAATTCTCAAAATGTGCGAAGCATGCGAAAGCATATGTGTACCATGCCATATTTCATTTACAAATCCAAAAACAAGTAACATTTATTGGGGCGCAATACTTAAAAAATAGTAACAAATAAAATCCATACATAGATGCTATTTTATTACACTTGCATTGTGTATTGCATTTACACTTAACATAACAACATGACAAGTCTGTGAAATTTATCAATTACAGTATTTGTTAGCTACAAATAAATTACATCATTTTAATCCTTACATGCATTATGTACACGACGTCGTTACACAAAAAAGGCATGTTATATTATTTTATATATTTCAATCTCTACAAAATAGAAATCATAATAAATTGAATTGACATTACATGTTGTTGCCATATGTACATTAAAATTTCTTTTTACAATAGCATTCTTAATATAATTTCGTCGCTCTTTTGCACAGTTTGTATAATAAAAAATAAACTAAATATATAAAAAAGGAGAATATCATTCATGACTTTTTTTATATTGTGTGAATCTCTCTCTGCGCTTATATATTAATTGCAGAGAAAAGAGTATCAAATATGAAAAAATATATTCTTATATTGTTTTTTTGGGAACACGATATAATTTTATATAATGTAAAAAAATAAAATAGCAACATATATATATATTAACATTTAACAAATATTTATAATTTTTTTTTGACAAGATTCAATCATACTCCACTACTATATTTTACAGTTATAAGATGAAAATGGGATGTATAAAAGTATCCTCACATTAAAAATATTATCGCCAATATTTGGGACAATATTTTCCACTTATTTATTTTGATAAGTTAGTCACCATATAATTGTCTACTATTTGACAGTAACGATTGTACCAGTGCGATATTAATTATAATAATAGAATTAATTTTGATAGCAAATTAATATATGTGAGGATCCCTTATACGAGTAACGTACGAGGAGATACATGCATAGACAAAAGCTGTTAGAGAAATAAGAAAATAGAAGCTTCCTCTCGTCAAAGTACGTGAAACCCAAGGCAATCCGTTTATTTCTCGGAAGCCTTACGGTGAATTTCGAATTATATAGCGCTTCTCTTAATATCTTGACGATAATTAGCTGTCGACGGTAACAACAGTAAGGTTCGACTAATTAAATTCATGTTAAATATCTTGACATCATATTATGTATCAAGCTTATGAATTACTGATCATTCATATAATGAAAAATATGAAACATGATTGCGCAAAAATATACAATGTTCTTAGAAAATAGCGTAATTACTACAAATCCAATTTACTCAGCGAAGAATCAATTGTATTTTTGTTATTAACTGGCTTTCCAATTAACTCTTGAACTTTTTGTGAAGTAAAAACTCATTAAAAATTTCAATAACCAATTATTAAATTTTAATAACTTGAGTTATTAGAGTTTTTTTATTAGAGTTATTAGTTTTTTATTTAATAATTCATTAATGACATCTATAGGATTAAAGGCTTGCTAAGAAAAGAAATTATAAATGCGAGAAAAAAAAATCAAAAAACGTAAATCTTATTCGGGAGATCTTATACAGGCACGGACGATGAAATTAGAGTGCAATTAGAGAAACGAATCTCGATTCCCACAGACATCCAAGTACTTTCGAGAGTAATAAATCGCGCGATAGAGGATTAAAATAGAGTATTATATAGAAAGAAGAAGAAGTAAGACTCACCGTGCTGGTGAAGCGAACAGGGATAGGGCTGTTTTTTTTTATTTTTATGTGCGGTTGTGGATGTGTGGATGTGGTTGGTGATGATGATGATTGGTGGTGGTTGGTGGCTGGTCTGAGAAAGTCCGCGTCCGGCACTCGTCCCCACGGAGAGTCCAAGTACCTAAATACGTTTTCTGAACCTGCTATAGGATAAAGGGATAAAAGGCGACATACGCGTGACAACTTCGAAACGGTTCATATCTCACAAACAATTCGATTTCTATACGTGTAACGCTCGCTAAGAAAACTTTTCTCACTTTTTAGATTACATTGTTCACATAGGATATTCGAGAATCAGGAATTTGGGAAAATATGAGGAACACTCCATTGACGCATCCGCATGTAACTTTTTCTGTAATTTAAGTAACGAAATTAGAAAGAAAAGGGATAATATACATAATTCAATTTCGAGTTAATAACAAAATTAATAAAATTAATTTAGTAGCTCTAAGTTTTCATGAAGAAAGATAGATTGGGATTCATATCAAAGAAATACAATTCTATTTCACTGACAGAATCGGAGCTTATAAAAGCAGTTCCGCATATTTTCGATTTTAATGGATTACAGATTGAAATATAATTAGCAATGCGTCAGTAAGAATATTGAAATGGATAATAGGTCTTTGACTTATACTTGAATGGCCCGATTAAATTGGCTGATGAGTTCTCGATAATATACTGGAAATCGGGACTGTCTGGCTGGGATGTGTTCGCACTGGTTAATCATCAAATCCCTAAGAGTTACTGCCGCACGGTGGATTAATCGTCCCTGTCCTAGCAGGATCGTGATAACGGATAATTGTACCAGGTCCACAAGCTCACACGGCTCTAACGTGTCGTCTTCCAACGTTCTCCGCATCCGTTTCGATCAAGATAGATTGAATAGATGGTTCAATAAGGAAAGACTAAAAAGCGCATCATTAATTTAACTGCGAGATAGAATCATGTTTTCAGAAAATAATGCTCTTCATTAAAAATCGTGATGATTTAAACGATCGTGAATCAAACAATAATGCAAAATCATTGTTAAAATGTAGAAGCGAGTAAAATTATTTTAGTACTTTTTTATATCTTTCTCCAACGTATATTTTATTAAATTTCCGTCATGTGGTGCGAATATATTTAAACTTGAAATAGGAATATATTGGAAGACGCACTAAAATCGCCAGTAAATGCAATTCAAACACGTTGCACCAATGCATGCATATTATATAAGCAACGTTTCGAGCGAAACGTCGTGTTGTTTCGAAAACCATTTATTGCGAGAATATCCAAATGAAGTAAGTCAGAAGTGCAGTACTTAATATTTAACGTGCGTTTAAAATCAAATATAATTATTGTGCATTTAGACATAACACCTCATGCATAATTATTACTATTATTATTGCATATTATCAACATTTCCAAAATATATGTTTTATACGTAATTAAAATATTTATGATCTAATTAAAGGAACTCATTATATATGTGCTAGATTGTTTATTGAGTAAAGGTTTATTGAGTAAAGGTTTATTGAATTATTCACACGAGACGTACTTTCATATAAAACAAAGTTAATTAAATTTTATATTGGTGTTAGCTTTTTTTGTTTATTCGTCTTGATGTCTGCCATTCATTATATTTTTTTTTTAACTTCTGTCTTTTGTCTTAATATTTTCTTTCTTATGAAAGAACATGCCAATTACGGGTTGGAGAATTATAGCTGCATGCACTTCGAAAGATATGATCAAGGTTAATGCACATTCAGAGGAATTCATTTGTCATGCATTATCTTTAAAAAATCGAATATTCGCTTGAATACTTAGTAATCAAATAATGCTTAGTTACTTGGCCTTAATGAGAAATAAATGTCTTTATAATCAGCATTTTCCAATAATTTTAACGTAGTTTGCCTTTCATAAACGCAATTTACATCATTTAATTTCAGCTTTGATTAAAATATTAAGTTTCTAATTTCGCGGCGCCTTTGAAAAAAAATTCATCGAGGAAATATTAATAATCTTCGACATAAAAAGTTCTTCTATCGATAATATAACTGCATCGTTATTGATTATATATTCTGCTTAATTATATAATAATTCAAAGTAGTTATTTGAAACAATCTTCTTATTGTAATTTTTAATATCATATTATATCATATGATTGCAACATTGAAATTAAAGACAATCAATAATGTACGATATGTCAGACAAATTGTACAAAACTGCAGAGAATTAATATTTTGAAATAATGCTGATTAAAAAAAACAATTTATTCCTTCATTCTCTCAATGTTCTCAGAATTCGTGTAGATATCTGCAATTTTCCAAAATTATATAGATTTAGAGAAGTTATAAGAATTATGAGAATAAAAGGTTTAATTGGATGATGGAATTGTTATAAGGGAATTATGGCAACCCATGCAGCTCGTACGTGGAATTTCTATTTGACACACGGCTTTATTTAGAAACCGAGGCATGCTTTAATTGGCACATACCTGCATACATCCTCGCGTAAGCGGGATTAGAACATTGAGCAGTGTTAGAGATTGTTAATTGGCTCGCGAGTTGCAGATCAGTAGACTAATGGCGAACGAGTAGGGGATTGGAGTATGAATCATATCTTGAATAAAAAAAGGATAAGCGGATGAAGGAGTCGAATCACACACACGCACACACATTTATTCTAAATAGTTGAATTGACTATAAATAAATTGTCAGTTTTGTGTTGATTAAATATCGTGATTTAATATCATGATTAAATATCATGCGTTTAGCAGATTGATCCCCGCGCGATTGTATTTCAAAATTATTATTGTATTCAATTTTCATATTTATTATTGAGCGCAAGTTTCTAATTCGAATACGGTCGACTCTTCGATCCGACTGATCCGCTTTACAAGATCGTCGGAGCGTTCGCGGATAAATAACGTCCAAATAATTATTCAGGAGATTCTCCTCTTTTAATTCGTTCATGATATACAAATTCCAATGTCGCATATAATGACTCGTAGTAGTTCTGCCATTGCTTATACAATATATTATGTATATGTGTACATAAATGTGTGTAGCAGACATTCGCGCCCCGCACGAGTCGCGCCTCCTCCCGCGTCCCTTCCTCGCAGATTTCGCTGTCGGAAAATGAGTCCGACGGAATCCACGACGATATCTTTCAACGGCGAATCGTAGTAAAGAGAGGGGTAAAGCCAAAGGAGGAAAGGAACGGAAGGGACGAGCGCGCGAGCGTGGACGTGGGCGCGAGTTGCGGAATCGCACCTCACGCTCTTCTTCTCTCCTCCTCGGAAACTTTATAACTTAAGATATGTCGCCTCTCCAAGCAAGATACATTTTACAATACATACAAACATTTACAATAGATACATTAACAATATGGCAGACAATCGCGGCGGGACAGCATCAGACATCCGGCTCGGCTGTGTATTTTAGATCCGATTGAGCAGATCTCAGATTTGCGAGTATTAGTCTGAATGATTATTATATTTGTCGGATGTATATCTACAAAATGATTGTGCATTCTGTGCATTGCATAGTAATTCTTCACGTACAAATATTAAAGCTATATGAGTATTGAAGGGAGATGATATCCTACAAAACTTTGGATAAGCAATTTTTTTGCTTCATTTGCATTTCGTGTACGTAACTATATCATCTTCATTTATAAATTAATCTACTTTCGTTAAGTACAAAACTGTAATATCGTAAAGGCGTTCATATTTGTAGAAAATGGAGCTGAAAAGTGCTTTGATGTTTCGGATTAAGACTTATGAAAGAGACGAATTATATGTTCGTTTTAACACTGAAATAAATTTTATATAAAATAGTATTACGGTGCTATAAAGAAAAGAGAATGAGATTACGAATGTCATCGTTCCTTTGAAAAGTAGATTCGGTGAACATAATGGTATTTGACGTAAAATGTAACTCGAGCGAAATATGCAAATTCGCGCTAGCTTCGCTGAGGGTTCTCCAAATTTTTCCAATCGTGATAATTCGATTCAGGCCTTTTCGAGTCGATGTTCACATAACGATTTAGTGAGAGATGCACTGTCGTGCGATGTGAATTATTGTCGCGATTGAACCACGTGTGATCGGTGGCATACAGTATCGAATGTTAAACGTCGACTCGCACCTAATTGCTCATCTGGGTAATTTGATCAAATTCAATTTGGAAAAATCGAATTTCTCCCAATGTGAATTTCCAGCTCGGGCGGTCATATTCGACGAGATAAATTAAGTACAAAGCGCGTTCATGCGAAATTCGCGGGACGTCAATATAAAAAGCAAAGGTACAGAAATAATATCGTCTCTCATTTGATAAAATTGATTGTGTGTATAAACATATGAAGATACATATTAAATCAAAATTATGCGACAAAGATATATGAATAATAGAAAATATATATTCTCTTTGTCAGTCTCTTCGCTTTTCATTTTTTATACGGTCTGTTAAACGCTACAATAAATGTGCAATGAGTGTTATCAATTACTTTCGAAATAAATTTCATGAAAATTCTCGAAATAAAATTATTGCAGCAAAAATTCGCTGCTCTTGCTACCGGAAGTCCGATTGTCCCGAGACGATGTCACTGGTATTGTACATTTCGGAAGATACGTCACATCTGAACGAATCAAAATACATCCAAAGTTTCTTGTACTACTTTAGTATCCATGTTTATATCCGTTTTTTTGTTTTCTCGGAAACCAACACCCCTCCACACTGATTAATATAATTGACTCTTATTCTTAGAACTGAAATTCGCTATACATATAGATAATCGGTCTGTACTTTCGTTTTTCGTGACTTCATTTTTTCTCTCGCATTCTCATTTGCTGCATCTCATTCTTTCTGTTTCACGCACACACACACACACATACACATACATTCTTATTCTTCTTCTTGCACCTTCTCGATTTTTGTATTTCTTTTTTGCTCTCTTAGGGGATCTCATTCTAGAGTATGTAATAAAATTATCTCTCTCTTTCTTTCTAGTTTTCTCTCGTGATCTAGAACGAGCTCGCCAATTCTTGGTACAACTTTCGCCTTTGCTCTTTGAATGACAGCGAAACGAGATTCCGCGGGGTGAAGAAGGTTCGTCATAAAACTCGTGAAAAGTCGCCGGTTCCTTCAATCGATTCGCTCGGAAAGTTCCCATTTTTATCCTTCTAATCCTACTACAGGATAACTGCGTTATGCCATCCAAGTCTCCCTGACGGATGTCACTTCCCGAAATCGGAGATTAATTGAAGAATCGCGGTTAATGCACCTTTCCTCGCGGCATAAGCCCCGCGGGAAAAATCACGCAGCGTTCCACAATCTTTCTCGCTCGCGAAGAAACGCGAGACTCGACGAGATCCTCGAAGAGTCAATACATTGAACTCATATTCTCATCCTTTTTTACCGCTGCATTTAGAGCCAAATCCAATAGCCCGATAGCGAGTTATTATCTTAATATAAAGATCATATCCGACTTTCTAACACGAGATGAAATCCAAATTTAGCGTTAAACATGTAGTAAAAATATGAATTTAAAAAGAATAATTCTCCCAATATGTTACAGTCAGCAGTCACAATTAATGTCTCGAAATTAAACTTTCTAGAGTTTCCTTCTTTTGAAATTTTTATTATAATCGTCGCTTATTCGTTTTTTAATGGAAGCGCGTAGAATCAACTTTTTATAAATAAAAATAGGCTTTAACTTTTTCTAAGAGGGGAGGACTGTTACCGCAAAATTTTATATGTATATGTACATACATATACATATCTTGTTTATATTCTATTTTCATTTCGTATCAATGTTTTATCATATTTTTCAGATTTATCACAAAAATTGGATTACAGATTAACTGACAGATTTAAGCCATCACGCGACATATCGGCTTATGGCGGATTTTTGTTGCTAAACATTATTTGTTAACAAGAATTTACGACATATACTTTTTAATATTTAACTCACAATTTCGATCTGTAATACCGCCATATTTTCATTTTCTTTCGTTTTATTTGTATTGCTGTTGAATTTTTATTTATGAGCACATATCTATAGCTACAAGCTCTCGCTTTCCGATAGCCAGCATCATATTACGAGCATCCCCATACTTGAAGAACTTGATGAACGAAATAAAGAAGGAAAGAAAGCAGCGGTAACGTCGTAAGTTAATGATCAATTTGCATGAATCGTGCAAAATGAGCAAACTATGTAAAACTCGCTTTGGTTCAAACTGTATAAATGATACCAACTAGATGCACAGCGCAGAGAATGTATCTATGAGACGTGGAAGCGTATTTTTTCTTAATTATGTATAGCTTCGTTTGCTCTATCAGGATATATAAGTACAATTTATATAACTGAGGATTATAAAAATTTCTTCACAAATATCGATGAATGCTGTGTGAATCTTGCGTTGCCGTTGTGTAAAAAAAATTAATTATAACATTATTTTAAAAAGCATAAACACTTTGAACAAATTTATATCAATTTATACTATAATATCATCTCTAAAGCTAATTAGCCTGAAAGAATTTTTACTTATTCTCTCACTCAGGAAATGAAGACTACTCACCTAAGTACGTTTATAAGTTATATATAAATATCGATTAATTAATTTGCGCCTTAAGTTTGCTAATTAAAAATTGATTAAATGTGAAATACCCCAATGATAATAGTGTTTCGTTTATCAACGTCTTCTCTTTCGATAATTTATAGAGCTACAGGATGGTCCATAGAAAATTTATTTCAAAATAAAATAATTTTTTTTCTGATTCATTCAATTCTACATACTATTATACGTTATTTTATTTATTAGAAATTTCTAGGAATAATACTTCTTTACTTACTTTAGTGAGTAAAATCAATAGTGTAAATAGAATTGTAATTGTTCTGCGAGAAATTCCTGTCCATCTAAAAATTAAAAATAATTTTCTCGTAGATCATCCTGTATAACGTTTCGTAAATTATTAAATCTCGGAATATATGATAACTAAGAGAAACAAAATATATAAGCGTACACTAATTTCAGAAAACAGCACCCATTTGTGATTTGATTGAAATGATATGTGCATGAACAGTCCGACATGTATTCGAGGACGATAATAATTACGGCACCAGCGACTAATACGCACCATCCGCTTACATTGATATGAAATGTAATAATATAATCACAATGAGTAATAAACTAATATAGCTGCTATATATGTTATCGATACGAACGATAGTAATAAAAATTCTTTCGTTATTCAATATGCATTCGTACTCGCTCTTTTGACTGCCCCTATTCTCTAAAAATATATAATATATCATGGCCAACGAAGGGATCAAGAGTCGAGTCTTATACTTATGTGGAGGAACCATTTTTCAAATATTAAAATAAAACCACAGAGATATCAAGAGAATATTCCATAACTATCATACATTAAATACTAAATAAAGATTTGTAAGAATTGCCTTTCTTCCATATTAGCACATATAAATGAAATAAAAGATAGTATTTCTATAAATTCTCGGACATCGAACATTTTTCAAATCAAAGATATTCAGATGGGAAATAATGGAAACAATTGAAAAAAATAGATAATGCAAGAAAATAGGGAAGAGTACAGGAAGTTCATTACTTATCACATATCGATCTATATATTTACAATATTAATTACAACAAATAGAAAATAGGAACGGAAATAATATAAAGAAAAAAATAATATAAGCAGATATTAGCGTAGAAGTTATAGCGTAGAATTTAGAATTTTGGAGAGAAGTTTAAAGTAAAAGATAATATAAGCTAGCGATGAATGAACATGTAGGGTGGTGTACATTGACTTATAGGATATTTGGAAATCGAATTGCAATTTCATGCATGTGTATACGTACAATTTATAAAAATCGGAAATCCTAAATCGAGAAATCTACTTCAGTGTCGGCTTTCTTATTACAGATACGAATAAATAATTTTCAAAAGATTATCTAGAAAAGAGATAAATACATATCCTGAAATAAATAACGGGAAAAACCTTTATTTCTTTGTCTCTATTACATAATATAATATTTAACTCAAATCACGTGCTTTACATGTATATGTGTTATTATATCTTTTAAAAAGATATAATTCAACGTTCAAGTAAAAATTCAATTTAAATTTTAATGGGAAAATGTAATTTGACGTAAGATTAAAAGCATTCTTACTTGTCGTTCAAGGCTGCGAGAGAAAAATTAATTTTTGACGATTATGAACATACTTTCAATGTTAAAGTCAACTAATCTTATGGTTCTATTCAACTATATTTCGTAATTAATCTCAGAATACGATACGAACTGTATAGGTATTTCTCTCATCAGATTTTGCTCGCACACAGATCATTAAAATTATTCGCTCGCGAGCGGAGCATTTCACAAAATGCTGACCGAGCTACCCTTTTGATCAGAGATGAAATTCAGAGAATCTTCGTCTGTAAATCAACTCGCCTTTGAATTTCCATCCCGCTTCAGCCTGCCTTCCGCTGCTTCAAATGATATCAGAATCGCTCTTTTTCTCTCAATGTATCTCGCGATATGACGTTTTTCTTCCATATTAAATCGCGAGAATTTTTGATTAAAGAGAACCTTCGCGAATGCTGATAAAACTAGTTTATTGTAAAATCAATTGCTTTAAAAAAGAAA
Organism: Aphaenogaster floridana; assembly: GCA_003063835.1. NCBI lineage: Eukaryota > Metazoa > Arthropoda > Insecta > Hymenoptera > Formicidae > Aphaenogaster > Aphaenogaster floridana. The sequence goes on from NJRP01000002.1 coordinate 2,485,210, forward strand.
CACAAAACAATATTTTTTGGAGATAAAAAGAATAGCACTGATTGTAGAAAAATTAATCTGTCGTATAAAACTAAATTTCTGTTTTGTTCAGCGCTATAAAGGCTAATCTACAATGTGCTCTTTGCTTCCTGTTTCTTGCTCTTTGCCTCTTGCTTCTTTGCTTTTCCACGCATTGTTTACCGACAATCGTGTTTCTTGTCACGTGTTTCTTGTCTCTCTCGAAGTTCGTCAACTTTTATATTGGATGACAGAACGAACAAACATAACATTACGCGACATAATCAAAAATTGACAAAATGCAAAAAGCAAGAAACAGGAAGCAAAGAGCACATTGTAGATTAGCCTTTAAAGTTCGAATGGCATGTATATAGAAAGAAGCATAAAATAATAGAAAACGATACGAGGAAATAAAACATGCATATTTCTGATTCTATACAAATTTTGGATTTTTCCTACATTCGCGAACATGCAAGAAATCGAAAGAAATTGCATAAGATATAAAAAAGGAACTTTTAAAAATTACATCGACAGTAAACACGACTTTTCGTTTTTCCACTATAAAATTTAGATTCTTTACGTCAATCGCTGGTAAAAATCTTGTTTATCCGTGTAAAAAATGGACACTGTATAACGGCTGTCAGAAAAAGACGAAGAAAAAAAACTGTTTCTACTCTCGTCTCTCTTTCTCAATATCGACGGAACTGGAATATTAAATATCTTTTCTATCTATCCATCGAGAAATACTGTACCAGAACGCGCGCTTGGTCCGTGTTCTATTTTGTAAGGAACGAGAATTTAGTTGCTAATGTAACCTGATTTCGAAGCACTCAGACCGATATTCTTCCTGATCTCATTCGCGGCTTTAGAGTTACGATTTTCCTTTTAATAATGCAAGAGTTTCGCTTCACTTCTCATAGACAATGACGTTTGATACAAAAATGTTAACACATTAAAATCAAGCAATATTAAAAATAGACTAAATACTTTAATGTTTTAATACGTGTGATGCACGATGTATTTTAAAAATTCAGAAAGCGTGAAAAATCGCATAAGGTAAACGTCCCAATGGCCGGACATGAACCTATATCCGAACACTTACACAAAAACTTGTTATTATTAATCTCTCAAATCCTTTTTTATTATAATATTAAAATTTAATTTTTTTTGTGTAATCTTTAAATATTTAAAAATTACACAGAACCATTTGAGATTAATAATAACAAGTTTTTGTGTAAGTGTCCGGATATAGGTTCATGTCCGGTCATTGGGACGTTTACCTTATTAGTTTTGAATTTTTACTATAAAATAGTTAGATCACACACAAGGACTCAACATTCTTGCTTATGCAATTAAAAATTAAAAGATATCTACTACTAAATCTTCGAACTTAACAAATATTTTTGTTACTAGATATGCTGTCATTTCAAATCATAATATAATAATCAAAGAATTTTAATATGTACAACTTGATTATATAAAATAATAAAATACTGTTTTCTCTTTTATTCAGTATATTAATACCATATAAATTTGTGCGACGAGTACTAATTTCGGAATTGAGTGCATTCGATCCTGAAGCACTTGACCGATTTTTGCGTCTCTTGACCGAGATATAGTATCATCGGATCCAGGAATTAATACGTTCGAGCGTATATTTTTTTTCCTCGCGATTGCAATTCGATAGCCATCCATTAGAGCATCAGTGCATCTCGAAAAATCACAAACGTTTCATTCGCAGGACGCCGCTTGGAAAGAGACGTTTAGTATCGCAACTGTAACGTCAATTTAATTTCACAGCCGTTCAATATTCCCTTTTTCGTATGATTGTTCAGCCCTTCGGTGGCACACCAGTTTCTAGAGTATTGATGCGCCACGAAAGTTTTGTATGAAGCAATATCAATCGAGTAGCCGTTCGCGATTTTTGCAAAATATTAACCAAATTCATCGTGTTCGTATCTTAAAAATATGAATAAAAAACTGATAACGATAATTTATTGAATAATTTAATTAAATTGTAATATGTATATACTTTCGTGTGATTTCTCGATTGAGGACCAACAGTATGACGAAATCCGTGGATAACGTTTTTTAATCAACGATTTCGTACAAACTTTCAAAACTGTTTGTGTTTTATTTATAATCGGCATATATTATCCAAGCGAAAGTAACAATGTATCGATTGTAATTCGATTCCTGGCTTGTCGTGCGCAGTTAACTTCTGATTTGTGGCCTACAACTTTCGACGGAACATGATTGGATTCTCTGCGCGTTGATATAAATCGTAAATCCTAGAAACGAATTTTCGCAGTGGCGGATTCTCGATTGTGAAAACTTCCTTCCGATTCGATAACTCGTTGACGATCGTTCCCCGATAAAGAAAAATCGCTCCGTCAACTCGCCGCGAAGCTCCGGCTTTCTCGTCGAGTTTACCGCTTATCCTCGCAATCGAAATTTTTATAAAGCACGCGCGATCACCGCTAAGCTCGCAATAGAACGTATCCGCCATTTTTATCGATATTCCAAGCAAAACGATGGTGTCTAAAAATTGTTCAGAAAATATCGGATCGTTTAAACGGCGCGGAGCGGCATTCTTATCGCCATCGAATCGGCTAAGCGTTAAGCGCATTAATTACTTACAAACGCTTGCGGACCACGCGGTTTTTAATTGTCATAGTTAACAACGTTTTGAGCAAGTTTCGTGTCAAAAATTTGATATACTGTACTTTCGAGGCCGAATGTGAATTATGAACGTACGAACGATATTCGTGGCACACAAACAACGATTCTTTTTCTTTCAATAAAGTATTAAAAATAATGTAGAGTAAAATTTTTGTATATAATATATATTTGCATAGGTATAACATATTTTAACACAGATAACAAAAACTAAAATATCTCTCTTCATTGATCACTATATCGAAACATTTTCGCGAAATTTCTTAATACATTTTATCTTAAAAATAATGAAAGATACGCATTTGCAATTAATGAAATAATATATATATAAGATATATATTATCTCGTTAACGAGAAGAAACGATATTATTGCCAAAGTAAATTTCTAATACACGGTCATCGATGTTGATCTTAATAAAGCCCTAGGCTCAATGTGCATCCAAAATCCACACGCAGCCTCATGTACTCCATCCCCAACTGTTTACATAGGCAGCCGGAGAACCTTCCTATAGCTCCTAGTTTCGGCAGTGCTGATAGCTCACCGAATATCCTACCTCCTGGAGGGACGCAGAGTGCTTATGAAGCATGGAGGAAGATTCAGAACAGAATGTAAGAGAAAGCTGGCTGACAGAAGGATGTTAAGGATGTTGGAAAACAAAAGGGTGCAGGCCGACAGACGAGAAGACAAAGAAAGAGAGCAAAAGAAATAGAAAGAGAAAGATTATGTTTTCATGCATTTGAGCGAGCGAACAAGCGAGAAAGAGAGAGAAAGAGAGAGAAAGAGAGGGTGGGGGAGAGGGAGGAGGAGAAGGAGGAGGAGGAGGAGGGAAGAGAAAGAGAGATAGAGATAGGGAAAAGGAGAAGAAGAAACAGAAGAAGGCGAGAGAAAAACTGTTCCCTCCCTTCCCCCCTGGAACACATTGGAGCCAAGATCCGTCCATCAAAATCGACGACGTGGCGAGTCTCTGAAGTAAACTGCAGCTCCATCGGATGTAGTATAAGTTACGCGAGGCAATTTTTCCAGGAGAGACAGGGCGCGAGACCGGGCGAGTCGGGTCTCGCTAATGGCAGTTGGCTCCCTGTTATATTTTCGTCTCGTACAAAAAGTTCACGTGGAAAATTACACATGCGAATATGGGACGTTATCACGTATGGCGGGCCTCGACTGAAATAGTGAGCAGAATTGAGCGCAAGATAGATCGTGTTACAATTGATTGCTCAGATCTTTCTTCGGTTCTTCAATTTGAAGAAAGAAAAAACAAAAATTCGAAAGAGAAAAGATTGGTTTGATTCTTGGAAGAAACTTTAATTGATGCAGTTGCACAGCACATGAATCATCATGGAACTAAAAGAATATAAACGTAGCTAAGTTTTTATTGAAAAATAACTAAGCTGCATTTTTAGTGCTGAGAGTGGCAGCGTCTTATTTAATTCATACAATTATAATTTAATATTTATTTACAATTAAATATGATTTCTTTGTGTTAATTAAATAAAATATAGACTCAATTAGCTGCCTTCGCTAACGCTAAATACGGTGTCAGATAAAAATGGTGAATATGGATTTAAAGTTCATTATGATGGTCTTGCAACTGCTTTTGTGTAAAAATCAAGCAGAGTTCCAGAATGCATCTGTCAAAACATTGGTTGTTTACCCATTTCTGCTTCATTCAACGTGATGGAAGAGGATGCCACGGGATCGTAGCGCCATTACTCTTAAAACTCCTAAGATCGTACGTAACTCCACGAAGTATAATAAATACGCTTTGCATATATTTACAAGCACGTCCGTAGAATTACGGCTGTAGCAATTTTATGGAGGCAGAAAGATTTGGAAAAATGACAAACTCTCGATTTCCGCGCGCATTACAATATTAAATCTTAAATATTAGTTATCCTTTATTTATTAGTTCTGAACTTACGATTATAATGCATTTATTTTTTATTTTACTTGTTCCATTACTAGGGAAATTTACTTTGCATTACTTTAAAGAGAAACTCGCAGCAAAAAATAGCGCAAGAAACGACGCTAACGGGTCGTGTAACGTGCAAAAAAATCACATTTTCTCGTATCCGTTGAGAAATACTGAATTTCCCCCGACATTTTATGTCAACAAAATTTTCTAAAATTGTTACATAAAACTTCCCACAAAAACTTTCGCTATCTAATATATAGTTTCGTTGAAGTTTCTTGTAGAACGCAACTTAGATTTTTTAGAAAAAAATCAGTGATGAGAAAAGAAGAAACATAATCCTTTTTTAATATCCTTCAAATAGGACGCTCTATGTCGAACTCCTTCAGAAATGAGCGCTTTCAACGGGAAATCGAGAGTTGCAATTGGTAACACAATTGTGCATTTCCTGCCTCGTAACCGTTTAGTTCCCGTCCCATCCTCGCGACGAACTTCGATCAGTCGAAGCCACCATCGACACCCCTCACGAGTAGAGTGTTGTCACGGCGTAAGCGTCCGGACGTTTCGTGTCGACTACGAGAGACTCGCTTCCTTGCACGACACAAACGAATTAGGCCAAAGCCAACTCTAACGGCGCGTGTTAGCGAGAAAATCGCATTTCCCTGATCACGAGGAACGCTTTAGCGACGTCCTCAGACTCGATGTGTCCATCATTGAACACACATCCTTCGTTTCTTTCCCAGGACGAGAAGAACAGACGATAATCCAACATTGAGTCCTCTAGATCTCTTCTCGAGATAATTAGCACCGGGAAAGGAGGCACGAGTCCTCCTCTTCGTCCCCTTCTTTCCTACCGATTTCTATGCGCGACACCTTCCCCTTACGCATCACAAGTATATTAAAATTTCACGGATCACAAGAGCGCGTCAGGCACACGTCGTCGAGATCCGCGCGGCCACCCGCGTCGGCAATCCCGGTGACCCGGAGTCATAGGATCGAGCCGCGAGCCATCGCGGGACCAAACGCGACACGCTGTCATCATGAACACCTGCACGCTTCCGACGTGCGATGTATCGCCGCCGGGACGCATTGCGTCGTCGCGTCGCCGATCCACGACGCCGCCGTCGTCGCCGGGACGACGTTCGCTGCCGCGATCAGCAGCCGATCCGCCTCCGCGCCCAACTCGCTCCGACTGTTCGTTGAGGCAGGCCAGCTGGTGATCAACTCCCGCCAGCCGGGCACGCTGGTCAGGTAGGCTAGAAGGAGTAGTATGAGGCACCCACCTAGGCACCCGTTGCCTCCGGCCTCGAAAGCGGCGCAGCCACTCGTCTGGTTCTCCGTCGTTGGCCTCTGAACCTCCGGATGTGAGACCCGATCCATCTGCCGGCTACCTGTCCACGGATCGCCTTCGGTATCCACAGCGTTGTGCCGAACGTCCGAAGGTGCGTTGTTCTGGATCACTTCCTCATGGACCACTGGCGGTACCGGCTTGTCCTTGTCTAGCTCGTCGTCCACTTCCACTGAGGTATCCGTGCCGAAGAACACAAGCTTCCACTCGTCCACCACATCTGAAACAACACCGCCAGCTACATTAGCGCGATTCGAGTAATAATGGCTATTTCATATCAAGTGAAATACTTGTGCGGAATACTCCGCGAAAAGTGATTCACATTGAAAGCATTAGAGACAGAAAGAAGTTGCAGGAAAGAATGCAGCATCTATAAAAAGAAATAATTCAAATAACTGTCGAAAAAATATTTGGAAATATTTGGAAATTCTTCTGCCTCTAGTACTCTCTAAATAATTATAAACTATAACGACAAATTTACGATATATGCAGTACTAGGAGAAAAATATAAAAAATGCAAGCGTGCCAAAATTTTATCTTTACTCTTTAAGCGATGGATTGAAAATAACATATTTGTTCTGTAGCAATTACGCAATAATAACTACCTACTGTTATTTTTACATTAAATACACACATGCAGACACGATTGCAATCAACTCTAGTAGATTTTACACAATATACGTACCATGGATTCCTGAGAATAGAAATGTAAGCTTGCAGACCTCGCAGCCCATTTTCATGGGCGAGGTTCTGATGGAATGGAATTCAAATTATCTCCGTATAATATAAAAATATTATAATAACAACGTCGTATGTATAATATTATGACAGAATGTGCATTTTTCAAGCGTCGCGCAAACCTTATGAACATTCGTACTAATAAATCGTCGCAGAGCAGCAGAGTCGTAATTATTAGACGCATCTGTTATCGATTTTTCATCTGTCTATTGGTTTTCACTTTCTCGTAAATTATTCTGCGACCTTGCCCGTAAGTGCAACGTAAGATATTGTATTTCGTAGAGAGGTGAAGGCGGTAAAATGAAAGGTTCATGAGATCGACGAGACGCGTGCGAGACGGCGAAAGAGATGGCGGAGACGTCGACGGCGCCGTCCGGGAAATTAATAAAGCGTCGCGATGCCGTGGGGAAAATTTCGTCGTAAGCTCGCTCGCGGGAACATTGTCTGCGATGGAAAGGGGACCCGCGCGGGGGAGGAAGGCTCGAGTCTTGATTAAATTAGAGTTAAAAATAACCGAGTAATCAGCGACGACTCTCCGCGCACATTTACTCAGCGAAATGTGTACGTCGGAATTAAATGCAAAGTGCTTTGCAACGAGAGAATAGTAAAAACTCGTGGACGATTATCGTTTTTACCTCGGGTAAGATACATCTGCGAGTTTTCCTCTGCGGGTAAGACGGAAAAGCTAGCTAAATGGAAGCTAATTTTAAATATCATATCTTCTCAGCCAGCCATTAAGAGCTCGGAAGATTATTTGATGTTCAGCCACTGGTTTATACTACAATAATCAAGATTTGCATATTAATCAAAAAATAAATTTTAAAAAATCCATTAAAAGTACAAACATTGTGTTTAATTATAATAAATGTAAATTTTTATTTTAACGTTGTCCGAAATATTTCATTATTTTTTGCTCCGTTTATGAAATGTTCATTCTTTGAAAAGTAAATTAACTTTTCTAGACACTAATATTAATTCATATCCTGTTTACACAGACAGCGCAGAAAAATTAAAATGTATGCACAGCTTCAAATAAAATCAGTCCCGTGGGAAAAGCTAAATTTCACAGGCAGAGACTAGTGATGGCAGACCAGAAATCAAAGCGGTGGAAAAGCGGATCCAATTTGTCGTGACGGGGCTGCTCTCATGTGTGCTTTTTTGGTCGGCATCCGTAAACTACCGGCTGCCAGCTATAATAAAGTCATCGTTAAAATGTCGCTGTTACGAGTGCGCAAGCTGTAAAGTGACAGGCGTGACGACGCTCGGACAGCTTCTCGCTTTATGCGAAGTATCGAGAAAATAACTTGCGACCGAGGGTTGGGGGAAATGAGCGGGAGGATGACGTGAGAAGGGAGGGAAACAAAAATGTCAAAAGTCGATCGGGACAACGCGGCAGGCTATTCGTAAGACAATGGGAACGTAAAGGCATTGTGCTCGATGGGTCATTAGCGCGCACTATTGGAGGAACGAACCTCGATAATAATGCCTTAACAGCGGGAACCATTTTGCAGGGTAAGCGAGCGAAAAAATTTCCAATCATGGCGGAAATTATTTAGCAGCGATGATGGACGAGAGGAGCCGCTCGGTCTCCACCATGATGGGGTTCGCTCGCTCCCGTCGGCTTTTCCATTTCACGGTACGCATTAGCGGTTTTCAGTGCCGTTCGCGTCGTCGCGTTTCACTGAATTTTGAGCGATTTGCGGTTACGCGGTGATCTAGAATTCGAGAATTCGGAAAGGAGATAACAAGCGCAATCATGAACACCATTTGCGAGATTTATGGATTTAAAAATTGCGTCGGATCGTTGGTGCTTTGAAAAAAGCAATTTTTTAATTATTAATATCACATTGTTCGAGTCAAGATACAGTAGCGCTCAAAAGTCTTTTGACAAATAGTTTTCTGTGAATTATTTTATACTACTTTATTACTTTATTATACCGATACTATACATATATTAAATTTTATAATATAATCTCTGCATATAATAACACATATGTTTATAACAAAAGTATATCTTAGCAAATATTAATAAATATTACATAAACAACGTACACGGAGAGAATTTTTCGTTATATTTTGCCGCAAAATTCCTTATAAATTTTACTATATTTGGTAATAAGCTTGGAACAACTTGGCAACCTGTCAAATATTATTGGTAACGAAAGGAATTTCTGAAATATGGGAAAAAAACATTTTATAAACAACATAATAAAAATTACCGAGCAGATTGTAACACCCGACACGAAAAAAACCGAGAATCATCGGACTTAGCCAATAAATTACCATGCTGCATGGTAAAATTATCATGAGCGACTAATTGTAAGTCAGATTGAAAATATTATGCTGTATTGTAAAATTTATATAAGATATTTTACATGTTTAGCACTACTTGTCATCTATTCAATTTAAAACAATAAAGAATCATAAGATTTTAACATATTTTAAAATTATGGAAATTTTATGTATTTTAGTAAAATTAATCAAATATATTTTATATTTTATTGTAATAGATATCAATATTTTTTATTGTGGTAGATATTAATCAGAGAAAATTGCATAAAAATCTTCGAAATGTTGTCCCATGACTACCATAATTTTCAGGGTAAATTTTAAGAGAAAATTTTCTCTGTGTAGTAGCCCTGTTTACAAAGTAACGCATGAAAACTGATTGTCAAAAGACTTTTGAGCGCTACTATATATAACAGTATCAACATTATACTATAAAATAAATAAAATAGAAACAACTATATATATATATAAATGTTATATACTTTATATATAAAAAAATTTAACTTTATATATAAAAATATAGCTTTCTCTCTCCTTAAAATTTTATCGCATCTTCCTAAATTATTTTTTAATGACAAATCGCAAAAAACATAAAAATGTTGAGTGAAATATCTAAAAGTACACTAATTTTTTTCAAATTCATATTTTATCAGCGGGAGACGAGAAGCGGAATGCACAATTTTCTCGTGCAAGACAATTGTCTACGTACCGTGTATGAGGATAATAGGATACAAGGCGGTACATGCCGGCAATACATTAGATAGCCGACGCATACAGATGCGCTCGAGGCTACGTATGAAACTCATCGATAACCAAGTCATTGAAAGTTTTGATTGAAGGCCATAGCGCGCGTTACCGGCCTCGATAAGTTTTCCTATTATCGACCTGCCGTTCACGCAAGAGGCTTCGATTGTAACAACAGGAAGAAGTGATACAGGAAGCGTCAACATGACGAAAAACACGCCATTAAACACAAAGAGCGATAAAACTATGCAAAATATTTAAGTATACGCTATTTATACTTAAAAGAGAACTTTCCGGAAATTTAGCGGATGCGATGGCGGATGCGATAGCAAATAGCTTATAGTTGAAGAAGAGACACGTTATAAACTTATATGAACAGTATATCGAAAAATCTTCTTAAATAATTTACAGTAACTACACAAAAACTGGCAGTTTTTTGTATCAGCGCGTGAAAACTATTCAGTGCAATATAATACAGGCAAAATTTATTTAGAAATTAAAATAATATTTGTAAATATTTCATGCATCTTAATCATGCAAATATATAATTTACTCAACGAAATTTCACTTACGACATTATCTAGATCCATTTAACGAGCTACAAGAGGTAAATATCAGCTTTATACGAAATATTATACAAGATATCTCGTATAAAGTGATCCGACAAAAAATTTTACAGACAAAATAAAGTTCTGCAGAAAACATCGAGAACTCTCATTTACAGAGAGAAGAAAGATACGCGAGAAAAGTGTTCCATCATACTTAGTAGAAGATATATAAGGATCACTCCGCGTGAATTCTAAACTCAAATAAAACAAAAGACGTGAATAATGCGAAATAAGCTTGTCTACGGTGCTGCATATTAATAGCCAGGGATAATGTATCCATGTACAAACGAAAGTAACGGTGATTACAGTGTGGTTGCAATCAGCGAAACAACTAACACAAAAGAGACAATACGAAAACAAAATTCCAGCGAATCCGTTTAATCTTCGGGGGCTTTGCGCGATGCATCTCTACTTTCCACGCTTCGCGTGGGTGTGCGGGCGGATGCGTGGAAGCGAATGGGAAACGATCGGAAGCTGCGAAACGACTTTCTTTGTTATCCGGTATAAAATACCGCCGTTGAGAACAATAGCGCAGATAGATTGACATTATTAGTCACCGCGATTATCTGCACGCGCGACACTACATTTTTTCGTAGCATGTTTAATCAACTGCGGTGCAGATTATTATATTGCGATTATATAGATACTGATATTTAGTTTTTTTAATTCGTTATCGAGTACATGTAGAAATGAAAGAACTTACGTTATTTTAAAATGACAAAAATCTTTTAACTAATTATATAGAAACAATCACGAGAAGTGCTTCGTATCTTATTGTACTTGTAATTATATTTTATTTTAGTATTTAATTTTATTCAGTTAAGATTAAAATTAATTGACTTTGTAAGAACCTAATTTAAAATAATCAATGATATTTTCACGCAAATAGCTTCCGATCGTCGCCATTAAACAACCGGCACATCTCGCCGTCTCTCATTCGAAGACATTTAGGTACCCTTTTCCAGTTGCAGGTTCCTTGGGTCAAATTGTTCGTCCTGCAGCAGGTCGAGTCCTTTGGCCCTTGTAGCGTGCTGACCGGCGCCACGAGCTCCACCGTAAACAGGATATAGCTGCTGGATCTTGGGATATTGCTGAAATACCGCTGGGACCTTGTTAGTGGCCGCCTTTGCCGGTGGTTCTAACAAGATCAGTCCCCTCTGAAGAGGCGAGGCGGTAACCACGTCGATGATCTTCTGTGTAATAATCTGTTTGCTTGTCACTGTGGTCTGCATCTTTGTTGTCGCAACGGTCTGGGTCACAGTGCTGGTAACAGGGCTGGGTGTACTTCTACCACGTGGCCTCGACGTGATCAAACGTACATCACCGACTACGTTGTTGGATCCTCTGTTGATTCCGGTGAGACCCCGAAGAGTTTGAGCGGTGGGCTTGGGATTCGGTCGATTGGCTGATTTGCCGTTCTTGTGCTGACCGCGAGCCTTGCCCTTCCTTTGGGACTGAATCTGAGCGTTTACCACGTAGGGCGGGCTCAAACTGCCGGACTTGTCGGATTTGTGCTGTGTCTGCTTGCCCTTCGCCAGAGTGTTCTGGCTCTTCGGGATGGTCTCGCGCGGCTTGACGAACGGTCGTCTCGATATACTCATGCCGGCCGGATTGTAAAGGGCGTACTCGGTCCGGTCGGGCAGCGTCGCGGTGCCGTAGAAAATTAGCGCCCACTCGTGCAGAGTAGCGCGTCCTGATCCGGCATGCGTCCGTGAATGCAGCGGAAAGAAAGCGGACGTCATGGTTAAAGAGAGACAGGAATACAGTGTGATACTTCCTAGCGTGTTCAACGACGCGATACATAGTAATGTGGTACATCAGAAATTAAAGAGTTAAAGAGTTAAAAAAAATCGGTCGGATGTTCATTATTAAATAGATAGACTAGAGAAAGCGGTAGAGTTCGATAGAGCTGTAACGCGCGTTATCTTCAACATCCTAAAGGAAGTTAATGATGAACGCTTGAGAATTAACAAGACTCTTGGAGGTTCCTGTTCGATGGCACGTAAGCACGTCGCGTTCAGGGATTGTAAGATACGTCCATAGAATATACTTGCGGTAGTATAAATACTGGGCTGGTTTAGCAGTGTTTCGAATATCCCCACAATCCTCCCGCTTCCGGGACGCAATTCGCGACAATGGATGTAAATGCGCTCTATAGCGATATAGGTCGGCGGTGCATAAGCGCATAAGGAAGTTTATGTAGCCATCGGCCTTGATGAGCCGACACGGAGGCAGTTCGAAGTAGCTTTAACGCTTGCACCTTACTCGAGATCGGCCACGTTCGTCGCTCCATGGCGAAATGCCTCGCTGCTATTTGCCGTTAAGGATAAGTAGGGGGCTTGCGGGAGGACTTCGCAGCTTGAATCCGGCAATTATCCGCCTCCGGGGATAATGCAGCTTCTTAGGCGATCGCGCGCGAATGGGTCTTATGTAAGAGCTCTCTCGGTTTCGACTGGAGGCTACGAGAATGCGGTGGATCCCGAAGGATCTCGCGGGGCTGAACACCAACTCGGCATCGGATCGTAAGATGCGCATGCAATGCTAGACATGTCTAAGCCATTCCGCCCGGATGTCACACGTATGAATCAGTTAATCCTTTGTCATACGGTTTACAATTGTTTGAGGAGTAATGAAGTTCGCGAGAATATCACGGATAATTGTTGGCAAAGTAGTTTCGAAACATACACAATATTCCTTTCGATGTGAGTCAGAAGTGGATGTTGATATCAGCGAATTTCTTGCGGGCATTTTCGACTGGCAGATGCAACTGACAGGGAACTTGGTAACCGTGACCTTATGAAGGTACTACTAAGACGCTTGGAAACTATTGTTACGACGAACAGAGTAGAATTCTATTTGAAATTTAAATCAAGCGAGGGACACCTTCGAATGCTGGAGTTAATGTCGGCATAATCTACAAAGCGCTTTGTCTTTGACGTTTGAATCTAAGATTTCGTATAATGATCTTTATGTAATGTCAGTTGATTATATCTTATATATTGCAAACAATGATTGAAAGAAAGTCTTCTTTCAATCATTGTTTGCAATATATAAGATATAATCAAGTCTTCTTATTCTTAAAAAACAAACTTTACAAAGAGCTGAGAATTTTATATCGTTGAGAACATCAGAATATTCTTGAAACATTTATCAACTAATTTGATTGGCTATTTCAGTAAATATAGTAGTAATAATATAGTAGTAAATAATAAAATTAATCTTTCTAAATTTAGCAGGATTACAATCTGATATTTTTATACCGCAAACGATTTTCTTTCAAAGATTGTATAAATCTAGTTAATTTAAAAATCATAAGATTTCTGAATTTTAATATAAATTAGAGAAGATATGTCACGATGATGAACATAATTTTTCTAATGTTAAAAGTTAAATTTTAATTAATACTTGTTTTATGAAAAATTATTTGAAGCTAAATAATTCAATTAGTAAGTCATTTCAATTAGTTTAGTTTAACTAACAGCTAATTATTAGCGATGACATAGCATATTAAAGACGCAGATGGTCTCAATTAGTGCGCCAATTAATATCGTGTATTAGATCGCTCATCACCATTAATCAAGCATTCCTCAATGATTACGCGATAATGCGAAATACAAGAAGATGCGATCGACTTACCGAGGTATCGACCCTCATTGTGAATTTCTAATTTCCAGGTGCCGTGCGGCCTCTCTCCCCACGTATGCACTGACATGAATGGCCATTGGTTGAAACCGGCCTTCGAGACATCGTGTGGCCTTTTAGCGAGAAGAGTGCTCTTCGTGCCTTGAGGAGACGTTAGCTGTATCTGAAGATCCCCTCGTCTCGCTGCCGTCAGCGATACCTTCGCCTGCGACAAGTGTATCATTATCACCGATCACGTATATTTTTCATTACTAACATTTACAATTTACAACACACATCTCTGTATAAATAAACTACAACTTGACAAATTTTCAAATTGATATCACAATATTTCATTAATAACTTGATGTATACATCTAATTCTACTAGTTAGCCAGTCTAAAAAAAAAGAGAGAAAATAAGTCGTAGACGTAGATTTTACGAGGTAATTTCGTGTGTAACTAATAATTCTATAAGAGTAATTAACTTAATTCGTTTAGTTTTTTTTAACACGACCTGAACCGGATCCAGTAATTACGTTTCGCCGGCAGATGCAGTCATTAATGTACTTTAAGTTAATTTAGCGAGAATTAAATAACTATTTAGCATGAGTTACAGTTTGCCTCAGTTTTCCATAGACAGTGTAAAACAATGACAAATAAATTAATTTATACTCAAATAAAAAGTAAATAAAATTCTACCGCTTCAACGCCAGCCGACAAACATTTCACCCTCGAAATATACTCCGAGTTTGTGCTTCTCGTAGCCGACACAAAATCCGCTAATTAGCGACGTCACTTGTAAATGACATGCTCAACTTACCTGAACATGCTCGAGGAAATTAACGCCGCTGCACTCCTTGACATGTAAGTCGAGGACCAATTGGCTCTTTGGCGGTATTGTCCTAGAAAGTAGACGAAATTCGGGTCAAGTGTGAAGCTTGCGCATACAATTTTTCGCAGATATTTTTAGTAGATACTCTTGTCGTTTAAATCATCGCTCGCGAGCAATTCGGTCAATTGTGTATTATTTGTTAAATACTTTTAAATCCTTCGAACTGTATCACTTTTCAAATGCACTTTTAGCAGTAACTTGATATTTTTATATCAAGATATAACGTGATACAGTTATCTTATTTTACGCTTTTTATGAAAATAATGTGCTTTTAGTGTTATTTTTTTAATATATAGGATAAATATAACATTAATAACAATGTTTTCTGAAAAGTGTGGGGTTTATATATGCGGTATTCCTTCCGATCCTTCTAATAAGCGACGGTCAAACTGAAATGTAACGGCTTCTATGTGCCGACAACAAAAATATGCCTACAAAAGATAATTTGTAATAAAAACCACGATTGTAATATCTGCTTTTTAAACAACGGATATCATTTTAAAGCGATAAAATAATAAATCTACTTGTTAATAACTTTCAATTGCTCGCTTATTAGTAGCATATACCTTACAGAATTATTGTGTACATAGAATTCTGATTAGAGATTTCATATTTAATGGCTTCAGAAGTGCACAACTTTAAAATGATTACATTTTAAGTTATGTAAACGTTCGTTCAACAATGTGCGATTTGTCCTCATTCGTTACAACTGCTGACAATGTAAACGGCGCATTACGCGTGATTTCCAGTGCAATTTTAGACGAGTAAAGCCCGCTTGACGGTAGCCGACATGCTCGAACGAATCTGTAATCTGCGAGAGACATGTTCGTTCCCCCAAGGGGCAGATAGCAATCTATACGGTAGAATCAAATCTCGATTTCCCTCTCACCTTCGAGCATTTTTCTTAAGGCCGATAATTCTTCGTATAACTCACATTTTTCTTCGTGTATCGATATTTTGAATAAGAGGACTTTTAAAATTTCTATTATTTATTTAATAGCGTAACTTGTGAGCACTTACCTGCCTGTATGTGGCGCCGATACTTCGCATCTATGTTGCTCCGGGACGGTTCTCCATCTTCTCGCTAAGCGTACCATGGCAGTGGCGTCCATCAGCCCGTAACCGAAGCTGTGGCTCACTGTTAAATAGAAATTTGACCGCAATATTAATTTTTTATCTACCAATTTTTTATTAACGAATTTTATTAACTGTACAAATTTAAAATAGAATTCTATATTTATTCACTAAATAGATCCATACAGATTCAAATATTCTAGTAGAAAAGATAAATGTTAACCGATTACGTTATTGTTACATTAACCCTTCGTAAAAGATCGAAATTCTTGCGATTTAACTGTTTTTATTGCTACGTAACTAATAATTTCTTTTCTTCTTATGAAGATTGCGCTAGTTTAATCTTGAAGAAATCTTTTCTTTTCGTTAAGAACTCGATGGACACTCACCATTTCTACCGACGCCGTTGACCACCCAATCGGGTGCCTGCAGGTTCGCAGGTTTGGCGGTTCTGACTACGATGTGTTGCATGTCCCTCCAGGTAAGATCTCTGTTCGCTTCCAGGGCGAGCGCGCAAATACCAGCCGCCAACGGCGCCGATGCGGAAGTACCGGTGTGGCTGCTGGTACAGTGATGATGCAGATCCGTAGTGATGACCTGTTTCTCGCCGGTAGAGCCTGAGCTATATGTAGTGGCAAGGGTGGACGAGCACGCCTCGCTGTACCAGGGCACAAGGCCGTTCTCTGTCGCACTACTGATTGACAGCGTCCAGATACTATTGGTATAGCCGTCACAATTGCAGTTATCGTGGTCCCGGCCGCCGTTCCCGGACGCCCACACGAAGATCGAACCCTTACCGTTGCGACCCTGACGGTGTTTGATTAAAGTTCTTTTAATTCACCTCACAGAAGAAGCTGCATATGTATATTGGGCTATGTAATAATTCGGCCTTTTAAAATGTTTAAGACAGTCTTTGTGTACAAAAATATTTAGAAAACCGTCATAATACGCGTTCAACCGTTTATGCCGCGGAATTGAAACAGCGAGATTTAACAAGCGTATTCGGTGCTTCAAACTAAAGTGAATCTGGGTTTACCGCTTCGGATAATACTCTAGACGTGGTTGACTTTTTCCACTGGGCTTCTACTTGGCTTTAAGATGCTCGAAACGCTTAAGGCGCTTTAGAAGTTTGAGACACTTTGCATGTTAAAGCCGCTTTCGCTGTGCGCTCGTAGACACACAATAGTAGATGATTCGAAACGAAACCATTGTTAGGAAGTCGAGGAGGCTGAGTGTTTAGTGCTAATGGTCTCCGTAAGGTCGAGGCTGAATTGTATGACTTGAGCTCGTAACGAGAAACACTCCCCATTCAAAAGATTAAAAGGGGAATTTTGGCAATTGAGTTTCTAATCTTCGGCAAGATCATGAGCAACGGCATGATTGGAGATGATTTATATAATGTATGCCCTAGTTGGAATGGAATTTAAAAATTTTTCCAGAACTTATTGATTAACTTCAAGTTAATCACTGTTGCAGAAAATTGCAAAACTCAAATACTCTGACTTGTTATCCCGTCACATATGCAGATTTTATCATCATGTATGAATCTTTCTTTTATTAACACTTCGGGATTTGTATGATACTTTTTGCAACATATACCGTAAAGTATATTACCTAGTTTTGCGAATGCACTCTTTATCGAACCTGGAAATCTAGCTACCTCGTGATAAGACTAGCTGTCCGGTACTAAGGTGTACTAGGCGTGACCGCGAACTCTGAACTCTCTTTGAGGCTCGACGTTAACTAATTCAGCAATATAGTGTTCGAGCCTTTGATCAGTAAAGCTATTTGATCGTAAAGTGATAAGGTATCCGCCTGACTGTATCAGACAGCTAAATTCAATCTGTATAACAACTGTTAACTGAAATATGTATTCAATATATATATATATTGAAATTATTATTATATAATACATTTTACAACAAATTAATATTTTTCTCAATATCCTTTTCTAAACGCAGATTAAAAAATTATGATAAATTAATGTTATAAAAATATATCATTCTCTCTAATTCTTTCCGCTAATTAGATAAAACAATTATTATTCTATCCGATTTAAAATAATTAAATATAACATAAAACTCCAAACATTATGAAAAAAAAATGAATTGTATGTGTATTACCTTAATTTGGTCATAATTTATAATATGCATATATCTCATGCAATTTTATCGGATATATACAAATTCCATAGTTGGTTACAATTCTGTTGACTAAAGGATGAGATTATTGAATCTGATAACAGGTCCCAAAGAGAATTCCAAGCCAGTCCACGTATTTGCCTTTGTCGAACATAAGATAGTATATAATATGATACAAAGGGAATTATCGTTCAATTAAATACGTATAGCTACATACAAACCCAAACAGCTGCCGAAATAACATAGTGGCTTGATATATCAGCATTATATCTATTTTAAGTGTTTAAATATTGATATATAATGTAAACTTATCCTGTCTTTTAGAGTATTTAAAATTATATTAAGGATATTCATATTAGAGATGGGATATTCTTCGCCAGTAAATATTAAACCACAGAAGAGATTTGTTTCGACTCAACTGGCCAATATTTAATTTAAATTAGTATATCGCAAATCGCGACATTTTTCGACCATGGATTTTGGTCCTTTCTAAAGAGAATGAAATTAATTTTAATAATAATAATAATGTAAAGAATTAATGTAAAGAATTTGTTGCGAAAAATTTTATCTCAACCAGGATTCGACCCTGGACCTCCCTTCAATCCGTGCGGGCGTCTTAGCCAGTTCGACCACCGAGGCATGAAAAATTCTTACATTAAAATTAATTTCACTCTCTTTAGAAAGGACCAAAATCCATGGTCGAAAAATGTCGCGATTCGCGATATATTAATTTAAATTAAATATTGGCCAGTTGAGTCGAAACAAATCTTTTCTGTGATATTTATATTGATAATATTATATTCTATACGAATTTCCAATCGCGTTACATCTTGTATAATTTTGCTATATGACATTAAAATATTATATCGGTTCCGGAGAATATAGATGTCGACTTTGAATTTTATCGCGCGAAATGCTTAAAAAATATCATGAGATGAAAGCAATCTCGACGGTACGACGGCCATTTAATATTGCTGTCAAGAAGTGATTTAAATGTTACTCATTTTACTACTCGTTGATCTTATTTACGAATGTTTATCAGATATAATAATACACAAAAACGTTTTCGCGTAATTTTAATAAAGAAAAGCTGTAATTAGACAATTTAATGATTTGATGTTAAATTTGTGGATAATGAGCATTTTATCCACAAATTACCAGTTTCAAAAACTTGTTTAATTACTGTTTTTAAGCAATAAAATTATATAATAATTCTTTATTTGTTCAATGACCTCTTCCGCTTGTTCTCTTTTCATTTTCAATACTTTTTATTATAATTTACTTTATAATACATAAATGAAAATTTATACATGGCGATTTATTGCCTGGATTATTACGATCATCTTTTATGAATTTCGGCGGAAGTGCATTTGTGACTATTTTTTAAATATGTTTTATTCAATAGTTATATTCAATAGTTATAGTTTTAATATGTTTTATATTCAACAATTATATCTCAATAAGTTTTGTATCGACCATATTGACATTTGCATATGATTTACAGTTACGTCGCTGGCGATAAGTTTAAAATGGTAATACGTGTTAGCGCGGCTTAAGCCGGCCAGTTGCTTAAAAGCACCCAATTAGAAACTTTCTGAGGGCTGACCTCTCGAGCAAGTCTATTAAACCGGGTCTAACTGGAGGAGTTCTTCGTCGTCTACGTTAATCGAGTTACATCTGTCATCGTTCCGTCGACGATTTCGTCGACGACTGCGATGTCGAAGGAAGTTGATCGTTGACTACGGACATTAAAGTGGTCAACATAATGACAATTATGAAAACATTATTAACATCTTTAACACATTATTATACTTTTTCAGTACTTTGTAATTTCCAATAGTTGATATTTTAATGTTGTAAGATGCCAGTGCATTAATGAAGCGCTAATAAAAGTCATTAACTATTAATGCAATTTGTATAAATCTTAATATCAACAATATTTAAAGAAGTCATCACGTGTATTTATTTTGAAAATGAATTTCGCAGGAAATAACTGCGATTGTGAAAAGACTAACGAGAAACTTTAATTTCGAATTACTGGCTATGATTGTTGTAAAATAGGACATAAGATCATGTGAATCAAGCAGATAATAGAAATGGGCTGTACAGATCTTTACCGGAGTTTCTCGACAGCATCTGATGGCTCCGTTTTAATGCTAGATATCTGCGCTTTAATGATCGTTACTTGAAGTAGGGGCCCTCTCAATGCTAAAGTTCGCCATCGCGATAAAGGAACGCTGCAAACGCGATCGAAGAGCCGAGGCGTATACATCGAGATGACAATGGCCATTGTCGCTACTGAAACTCGGAAGATTTCAGGGAATGCTTCTGCGTGATACATTTGTGCGAATTTCATTTCATCCCGCGACGTTGTTCGGACACAAGCGTACGAATCGCGTTAATGACGAACGGGCGAATTTTCCTTTCGAAGAGAACGAAACTCGAAGGAACGCGATGAGACACCCTCGTATGTTTTTCTATACGCAATAAATTTCATATAACCTGTAAGAATATGATAATCAATCTTAAAAATGAGAAAATTGAATTTGGATTTTTTCCCTGTTTTTATGAAAATAGATTGCACGTCACTGAATCTTCAATCAAAAGATGAAAAGTGAAGACGATCTTTGCGTAATTATTTTTAAAGAGATATCACGTTTTCAGCGCCTTATTATTAAAAAATTCTTTAAGAAAAAATGTAAGTAGAAAATGTATCACATTATTTAAAAAAAATGTATGCGTACATTATTCAGAGGAATATAATACTAAAATTATAATACTAAAATTATAATGCTAAAATTTATACTTATGATTATCTCGTAATCGAAAAACGAATGTCTAAATTTTCTCTGCGCTTATTGAGTAAGAAATCTGTAATAGTTACGGCACTTAAAGCAACTTCTTCTTGTCTACTTAGTTCTACAAAGAAAAGCATTACCGAGTTAAATGTATTTCTTTGGCGCAAGACGTAAGAAATCAGGAAGGCGATAATTGAACTTGGAGTTTGTCAACTTTAATCAGGACAGCTGTTAAATTCCCTTTTTATTCTCAAGTAAAAATTTAGATAGCTGAGAGTAATTGCAAAGGAATCTCCATTTGTAGAAAAATAGTGAAAAATCAGAAAGTAATCTCCAGTTTAGTGCAAACAACTTCTCACATCGACATTTCAGTACTGCAACATCGCATTAAATAGTTCATCGAGATCGGGATATTATTTTTGCGCAAATATAATACTCTTTTAAGAATTTTTTATATGTTTATAGAAGGAATCTTTGATTAAGATTCTCAATTAATTTTCAATTAACAGTCATCAATTATCTGAACTAAATAGGAGTTTTCACATGTAACTGGGATTTTTCATTTGAATTCTATAGTTAATGCTTCTTTATGCATTGTATTAACAGAGCATAAGCGTTGTAATGCAAAGCTTTAAAATCCCCTGCTTGACGCTTAAGAGTAAGGAAGTGTCTTAAAGCAAACTGGAAGCTTCCATGTCGTACGGAGGTACCTCGTAGCTAATTGCATTTATCTTGTCATAGCGCAGGAAATTATAGCGAAGAAAATTGCAGTTCTAAGTGGATTACGCTGCGACATCGAAGTCTAAAGCTTCAGGACACGCGGCATACTTTCTTTCAACTTGTTAGAAACACAATAATGAAAGAGATATGGCAATTAAGATTATTATTACGGATATTCTTGATAAATAATTTTCGATTAGACAAACAACGTTTAAATAATATTTATGAGGAAGCTGAATTTGTTGAAAAGCTTTGCAAAATACTTCGATCTTAAATTAATTTTCTGGATAAAATTCTCTTTCTAGCAAGAAATATTGTCGTCTTAGCTATCAAAACTAAGTTAAAATTAAATATAAACATAATTTTATCTGCTCGACTTTTGTACTTTACCTTCAAGATTTAAGAATGCAGAAAGTAAATACAATTATATTTAAATAATGGACTTAAAAAGTTTTAAAATTTTTAACGATTCACGTTTAAATAAATTGAGTCACATGCAAGGTATAAGTAATATAATTCTTAATGACAAAAACTCACTTTGGTAATTCCCTCGATGAAAGCTCTGGTGGCCAGTTCACCAGGACCGTCTACAGTCTTGCCATCGTCATCCGGTCCCCATGAGGCGCTATAAATATCGATGTGTTGGGGATTAAGGCTTAAGGATCTTGCTTCGACGGCATCTGTCACGTCGCCATCCAGCATTCGAACACCTGAGAACAGAATTATAAAAAGTTAATGACTAACATTATATAATATTGTGATAAATATATTCATGAATAACCAATTCTTCGCATGTATATAAGTTTCTATGCGAATTTTCAATGTTGGTTTTCTAAGAATATTCAGAGATGTATGTATATGTATACCCAGAATTTCCAAACTGTTAAACAGCATACATTTCCCATTTGAGTTAATTATCCTATACAATTGCCACGGCACGTGGAATAGAGGATACCAATTTACAAGGTCGAAATTGGGCACCGCGCACCGATTTGGATCAGTTCCGAATGTAATGCACGTAACAGGCTATTGCCAATCCCGATTCTAATTCGAAAATGATGCGACCTCGCGATATCAATTCTGCTTATTACAAACATGTGTCGTTCATAGTAACGCGAGTTCCGACACCGACTTCGTCGCTGCTAATTGGAAACAGAACTGCAAATAGATTTAAGTGATTGCTCGCAATTGAACTGTCATTTCCGACGATTTAATATTTAAATATCTCACCTCTCTCCCTTCTTAAAAGTTTTTTAATATTTAATTTTCATCTTATCTCAAACTTTTGCGCAATAAGCTTTTATTAAAACAGCAATTAAAATTTTACATTACTCGCGCTGTGCGATTCAAGATTAAGGCAAGAGACAGATAAAAAAAAATAAAAAAACCTTCATAACCCATCAGAGCTCTTAAATTATACACGTAAGAAAGTTCTAAAAAATGTACATGAAGTCTTTTGGATTCCTAAAGAGCATCGAAATATTAAATAATCCTTTTCGTAAAATACTCACCACCTACGCCAGCTCCAAAGGCAACACCTACGGCGCAAAGAGAATTGTTGGCAGTGGCTGCGACTTCTCCGGCGCACCTGGTGCCATGTCGATTGCTATCTACCAAATCGTACCTCGGCATAGGATCTTCATCATGACTGTTGACGTCGTAACTCGCCTGAGGATCCTGGAACAGAAATCGAGAATGGCATTAATTAAAATTCAGCCGTTTCACGATGAATCTTGTTCATCTATTCCGCTTCTGTCTTGTCGCGAGGAACGAAGACTTATACATATATGTATACAGATAGAATATTTATTTGATAAGAATGAAATAGGCGCACGTAGTAACCATAGAATGAGTAAAGAAACATCTAGCTTATATCGCGGAACTGCTCGAGAGAAGTTCTAGCAAATTTTTAAATAAAATATTTAAAATTTTTACAAACAAATTTTTGTTTCTTTATCTAAGAAGGATATTTCGAATAGATAATATGTAACAGAAGGATTATAACAATGAGATTTTGTCGCTGGGCCGATGAAGTACTACTAATCCCTGATCACGCACATCCGGATATCTTCTTAATGCCTATTCATTTATGCCTCATCTGCATAATGAGAAATACATGCGAAGGGATATAAGCTTGCATAATCAAAGCAATGTATAAGGCGCACCATCGCAACGTGTGTCTACTGGCTGATTAATGCAATTCACTTTCTACTGCGTGCGCAGATGCCTCATTCGATGTAACCATCCGTGAATCAATAGCTATTCGGTATATACATGCACTGGATAACCCCTTCCAATATACGCGCTCAACAGCCGATATTCCCGGTGTATCCGCGATACGCCTTCACTCGCTGTATTCTATTGTGCATTCCGCTGGAGCTCTTTTCTTCTCTTTTCTCTCTTTTTTGTATCAGCGAACGTATTTATGCACTCGTCCATCGAGTGATATTAGGCAGATATATCAAGCGCCTGCGATTTTACTTATCAGTGTAAATTTAATCAAATAGAAAGCTACTTTACAAAATTATCAGAATTGCCATGAAAAATTACAAAACGCAATTCACTTGAACATAACTGTTTCCAACTTGCAATGTTTTATAAACGTAAATCAAATGCAGAGCTGCCGTATTTTAATACTAAAATGTGTTTGCTTTATTATTGTGCTAGAAAAGATTTTGTGCATGTGTATAGAAATCACAAAATCGATTAACTTAAAAAAAATAGTAAAATACAATACTGAAATACTCACATAATTTTTAAAAAGATCAGGATGATCTTTCTCCAATCCATCGTCAAGAATCGTGACTACGACACCATTTCCAGTAATTCCCTCAGACCAAGCACCCTGCACGTTCATGTCCAACCCCTTTCCCCTATTCTGTTGAAAGGAAAAATTATCCAATACTTCTGACGTTACTTTCGACTCCATAGATTGTGGATCTTCATTTACGATATAAATGTCGGTGCTCTTTCAGAGCCAATATCGATCGAATTCGTTTTGTATTTTCTTTTATTTTTTATTGTATTGCTTTATATTTATTTTATTTCTATTATTCTTGTTAATTGCATTGTAACTTTATCACAGAAATTTCATAAAATGCTACTGCATACTTTTATGTTTATTAATGATATCGGAAATGTACAATTATTGTTAAATTAAACATAAATCTCTGTTAATCTGGAAATACTGTTCGCAATGTTTCTGATAAACATATAATTGTATCCTTTTAATACCGAAAAGCATATATTACTTACTAAATTTTCTATTCGTATATTTTATTTTTATCATTAATACTTTAACTATATAAAAACATGCGTGTTTATTTATCGGTGTACTATAATAATTATATACAGGATATATGCACTCTTGATTAAAATTGCTTACCAGATACCACATCTGAGGCCACCTTTCATCGTTTAGCATAGTTAGTATATTGGACGGACGTTTGATTATAAGATCCCTTTTGGTGCGCGATTTTGCTCGCTGTTGCTCCGCTCGACGTACTCTGGAGTCATTCATTAGTCTTTGGTGCACTTCGAGATGCGGTTCCGTTGACCTCTTCGCCACGGATCGATGCTCCATGTGGAACCAATCATCATTTATCTGTAACAATGCGAACCGTTCCGTATGAGTATCGTGAAAATGTCGCTGCGGTTTTCCTTATTTCGAGCCCGTTAGAGAAAACGACTGACCTGGGCCCGGTTGTTCATTGGTGTTCAATTAGACGTTAACAATCGTGAACATTACGAGCAGCAATCGTTCTTCCGCCGTTTTACCGTACTGCTTAATCGCATGCAATCTCAATGAAGGGAAGAAACGAGTGCAGGTTAACGTACTTGTAAATGGGTAGCAATTTTGAAGTCACTGGAGCGGTGTAACATCCGCCACTTGTATTACGAACTCATTAAGTGAATGTAGAAAGAAGGGCCGCTAAATGTATAAATCAAGTTTTAAATTGGAAAGAAATGTACATCGTGTAGAACTACGTAAGATGATTATATATATTGCATTACAAATTTTAATATCTCAAAGATGCACTTTGGACGCACATAAAAACTTAAATCTGAGTTCTCTCTCTCTCTCTCTCGTCAAATTACATTACAATGAAAATTAATTAACAATTAATTAATGTATAATAGCTTTATAGTGTTAATATTCTGTAAAACTATATCCAGAGAACAGAAACTGAAAGATGCAAAATCTATCACAATTTCGCATTAATTATTGGAATTGGATTAAAGCAAATTTGCGCGCTTTTATTTTTTCCCATTATTTCCGACGAGACAAGATAAATGCTCACTAAATCCTGAGTCGCGTTTATTAGGGCTACGAGATATATCATTTTCCGACAGAAATGAAAATGTATACCGGCCATAAAACAACGGCGTTTGATGCGCAAGTTTGTTCCACCGAGTGCAAAAATAAGGGTGCACGACGAGAGAGTGAGATAATGATAAACGTGAAAAGTTGGAGGCCAGCTGCTACGAACAGACTTCTTTTGCAGCCGTCTCGGGCCACGCGAGCTGCATTTTTTCATTTCCGCGCCTCCCTTCCTATGCCTTTATTATGTCACCTTTACATGTCTCGTGCATATATTTTACTTAAAAAGCTGTTATGCTACTTCCTATTAATGTAAACAAAGAGCGATATAAATTAAATGGGTACTCTAAAACTTCTTTGCCGCAAAAATTCTATATGTCATCTCGTCATTATAATATAATTAAATAATTGTTTAAAGATAACCATAAAAGTAGTCGTTAGTTGGATAAACATTACTTTTTGAAGATATAATTCACATTTACTGGTAACTAAACTGTATCTAAAATTTTTATTAAAATAATACTACCATTTTTTTAACTTTTATTTTCGGTTTATTATATATTTGCGTCTATTTTCCATACATTAAAGTTTATATTTGTATCAAAAGTATGAAATAAGTGCAAATTTTAAGCATTCTTAAAATAAATGTTGACTCAATCCATCAACGCGAATTCCAAATATTCTACATCGCAAAGTAGTTTCCAAAAGTTCAGCGACACTTTTTGCAAGGATGTTTTCTCAGGCATTGATCGCGAACCACCCTGCTCTCATCCATTTTCGTCGGATAACTCTTCGTCTTGGCAATCGGCATCTTGGATGAAGAATCATGCGGGCACGAGTTTCTCGATCGCGAAGAAAATTTTCCTTCGTCTGTGGCGGACTTTAATAGCTTCGGCCGCATTTTTTCACCACGCGATTGTCTCAGCTCGGCGATACGCGGAAGGCAAGGATCGAGACGTCCATTTCCCTTGTGGAAAATCTTCAGGCGAACCTTGTACCTCTGTCGCGTCCATCCGTTATCCGGTGCCCGCGATTTGAACTTCCTTCTCTTTCTTCTTATAATTTCTGGCTGCGATTCTGGTTTCTTCGTCTTTTTACAGTGGAGCAAAAGAGCTCCTTGCTTCTGTCGCACACTAACGTCAACAGGTGGCTCGCGTTTGATGCCGATACCCCACATTTCCTTAATGCAAGGACACTTACTCAATCGATGCTTGAAACTCGCCGTGTTAGGATTGCAATCGCTGACGTCCGACGTGACAAATTTCTTTTCAGGTTTTTCGACGCAACAACGACCGTCCCTCGTCAGTGTTGGAAATTGCTGAGTTTTAGATTCCATTGTTCTGTTAACAGGCGCAGGAATTGTTAAAGAAGCAGCGCATTTATCCTCGAAGGAGATTACACAACGCGGTGTACATGTTCTTGATACACTCTTCTGCGGTGCCTTGACATCTGTTCTGCCGCACCCATTTTCATTCGAACTCCTGCTGGAATCCTCATGAATATTCTGCGGAGATGACGCAATGTCTTTCGCCCGAGATTTCCGCGGTCCTTTCTCAGGAATGAAGATCATTGGTGAGGTTTCAACACGAGATGAACAGGTCGTCTTCTTCGAGTAATGGTCGCAATAAGACGGTGGATTCTCACTCCAGTGTTGATATCTTGGTGGTGGAGGATCGGGTTTATGGTATTCGTGTATATCTATAGGATATTCCTTTGGTATTTTCCGTTCCACAGAAGAAATCTCTTTTTCATTTAATGTAATTTTTTTGGAAGAGGAAGGCTCTGATTCAGGACATTGCCACACAGAATAAGTCGCAGTTTGTTCATCTTTCATTATCTCATCTGACTTACCTTTGCAATAATCTCGCGGCGTATGCGATGGCGAACATATCGCTTCTTTCCGGGTGTTCGGGTTATAAGTACACGATTTCGGCTTGCATTTGTAATAAATCTTTCTTTCCGTTGCTGGTTTTCCGCAAGTCCAGTTTTCAGACGTTATTCGAGTTGCTTGTTTCGATTTATAAGATCCGTGTTCCGATGAAACGCACGCTTGCTGATTGTTGTATGGTACAGGTTTGTCCGAGCAGATCGGGGAATTGGATTCAATCGACTGGTTATATTCTCGATGACTCAGTAACTCGTTGCAAGTCTTTGGATATCTTTCTGTCGATATCTGATAACCATCGCTGCGCCATTCGCGCGGTTCTTCACAGGATTCCGCGGACTGTCGATGATCCTCGATGCGTCCCTGTCGTTGTTTCGAGTCATCCTTTTCGCAGCTGGACTGCGTACTTTTCCATCGCTTAAGTCGCGTAATTATGTCTTTGTTAATATTACGTTGCAGAAGTAGCAAATCATCATTTCTTCCTATATTAAAATTTTTATACGAAATCATGCGATTTGGAACAATTTGTAACACCAGTGATCTCTGTGGAATCTTCAGGGATTCGTTTAACGCGTGTGTCATTCGCAGTTTCTCATGCGACAAAAGTGTCACGATTCTAGGCAAAATATTCATCTCGCAAATCTTGCCCTATTGGGATGAACGAGATTCTTCTTTGATAAAAATCTCTGACAGTATTCTCGGTTTCGTAAATGAATGTGGCACTGAGATCGTCTTTGTGGACACCTAGATGAAAAGACGTATTTACGCAGGAAATATAAAATCTTCGAAACGTCTGCAATATTTGAATTGGAACTCACTCGCCAGTAAATAAGTCGGACTTTTTAATAAATATAAGACGGTTCAGTGCGGAGCACTATCTCCGTATAAAATGTACGAGTTAAATCTTTACGGCTCTTTTAACACGCATTTTGCTCCGTGTAAGTTAAGATTTCCAACGTGACTTTACCTTACGCCAAAAAGCTTCTAACATCTTTCAGAACCTTCAGAGTAGAATTCATAGCTTGACTTTGATCTTGTTATTTTCGCCAATGCTTTTCTATCATTGATTTCTCGTGCTTATTAAAGTCGAGGTAGGATTTTAGAGATGTCAAAATGTTATCAGATACAATGAAGCTACAATTGCATCAACCATTTGATGTAGTTAATAAAAAAGCCGAGCAAAAATGATATACACACTCGTGATCCGAAAAGAATACATTTGGATTTATTTGAATTTCGAAACTATTATGACTGCCGGAAATTTTGACGCAACACGTATCAAACGTGTGCGGTTTGCTGAGTAAAAATTACAAACGATTGAAGTACGCGATGAGAGGAGCCTGATCGATATTGCAATGTTCATACGTGTCAACGTTACAACGTGTCTGCTCTAAATGTATATCTGATTTATAGAATTACAATATAAATGTCACAATCCATCGCTCCTATCGTTTCATTTCGACGCCCAAACTAATTTCCAGTCCCTCTCGTAACTTCGCCGTGCCATCCGTTGGCCGGAGATCGTCCATTGAACATCGGTCCTAATTGCCACCAAAATTCGGAGAACTCTAGAATCGCGGGCGAGGTCGTGTGAATTCCATTCCAAACTTTCCATTCGCGACGCCACTACCGTGGTTTAGAATCCGCGGCTAAATTGCTTTAGCGGCGCGCTTCGGGCTTCGGGTTCATCTTCGATATGTGTCGTCGCACATACGCGACGACCCAATTCGATCGATCAGATTCATTACGAGTGGCTCAGTCCTCGGGATTATCTGATTTCAGAACTCGTACGAGGATATTGATTGGAGAATTCCGTTCGGGCACTCGCGCTCTTGGTGAAATAACATTGTCATTAGTTTAGGTCCACGCAAACTGTCGCGGTTGCGCCAATTTCACATGTCGATCTTCGGTTCGCATTCGAGCTTCATTATGTCATTACGTACAAGCCGTAATTTTCATTTAAATTGTTTATAATTTTTAGTTAAGCTATACACGAGATGTATTGAACGAGTTTTCTGTCCAATAAAAGATAAAACTGCCAGTTCTTAAAATATTTTTCTAGCCAAAAATATTCTGTGAATTTTTATACTGTGGAAATGTTTATAAATAATTCAATTAATAATTTTTCACAATAGAGTGGCAAATTATACTACGCTCTTTTTATGCAAATTGCGATGAAAATTATAATGCAATTGGAAGATAATTCTTTGCGAGAAATTGAGAAGAATTATATAAACCATATAAAATTAATAAACTATCAATAAGTTATACAGAAAGAAACTTCACTTTGGAAACCGCTTTCGACTATTCATGCCATTACAGTTATTAAGCTTCAGCGCTAATAGCTGGATGTGCAGTTCCAATTTCTTAAAACTTCGACGATCCGATTCCGTGAGACCATTAGGAATTCGCAAATTAAATCTGGCATTGGGGTATCGCCAAGTTCCAGATTCGTGTCGTCGCGCACGCAGGATAATCGATCACACAATGCCGGTGGCTCCGCATCGAATCTGATTCATTAGGTGCAGCGCCCGGCGGCGGGCTCATCCGATTTATCGGATGGCGCGAAAGCGTTGATTGGCGGACGCCGGATTGCGGACCGCAGAAATTGTGAGTGCTCTCGGCGAAGGGATAATGTCATCGCGATGGCCCGCCGGCACGAGAATGTGCGCCTGGTACCGTAATTCCATAGAGTGCATCCAGCGCGGCGAATTGACGCGCAATCAACTCGCCGATGCACAAAGAGGATGTACCGCGGTAACAGAGCATCGTGTAGGAGATTACGCGGAGTTTTTCTCGCAAGTTCTCCTACGCTGTCGCATATGTTCGTTTTGAAGATTAAAACAATTCCGTTGGATTAAGTAGAGATTAACTTTTTATTTAACAAAGAAAGAAATATTTCCTACGTGCGAGGTTGAGGGTTATTAATCGGTTTTTATGCAATTCTTTCAGAAATCTTTTAACTTTTACCATAGATAAATGAATCGGAAAAATTGCTCTCGTTGTCAGAAAATAAGATCATAAAACTAGACTTTAAATTAAATCTCTAAAAACTTCTCTATTCTTTAGTTTTTATAAAGATATATTTTTTGGAATTTTCATAATTTTTCGCATTTATATTTATAATTTCATATTTAACGATGAAACATGCGCGACATCAGTCTTCTCGATCAAGACATTGTATAACGCCATGGTTCGTTCGCGTGTCGTGTTTCACAAGCTGAACATCGCCTTAATGGCCCTTCACGCTATATCGAGCGTATCGCGTATCACGATCGACGTCAGGCGCTCGTGCGTGAAAAGTATCAGCGGTTAGATAAACGTGCAACCTGCACCGTTCGCCGATTTCCCTTGCCCACCCTCTAAATAATTTAACGGAGATTGCCTCGTCTCTGTTGCGTGAGGGTGTCATCGTTTCCTCGTTTCACGTATATGTCCCACAGTCTGGAGAACGGTTTCCGATAATGCTGATCCAGTACGCATACATCAAGCCAAGGTCGCAGTTCGGTAAGCAATGCTTCTTCGAAGAGACCGACCCTATCATTCAGGAGAATATCCTACCGGATCCGGAACTCATGCGAGACTACGCCCACCTGAGCCATTGTCACCGTGGCACACAGATGTCCAAACAATTCGCTCTTCACGAGGTAAGGAAATTATTATCCGAAAAGAATCGCGAAGTTTTAGCGAAATGTTTCAGTTTGTTGATTATTAATATTATTTATCTTAATTACTAATATTAATTATTAATATATCTTAAATATTAATATTATTAATCTTAATTATTAATATATCTGAATTATTAATTATTCTTTATTTTAATTCTTATTCATTATTACACTGATAGAAAAATTTATGATATTTGTGACTATAATTAAATTGTAAATAATTATGGTTAGGTGCACCATTTTTATAGTTATTATTGCTATAATGTTAGTAATAATAACAAAAAATAGTTACAAACACCATAATTTAACTATAATTATTATAGTTAAAAGAGGTTCCAACTATAATAATTAACTATAATAATATAGTTAAATTATGGTATTTGTAACTATTTTTTTGTTATTATTACTAACATTATAGCAGTAATAACTATAAAAATGGTGCATCTAACCATAATTATTTACAATTTAATTATAGTCATGAATATCATAAATATTTCTATCAGTGTAGTCTCTATTTTTATATAATTATTAGTTTTCATTCGTATCTTCTTTCTAATCAAAAGAATATAATCTAATTATATAATAAAGAAAATAAAAGCTCCTTCTAAACGAAGAAAATATAGAACGTTGCAAATAAAATGTTGGAGAATATTAAAATTTTTTGACACAAGTGCATATTACAGATTCTTAGATTAAGATCTTAAATATATGTCGATTATGTTCTGTTATTATGTTAACATGATGCTTCATGCCGTCGAGGTGTATCATCTTCAATTGCATAAATGATTATCTGCAAATTAAGCAGGGGCTAAACGCTAATGAGTTTCTATATTCGAGACTTTGTATATCATAGGATTTAAGGGAAAGCTGGGATTATGAAAATAGCTCTGCGCGCTGAGTCATCGTCGAACCAATTCTGCAGCAGAGTTTAGCGTTTGCAGCATTTAATTTCCAAGAATTAATAAGTGTGTTGGACATGTAAATACGCCGACCGTGAGCCTTCCTAATATTTTTTACATTTCAAGGGATCAGAGTTACGTCAGTTTAAATTAAATATTGTCGCCGATTCTAAAAAATATGCAAAATTTACGATGAAAATCCGGGTTTTCAATCCGGGAGTACGCGAAATAAAACTCGCGGAAAGTTTAATTTAAGCATAATATTGTTTCACATGCGCGTCAGTTTACATCGTGAACCATGCATTTCTCGCAATGAAAAGGTAAAATTTACCAGATTTAATCTCACAAAAACATAAAGGATCAATATTTATGAGCATGCTTTTCATGACACATTCCATAAACGTGAGTTTACATTAAAATGCCTCATAAATTGTTTGTGCGACCAATTCCAAAACGAATAAGAATTTGCGACTGTGGAACAGATAAGCTGCGCCGTGATAAAAATATGGATCGCGATAGTACAAAATACAGGGAAAGCGGAAGCGAGAAGTTTTCTCTTTAAGTAAATCGCTTTAACGCTGTGACGCGTTTTTCAAGGGTGCTCAAGTGTTAAATATGGGGTGTTAGGTTTTTACATTTGCAATAAAAGGACGTTTAGAAATGGATAGGCGGGGTCACTTTTATAACATCATCGTTGCGCGCAGCTCGTGATGTATCTTTTTATTTTACGTCAGATGCAGACCGCCAGTAAGGTAATAAAGGAGAGCGGGATGTTACACTTGGAGGGCGGTTGGCCTAAGGAGATAAACGTGAAAGACGACGAAGCCGTGCTGAGATTTCGTCGACGCGTGATGAAGGACGAGCGTTGGGCGCCGAGGATGAAGAACCTTACTGAGGTGTGCTACTTTGAAATATATCTGTTATAAAATATATTCTTTTAATCATTTGAAGCACATTACATTAAAAAATTATTTGCGGTAAAATGACGGTAAAAAATACTTGCTATTCAATTTCTGACATAACATCCTCGATTTTAATATACTATGCATTGGATGGTTTTAAGAACATAATTAATTCAAGTTAAAATAAATGATCTAAGACGATTTTAAAATATGTAATCTTAATTAAGATAAACGTGTTTACTATAAAGAATCTCTAATGCAGTAAAAACCCATTGTAAGATAAGAGGATTAGTCAGTAATTCTGTTAGTAAACTTATTAACTTATTTACTTAGCCTATGGAACGCTATATACTGCAGAATAATGCGATCAACGTCTACGAGAACTACTTTGACGATATGGAACCGACTCCACTCGTTTTTCCTCGTGGTATAAGGTATGTTGCATTTTCGTCATTATGAAAAGAAAACAGAAATTCTCACAATTTTAGAAGACTTATCACAAAAGAAAAGATTAAAATATATCGCTATTTTCAAATTGCGTTTTTTAAGCTAGAATGTCTGACGAGAAATCTTCTTCCAATTTTTGCTTCCTCATAGAGGAAGCTTTGTTTTCGTGAAAAAAATTTTTTTAGAGTTTTCAATGTCAATGTGTTTAGAATGTTCTAAAACGTCGAAAATTTACATATTTGCTAACTCATATTTTCATTTTATAAAGTTAATGTGTTTAGAATGTTCCTAAACGTTGATAATTTACAAAATATCTATTTGTATGTGTGTATGTATGTATTTGTGATTGCTCTAATTTCCGCAATTTTTGAGATATCAGGTTGCTTTTTTTTAATCGAAAGAGAATTTTTTAAGGAAGGTTCCTATTGAATTGCGCGATGATCGGTAAAGGGGTTCTTTTTGCGCTCATATTTTTAAATTTTTGAGAAATGTCCGTGGTTGCTCTAACTTCCAAAAATGTGGAGATATCGAACTGATTTTTTTTTAAATTAATAGAATATTATTAAAAAAAAATTAGTATTGAATTTAGAGCCAAATTATTTGTAAAAAAAGTGTGCAAATTAGGAATTTGCACAGTGCTTCCTCATCAATTTAAAGAGAGTCAAATTATTAGTTGGTTCACAAAGCTTCCTCTATGAAGAAGCCAAACTAAAAAAAAAGAAGAAATAAAAAAACTTCCTCATAGAGAAAGCTTTGTGAACCAACTAATAATTTGACCCTCTTTAAATTGATGAGGAAGCACTGTGCAAATTCCTAATGTGTACACTTTTTATTTCCTTATTTCAAGCTCAAAATTTATGCTCTTGAAGTCTGAAATCGCCAGATCACTTATTTTTTCTAACCGATTGGCATGCATTAAACTGCAAATCCCGCTATCGCCGATATCCGAGGAATATTCAAAGTCTCGCTTCAACGTGCTCAGCGCAAGCTTCCACAGACGAGTTAAATCTCTCTCTGCAAATCGCGGTCACGTACGGAATTATCATACGACGCATATCTTCGCTGGAACTGATGCTGCTCGCGCGACGCGTTCTTGTTCGGACAGGAAGGATAAGATCTCATAAATCCGGAGACAAGTTCTGCGTATTAAAGCATAAAAAAATGCCGATAATATACGAGAAATTTCTCCGATTAGTACATTTGTAATTTTTTTTAGATCTACAATCCGTCTACGAATTTGTCGTTTCACTATTCTGCATTGTCGCGTATTTTGTATGAAACCCAGTAACTTATTTATAGGACGGGAAATCCATAAATCGATGCAACATCTCGCTAGACGACGATGCTGTCATTGAGAAGCTCGCGGGGAAGCTCTCTTATCTCGTCGGCTTTTCGTCTTTCGATGCTTGTTTAACACGAGTTGCAATTCTTCTCCGTCTTTTTCCTCGCGCGTCTAAACACGTGTTGCGCCTCTCAGATGCCTCACGCGATTCTTGTGCGCGAATTGATCCGCTTTTCTTCTATGTGTACTCGGTGAGCTTCTAAATATCGCCGTCTTCAATACTAGCACTCGAATTTATAGTTATTGATGCACCTCTTATACTTCCACAAAAAAATTTGGAATTTTTTGAAAAGAACAACAATATAAACTAAATAAAAAAATTTGTTATAAAATAAAAGTTTCTACACTGAAAAAAGGTTTTGGTTATAATAACCAAGGCTTGGTGAAATAGTTTCAACTAAACGGTTTAGTGATTATGACGAAATAATTTGGTTAATGTTAACAAATTTGTTAGCATTGTTAATAATTTGGTTAATGTTAACAAATTTGTTAACATT
>NJRP01000002.1:2520834-2551663 GCA_003063835.1 Aphaenogaster floridana
TGTAAAAAAGCTTAGTTCTTCTCTTTTTGAAACGAGAAAGCAACCACAAAAAATAAAAGAAACAAAAATTCGAGTTCGAATCTACGTTTTAACGACTTACACAGCAAAACAGATACAAAGTTATGCTCTATTTTTGCAATATTATCACAAAGACAATATTATCTCTAGTTTTTGTATCCGATAAATTTTTGAAATAAAAGGGACCATTTTGGCCGCGACAGAGAAAGCGTTAGTAGGAAGTTACTTTGCTTTGAACGTTAATACTATCCATACAGTTCCACGCATCCTAACGAAGAATCTACAGCTGTCGTTACAATTAATCGCTTCGCGAAGGGTATTACCAAACGGATGAAACAAAAAGTACGGAGTCTGCAACGTGTAAAAGCAACGGTGTTATCGCGTCGTCGAGCGGATGATTTACGCGCCTGGGGATGGTTAAAAAAAAGATAAAAGGAGGGAAACGAATTTCCACGGGTGCGATTTTGCGCGGATTTTTACGGGAGCTTTAATTTTCTTTTTTTCAGAACCTCAAACATGTACGCCGATCCACAACCTATCGTAAGACCAATCAATCACCTGTCGTGGTCGCCCGATGCACAGAATCGATTGGCCGCCTCCTACACTTTCATGGAGTTCGAGAAGAAAACATCTAATGTGAATCCTTCCTCTTATATATGGGACATCGGTATGAGAATATTGTTTTTATATTATTTTTATTCTAGTGCACAACAATACGTATTTTATTATTAATGAAAATATCATCAGAAGAAGCATGAATCTTTTGCGATATTTTAAAATGGAAATTTACCTAAAAATCCAGCTTATTTTTGAAGATAATAATATTTATTGTTGCAATGCTCAATATAATGGAAATTGGATCATGAATTCGGCTTTATAATCGAAGTATTTTTATTAATATTTCAACATTAATTTTAATATTATTTTAAGCTGCCAAATAAACATTTTTACTGTATTCGGCGTGAGGTATTTTTGCCCAGTGTTTCTGAATTTTATTGAATTTCCCTATACTAATACAATATCTCGCGCAGAGATTTTTTTTTAGAATGTCGAATCTGACACGTTTTACAACGTATCGGAAGCATGTTTCATCATGTCGTCGTCAAACGCGACCTGTCACACGCTCGTCCTGGTTCCGGTCGCGGAAATCGATTGGTCGTTTCAAAGTCCTTCATAATATTTGAAATGCATCTCACTGACATGAATCTTTATATCTCTACACCAGACGTCGGTGCGCATGCGTGTTGTTTATGTGGCGCGTTTGTTATTGACAGAAACATATCACATGACAAAAACAACCGCCTATAAAGCCGAACGTATTTCCAGTAACACGATTTCTGGTAGGATAATATGGCAAAACATAAAATATTTTTGTTGGCATAAATCTCAAATAAAAATCATATAAAAAATGTGGAAAAGCAATCGAAAATAATATTATTAATAATTAGCAATAGAAACATTTTCGAGAGTCTCATATTAAAATTTTTTTTTAACAGAATATTTTTATAATTAAAAAGAACCAAATTTTATCGTTAATAAAACTACTGATTGACCCATTATTAACCCTCACAGTACCCACACTTAAAAAAAATCCCTATCTATCCATACTCGGGTATTCCTAACCCGCGTTTTCTTTTGCTTGTATCTCGGGTTGTAATGCATCGATTTTAATTCATTTTTTTAAATCGATATTTAAAGACTGAAAAAAAAGAATATTCAGGTGAGAAAGTCAAGAAAGTCATAACACAAAAGATATTTTGCAATAAGTAAAAAGGGATCGGAAAAAATGCTGCAACTTTGAAAATCGGCCGGGTTACGCTAACCCAGTATGGGTACTGAGGGTTAAAAATATTGAAATATTGAAAAAAAATATTCTTAATTGCTTATCAGTTTTTAATAATGCTAAGTAAATTTCACCGATTGCGTGCAAAGACAAACAAACAAGTAAAATGTTTTCTTTATATTTTTAGATAGATTTAAAAAAAAGAGGAAATTCTACTCTCTTGGGCGAAAAAGATTAATTTAGTTATTTATTCATTTAATAGCATAAAATTTTTAGAAAAAGCTGTGCAACATGTAATTCTATCTCGTCGCAGAAAACCCAAACACACCGGTGATATGCCTGAGATCATCATCGCCGTTAATAATCGTCGAGTTTAATCCGCGCGATCCGTCGATGCTGATTAGCGGACTGATGTCTGGCCAAGTGTGCAACTGGGACATCCGAATTGGGGATGGGCCAGTGCAAATGTCCCATCGTCGGTTTAGCCACAGGTATCTATCTATCTCCGAATGGGAAGTTCCTCGGGACTTGCACCTATCCGCCGAGATTATTGGCCAGAACTTGGACGTGCTTGACTTTGATGTATGGCCTCCGGAATCGCAAATATCCTCCGAGAGAAACGCCGCAAAGCCGTGCAAACGGTAGTTTCTGATACCCAGATTAATACAGTCCTCGCCAGATATGACATATATCGACGAGAACGTGTTAACACCGATTAGAGACACATGAACACTTCCACACGAAATATAAGTTAGAAGTTGCTATTACGTAATTTTGTTCGAGATTACGTAATTAGAGTTTGACGTCATCGCTCGGAGATAATTCCGTGTATATCCTCAAATAATTTAATAATGGCTGCGTTCAGCAGAAAAAGCAGCTTTGCAACAGTTATAAAATTCTTTCATATGATTGGTTTATATACTTAGATCCAGGAGGAACCAAGGGCAAGAACCAATCATATTAAAGAATTTTACAACAGTTGCAAAACTGCTTTTTCTGCTGAACGCAGCCAATTTTTCTTTTACTTTTGTTTCAAATAGTATCAGTTGCAAAACATTTTATTATTAAATAAATAATCTTGACTTCCTCAATAATTTTTTACATCACCGTTGGAAAATATTGCGATACCACTAATTGTTCTCATTAACTCTATTGTTTACTGGCTGGGAGAAGGGTGAAATAAAATAAGAAATACAATAACAAATAACAAACGCCGCACAGCTTTACTTAAGTCGAGAACCGTAACTACTCATAGGGTTTCACCTCTGCGTTAATTATTCAAAACACGCCAATTAAACGGTGCAGACTCCGTGAAGGAACAGTGTTTGTAAAGTGGCTTACAGCCGATGAGGGTTACGGATCGTTGCAATTCATACGTTTCGTAAACGCGGTCGCAATTTCTGCCGTCGTTGTGGCAAAATGTTTCCAAAGAGCGTGCCGTTTCGCTGCCAAATTGTAATCTCCGTCACTCCCGTTTCTTCTCCCATTTCTCTCCGACGACGCGTGAAAGAAACCCGGCGAACCAGGCGCTCTGGATCCACTCCAAGACCAACACGGAGTTCTTCTCGGCGTCTACCGACGGTGCGATTAAGTGGTGGGACATCAGGAAGATGAGGCAACCGACCGACGAACTAGTGATGGATCTGGATGATCCGCTCCGGGCGGATATCGCTCGCGCGATCGGCGTCACAAAGTTGCAGTACGAGCCGATCATAGGACACAGATTCCTCGCGGGTATGGAGAACGGTATGGTGATCAACGTAAGACGGAAAATCGTGAGTCCGGTCGATAAACTGGCAATAAGATTCAACTGTCACGTTGGTCCTGTCATCGCCATTGATCGAAACCCCTTCGCCACGAAAAATTTCCTCACCGTGGGCGATTGGACCGTCAAGATCTGGACGGATGATATCAAAGAGGGTAGCTTGATCACCATCCGGTTAGATCTATTTAATTTAATCGACTTAAATCGACTAGCCTTGCAAATTAAAGCTACAAATCTTTCTAACTTGAAATCACTTGGGTTAGGTGTAGAATTTCTTATTTTTGATACATTCTTGCTCTAACACAAATTTGCTATGTATACTAAAATTATATAGATGCTAGACTAGTACGCTTTATTATCAGCATTGTCGTTGTGTTGTATATCTGGCTGTAAATTAGTCAGCGCACAAAGAATAGAATAGAGTTCTGAATACTTAGCGCGAAACAAAGCAGCTATTCACGTAAACAGGATGATATATCTCGCGGTTTCTCCATTCGACTAATGCCTTGTTTATCAGCGTCGAAGTATTCCATTGTCATTTTTGCCGGCGTAGTTTCAAAGTTAATGTTGTTATCGTGTCGTGAAGCATATGCTCGGTAAAGACCACGGAAATACAAGATGAAATTTTGTGCGCACAGTGAACAGAATGCTGATTTACGCGGAGGTTGCTGGAGCAGA
Source organism: Aphaenogaster floridana (assembly GCA_003063835.1). Lineage (NCBI taxonomy): Eukaryota > Metazoa > Arthropoda > Insecta > Hymenoptera > Formicidae > Aphaenogaster > Aphaenogaster floridana. Next base: position 2,525,079 of record NJRP01000002.1, read on the forward strand.
TCCAGGTATTCGGTGTTCTTTACTATAAATGCGACGGGTTTGTTGGAGATATATGACATTCTGACCGGCGTGCATTCGCCGGTGACTACACTTCGCATCTGCAACGACTGTCTCACGGCCATCGCGCCTCACGAGAACGGTCAACTCTTGGCAATCGGCAGTCGCGACGGCAATATATATCTGGTGGAATGCTCTGAAGGTCACATTATTAATACCAAAAGCGACAAGGAGAATTTTACTGCCGTAGGTGTTTTGAAAAGTATCATCGAAAAGGGCAGCAATTAGATAACTATATCAGAAAATGAACGATTCAAATTTGATAAAAATTTCTGCATTACTCTGAAGTACAGACGTAAAGATTTTATCACGTACCTGATGTAACAAACTCGGATTTTACTGGTTGTTACCCTCTTCGAATTCATATATTTCGAATTCGCATATTCCAACTTGGATTTTATATCACTTTATGCTAATCGAAGATGAAAAGCAATGTATCTTTTGCTGCAGTACCTCGAGAGATGTAGTCGTTTTGAAAAGACCGCTGACGCACGATTGAAGGAAATACGCTTGATGCAAGCCAGCGTTCTTGAGGATTCCGCAATGGTCCACTCAGCATCAAAGAACAGGCAGAAGAAAGGAAACAATAAAGAAAAATATAAGAACAAGGTGCAAGTTAAAGAAAAGGGCGAGCAACCCAAGAAAAAATCTCGGACGAGAAAGTTGGAGAAAGACGACACGTTCTTTGAGGAACTGGCGGAATCAGAAGCGGCATTTTTTCAAACAGTAAAAAGGGTAAAGAAAAACTTAAGTAACCGTGAAGAAGAAAAGGAGCACTTTTCACGGGTATAAGATTTTCTCTCGCTGCTGCTTAGAACGCGTATTTTCGCGTTTCTCTTGAAACATTAATGATCGTTGTTATAGACTAGTGCTTCCGTTTATGATGGTAGAAGAATAACGCGTTATTTTTTCTTCTACTTTAAAATGGTAATGTCTTATTGCAACATGTATACAATATTGAAACACAGATTTAACTAATCGTTACTATTCCATTTAGATAAAAAGAGCGTTTCGAAAAATATTAATAAATAATTATATTTATAATTCATATCGTATAAACTCTTATAAGAAATTCGCGATCGATGTCTCTTCAGGAACTTGCAAGTTACTCAAGGCTGGATCACGAAGCCGAACAAATGATCAGTCTCAGTCTGCAAGAAACACCGCGCAAGAAAAAGATGATTTTGCGCGAACCAGCGACGGCGGAGGACAAAATTGTCGTGCAAAGGCAACGCAAACCTGTCAGGGAGGAAAGAGCAAGCCGTGAAGCAGTGAAGCCCGAATCCCCGACAAGAGCCTTGATAGAAGGAACGGAAGTTGACAAGGAAGAAGATGGAGAAAGCGCGGTTACAAGACTAGAAGCTCCGTTCGTAAAACCGAGAAAGACTGTGGAGAAACGTCGCGGGAAGGAAATTTTAAGCAAAGTCTGCGCCCTCGAGGTCTGCAAGCCGGAAATCTGTTGCGCAGACATGGAAGGTAAGCTTCCGTTTCTAACGACAGTGCAAACGTCGTTTCGCTGGGTCGATAAGGCGATCTATTTTTTCGCTTTCTATGCGTCGCCCGGGACGTCGTGGACAGACAAGATAACGAGATCTCCGCTCGAAGCCCAGCGTGATCAGATAATACCGCTCTTCCTCGGCTGCGCGGCTTTATTTGAGCTCGCAATGGCGGCATTATATAATTTTCTTTCGCATTTGAGCACCGGCAGCGACAATATGGTACAAGAAATATCGCGGCAGATTGATAGTGTCACGATGCGGAAAAACGCGCGAGAGAGAAGATAATTTCGTAAAAACGTTTCGGTGGAAAACCGCGATCAAACCGCGCGAAAGCGCCACGTCAGCTGGAAACATTGATAAACGTTCATTGTTCTAATTCGTTCATGTTCTCGCCTGTCTCCCATCGACACATCGCATTTCGCTGATCCGGCAACGCACGGGAAACGTCTCCATGGCGCGGCACAATCGGACAGCTTAATTAAGAACGTCTCTGTCGCGATTGCGGTCGGCTTCAAAGCGTGCCGTATGCGTCTACCCAAACTGCGCCCCGTGATAGTTAGATTAATGCGCTAAACTCTGGGATCTACATCGTTGTTGTTTCTATTTTGGCCGTTTTAGATACGCCGGCGTAATTGGAGACGGCGAAGGCGAGGCGTTTTCAACGCCGTTTCTTAATGAAGGACGTACAACAAACGTCCGCGCATGAATCTGTCCAATTTATTAACTGTCCCATTTCGCTTTATTCGTTGGTAAGATCGCAAAAAAACTCGATAAATGAAACGAGGAAACTGTGCGCTGATATTATTCCCTCAATTTCTCGTGAATTTCTTTCCTATGCAAGGACTGCTGACAGAAAGATTTTATGAAACAACTTCGTGTACATCTGTCGTATTCTTGTGCCGCTATAATTCAGTAATTTCTTAAACCGGATATGCGCGCGCTGCACAGCCGCAGGACCAAGCCTGCGCCATTAAACTATCATTTGTTACATACCATCAAATATGCATTATAGTTCTATCGTCTTGCCAACAACTATGACGCGCAATATCTCGCTGACTGCTCCAGTAGAAATGTTTTTTCTTTATTCTTGAAATGTCACATTATTGAATACCAATATTCATCAGCGATGAAATATATTGTTAAGTGCATATATTTATTTTGAGTATCTGTATATATTTTGTCGATATTTTCAAACAATATGATGTATTAACATAACGGGCGTATATTTTAACTTGCCTGTATAGTAAATTTCCAGATTAATATTTTCAACTCTGAATCTTATTGGAATAGTAATTTAAATTAAAGATTAATATTTAAAAATTTGCATTAATTTTTTAATAAAAATATTTTCGACATACAGATAAACACACGGTAACATATTATGAGAGCAGGTTTGATTTTTCACACGAAAATGAGTTTGGTCTATAACTCGATAGCGACTGTTCAAGTGTTATTGCGAGGGTTTCGATAGGGAGGGTCCAAAGGGTTAAGCTTAAATTGGATGTTAAATAAATGAGATAAGAGCAAGATCAACGACAGCGATAAAACAAAATTGGACAGGATGAAATCACCCTGGCGTTAGATTAGAGCAGTAAAGCGAGTACCATTCGTCGTCTTCCCACCGGGCGTTTTAGACACATCGAGGGTGCATTGAAGTATCCAGCATAATTGGCCTCGCGGGGAATATCGTTCTATGACGTTTCATCTGGCAGAAAAAATAAAATATGCCGTTTCTTCGACTACAATTCTTATTCAAGAAAATGAAATAATTTAATATAAAATAATTTTGAAATTGAAAAAATGTTGCTTTTTTCCAAATTTCTTCATAATTATCTTTGTAGTATATACCGTTGTATTAATTTGTATTATAATTCTAATAAAGCGCAGAAATCTTGAAAATTGAACATAAAGTTAATATGAGCGAATATTAATTAACTTTTTGGACAACTTGATTTTCATAACAAAACAACTGAATTAATCCATAAAATAATTAAAATAAATTTATCACAGGTAGGGGAGACCGGGGCTAGAAATCACACGGGTTAGTTGTCACAAAGCTTATATTTTACTTAATAGATTGAGTGGCATATTTTTCTCTATAGTGTAGGTCTGTCTCTTATACACATCTAGATGTGTATAAGAGACAGGTGCTCGGCTCAGTCGCATCAATTGAAGTCGATACCGTTCCCCAGTGATGGTTTCGTTAGGTTTCAACAGCTCATAATAAATAACACCGCGTCTTCGAATGTTTTTGGCCTTCCTTCACGCGGATGGTCGTCAACATCGAAATCACCGTCTTTGAAGCGACGGAACCAATCACGGCACGTCGTTTCACTTAGAGCAGCATCTCCGTAAACTTTTTGGAGCTCTCAATGCGCTTCAGCCGCCGTTTTCTTCGAATGAAATAAGAAAATCAACACTTCCCGCAAATGACGATTTGGCACAAAATCAGACATTTTCACACAATCAAAAATATATGACGCCAAAACAAAATCACTAACGTGTCAACGCGGTTTGTTTACCATATGTCTAAGCTTGATTCATGACGTTTTGGATATGTCTAAATCGACCAGCACTTACTGCTGGAGCCATCTATTGACAAACAGCGGGAACTTAGTTGCGCACCTAATATTTACGAGCATTTTTTAAAAATTAGACGTGGTGAGTAAATTTTTCTTGCCTCTATTTTTATTGTTCCGTTAGTTTTTGGAATTACTAGTCGTAATTTCTCTTTAGTCATAAGAAATATTATAATTTTAGATAATTTTTCTTGTATTTAGTTAACCGTCATTGCAACATAGTTTATAAATATAATCTTTATTCAAAATGACCGTTTTCGGAATAAGTTGTCTCAAATAAGACAGAATTAGTAGAGTTATGAGAGTTATTAAAGTTATGAAAGTTATTATTATTCTTTTACTTACAAAGTTTATGAGAATTATTTTTTAATTCAATGATTGTCTAATTTATGTTGCGATATATTTACTGTAAGTTAAATCTATAAAAGACTCACTAACTTTAATAAAACATTTAAAAAACATTAAAACAGGAACTATTTATCTTATGTTTCCTCTATACGAAAGATACCTAACAACCAAGATCATACCAGAATCATGTGACAACCAACTCTGGGTATGGGATAAGTCCTCACATTTGCACGATTTGGTTTAGAATTAAATAACTTTTTTGTGTATATAAATATATATAAATCTAATATTTTTCTCTTACACCTAAAGAATGTAGATACATTATAAAGTAGTATACGATATTATAAAATATTGCAAACATTTTTTAAAATCAGTATTTGAAAAGTGTGACAACCCGCCCCGGTCTCCCCTACCAAAATACTGTTATTTTTATTCAATGCCCAATTTTTATATTTTAGAAAAGTGGAAGGCTAAATTACAGACCCAACTCGCTCCGGAGGAGAAGAAATCTTCGTGGGTTATCACTCAACGACGACGTAGGTTATTCGATCTTGAGCAGAAGTTACCGGAACATTCGTCAGCCGGGAAGAGAAGGATCCTGTTGGAGGAGGATGAATCGCTGGCGGACGTACTCGCGGACGAAGTCGAAGAAGCCAGAAGGGAAATGCGTGCTTGGCAGAAGAGAATCGCGTTGGGCAAACGTGACTTCTGGCGGCCCCAAACGATCGAGGTTGTACACGAGAAACCAGAAGGAAAAAAGAAGGAAGTTGGGAATGGCGACGTCGAGTCGCCTGTACGAGACGTGGAAAAGGAAAGATCGGATTTTCGGCAGCTCGCAGAAACGAGCTCGAAGTGGAAATCCGTGACCGGGGACAGGACTTTGCAAGCGCGCGGAAAAAGAGAGGCAAGGGAACTCAATTCACATCTCGAAAAGTGCGCCCAGGAGGAAGAGACGCATCCAACGTTATCCGCATATACTGAATCAACGGAAACGATAACAACGGTGTCGACAAAACGCGAATAGGAGCAGCGATCAACAATTTAACATTCGTGATATTTTGGTGATCGCGCCAGTACGGCAAAATTTATCGGCCAATGATATTAAAAATTTCGATTGCGAGAATGAAGCTGCAGAAATGCAATCCGAAAGACTTAATGATCAAAAAATTTTAGAGTGTAACAAAAACCCGATTAATTAATTAATTCAATTACGATAATATAATTTTAATTATTTAACAATATAAGGATTGCACTGATAAACTGATGGCCGAATTTTAACAAATATACACATGTTTTGAAATGTTATAAAAATTCAAAAAATTACTAAAAGTATTCAAAATAAACTCGCGAAGCTATAATTCAGTTTAAATGTTTCCTGAGATATCTCGAGTAAGAGAAATTACGAAGTTGTCCATTTTGTCGGGGCTGTATGGAAAGATGGAGAATGATCTTCAAGAAGTTCATGAAAAAGAAGTTGGCAGAGGGCACTTCATATTTGAATAGAATTACAAGACTTTCAACGCGATGCTTCGCGTAGAGAGAAACGAATCAAACAGAACGGACAAGTGATGCAAGGTATACTCACGTATACATATGAACGAAAAATCGAAAGAGCGGGTTCAACCGGGAGCTGGGTGTTTTAAAAACAAAGTAAAAGTGCATACAAATGAGAAAGCCGAGCATTTCGACATGACGCGCTAATGATTCTATATCGTCGCGAACGATGAATATTATACGAGGAACTTTCCACCCCCGTCGAAATTCTGTTCGGGCGATTCTGTAGAACTGAAGTGGTAGCGACGAGGCTCAGAGAGGCTGAAACTTAAGACGGTAAATTGCCGAAATTACCGCAAGGATCAAAGGGGCCAGCCATTAAAGTTTCCGCTCGATTAATCGATCGCGTGGCGCACCTCGAAGCGCAGGGACGAAAGCGCAGATGTGTAAAATAGGTATCGCTCGCGCGTCCCGAAGACTTCGAGATGAATCTCGCCGAATTGGAAATAAAATTGACGTGCTCTCGTGGAAAAAAAAGTTTTTTGAAACAGCGGGATGGAGTTTAAAAATTCAAGCGAGTACGCCCGTCGCTTAATCCGCGACAAGCATCCCGTAAAGTTTGCAGCGCATCTGAAACGCCAGTGGATTAAACCAATATAAATTAAATTATGGAAATTGTTCTGGCGCGCCGACTGCAAGAGTCAAATTTTCACTTCGTGATACACAAGTAAAAGAGACTTTGAGCGGATAAAAAGAAATATTTTTTAATTCCATTTCTTTAGTAGAGTTTTTCAAACAATTAAATTTATATTGAGTGTACATTTATCTGAAAAATATATATTTCTATTTATTCGAAACGTTATATAACATGGAAAGCACTGATTCCATTAATTAATCCTCTAGAAACATAAAGAATTACGATTAAAAAGCAGTGCAATAAAATAATATTCCATTATGATTCTAAATGAAAATAAAACTGTACACCATAAACACATAAATGCACACATACGTATAATATTGTGATGCACTTATATGTGTGTGTATTATACATACACACATATGTATATATGTATATATGTAAATGCATTGCAAAAAAAACTCAGATCAAAGAGCGATGTGAAAGTATTTCGGAGGCAGGCATTCCAAGAAACGTTTGAGGAAGAAATGCGTCAACCAAGAGATTAATTAATCAATGCTGGGAATGCAGAGGGTACGAGAGGTTCAAGCACACGGAGAACGAGCGAAATCTCGAATATGCATTCCGCGCGAAATTGGCGAATCGCAGGAATCGGCTCTCTGCCCGGCACAAGGGAGGAAAGTTCGGAGTGAAGAGTTAAGGATGGAAAGTTGAGCGGAGCCGAAGCAAATGGATGGCGTACCGCGCGCTCATGGAAGAGTCATGAGACGATTCCCCGCCACTCGTGTCTTACGGAAAACTTGCGTTCTCGTATGGAAAAGCCGCGCGACCTGATTGAAAGGGTTCGCGCAGAGTAGTTCGGCTCGTGAATTCCCGCAGAGGAACGCGCTCAATCGGAAAACGCTTTGATGACGACAATACTTTTTTAGACACAGAAACTCGCGATAAGCAAATTTATCACATTTCAGCTTTAGCCAAAAAATACCTTGTTCGGGGTTGAGATTATATGTCTCTAGCGAAAAGAGATTTTCGACTTCATGCCCTGAACAGTATGATTTTTAATCTTCCTCCCATCGCATCGGTGCTATTTTGCTTCTGGTTGAAAAGAAAATGGCTCCTGACAATAAACCACGGCTCATTATGCATGTGCAAGCTTTAAGAGATAAAAAGTGCTGACAACAAAGAGTTCTACAAATGGCCTAGTTTCGCAATCGGTTAGCCGGGTCTCGTTTAGGTTCTTTATTTGCTCGGTAAATCCTGCTGGAAAACTACAGGTGTAGCGCGGATTAGCAAATCGATAGACACTCGAGAAACGTACCGTAACTATCGAGTCTTTCGTGTTGCAACTCGCCACTCCATTTCGGGATAATTCCTGTTGAAACTATACCCGATTTGCGAAATCGTTGTAAAATGTAGCAACAATAAAACAAACCCTGGAAATTCTGAGAAATGTAAACGCAAACATAGCACTGCATCGCATTTACATTTTTGTATAATTTGTATAAATAAAAATATACATTTTTGTACACCTGTATTGATAAAACAATTTATCTTAAAATCTTTTTTAGACGTTTTTAATAAATACTAATGTGGCAAGAAAATATTTGTGTATTTCTTTAAACGTTTTATATGCTGTACGTGCAATCTCGCTGCATGTCTCACCCTTTCAGAAAGATACATTGAAAAGTATACAATTTTTGAACAATCGGCCGTACGCCCGTTTTAGTTCGTAGATTGCAGCAATGTTAGTAAGGTGGGGTATGAATCCGAAAACAATACGAATCTTCGCCTCCGTTGATGATTGTTGGTCGAACGTGGAAGCTAACAAACGGATGCCGTGGCCATTAGCTGATGAGGGCATCGTAGTTCATCGAGCTTTACTGAGATCGGAAATTACAATGTGTGAGAGGGAAAAAAGCTGGTTGGAGAGGAACGTCAAGTCGGGAAAACAACAGGTTCTTTCAAATGTTAAACGATCTACCGCGGCAGAGTAACTACATTGTATATTTATAATCACGAAGAAACTCAACTAAATCAGCTTTGAGATGTAATACGAGTCATTAGCTGAATCTCGAAAACCGATTTAGATATTCGTGATGTTTCATTTGTAATCGTGATTCATGGAAAAAACTCGGATAATGAACCTAAAACTTTTAATACTTCATACAGTCAACGTTAGAATTAATTAATCCGGAAAATTTATTTCTACTTTGGACAACTGAGGACAAAAATTTTGCTGTTAATTAATCTTATAATTACTTTAATTATATTTAATTTATTTTCTACTAAATTTCTAATATGCTAATTTATATAATTAATATCTCAGCATCGTGAGAGCAATTTAACGCTGATAAACGCAATACCGTATGTGATAAAACATGTATAAGTGCGTGAACATAAATCACCATAATATTTTCGTTGACTAAATAAAAATATCAGTATGTGTGTTTCATCATGCGGCAGATGTTTTATGGTTTTTTATTTTAATTTCAAAAATTTTTTAGCGAAACGATCAACGCTCAATTTTCGAATGCTCATATTTCCGTGTATGTGAAGCTAGTGTAGCATTTCGTGGAAATTCGTAAACTATTAAAGCTGTACTTATATTATTGATGAAACATATATCTGTGTAAATAATACTGATATCACGTTAATATAATATTGATATCAATATAGACACGATCAATATGATCTCGAATATGATCGCGCAATATGAAGTTACTATGCAATTTCATCGATCGCTCAGGGTATTCCGGTTTTATTTTTATGTAATTTTGTAATTCTTGGTAGATTAAAACAAAATAAATAATTGTGATTATTAAGCCAAAAAAAGTAACGATAAATTGAGACAACAAATTCAAACTAGGATAAAAGAAGATAAAATTCTTTTCATTTAAACAGTTTTTACACAAAACAATCTTAATCAGATCTAATAAAAAGTCTCATTAGATTTAGAAAATTAAAACAAATTCCAGAATGTTTATCTTTGAAACAATGGCTCCTTGTGAAACTTATTAAATTTTTTGCAATCTTTCACGTAGAAGACGTGACAAGCATGATGCTGGACGCACAACAGAGAGTACGATCGTATCGTTAAGATGGAGTAGTTACATCAACGATTCTCGATAAACCAAGTACTAATACAAGAGGAGTAGAAATCTTGATTGCAACCTTCGTCGATCGACCATTGTCTTTTGTTCCTTTAATCAGCTTAATCGGAAAAATGAGACATAAATCGTATACTTAAATCAAATTAAATAAGTTCTATAGCTCGAGGAATACGATCAATGAAGATATAAAAATTCCTACTTTTGTTTTTGTTTCTAAATTTGTTTTATTTTAGAAACAAATTTTTTAACTTCTTTTGATTTTGATAAAAATAGAATATATTTAATTATGTAACGGAGAATATTCCTAGAAAAAAACATTTTTGCAAAACGCATTGCATATTGGGAAGAAAAATATCATATTTTGAAAAATTAATTTTCAGAGAACAGAATTGCAAAGTTTAACTAAATCTGTAAAACTACAATTAGGCAATATTTCACTTGATACCAAAGTTTGAATTTTATCAAAACTAAATTAGATCGTTATTTTAGAGAAATTTTACTTTGTTCATTATGGTTTTCTTAGAAAATTGTTGCACAATACTCTTTTTCTCAAGATGTAATATAAAATTTCATATTGAGAAAGAAAACGATAAATAATCGCATCGCGATCAAAAGAAAAACCGATCGTGCGCAATTTCATGCGGAGGAGCACATGTGAGAACACACGTGTGACACTTTCGAAAGATTCGCCCATCCTTCATTTTAAGTATTGATTTCGAAAGCTTCGCACGCGCGAATCGAAGAATCGTCGGTTTAGTTCAGTGACGTTGAATACGATATAATGGAGATCAAGCAGGTTTTTCTGAAAACGCGCGCCGAGTTTGGCAAGCAGTGTATCTTCGACATATGCGGTCCGCACTTGGACGAGGAGATCAAGCCGGATCCCGACGCTATGGCCCATTACATTATAAGATCTCACTGCAACATCGGCGTGCAGCACACCAAACAATTGGCCTTGCACGAGGTTAATTATTAATAATATATAATTTCGGTTTATAGCGTCTTTCGCCGCTGTCCGACAACATTGTAGAGATTTTTTGCGATTCTCTTTTTTTACAAGTAGTGGGTTGCAAGCCCCCTGCCTTAACCTCTAATCTTGAAGGGAATGGAACCTCAACTTCTAGCCTTTGTTGAAGTACGAGGAGGCACACAGCGATGTTACTGGCTGTGTGTGGACCAACGGCTTAACGTCTCTTTCCGAAAGACGGAACCCAGTTTTCCATACTCCTTCTACTCAATGTATGAAGAGCGCGGTTTGGGAAAAATCCCGGTGATCAATCCCGAGGTTACGAACCTGGCGCTCTTTACCACTAGACCACGCCGCCGCTCTTTTAATTATTAATAATTAATTATTAATAATTAATTATTAATAATAATTAGGATAAGAATATTAATCATTAATAACTTGTTACACAAATTATCTGATAATTTCATTAAAATTCATCAAATGTGCAAGAAAAATTTGTTTTTTGAAAAGGCTGTAGGATTGTTTGTTTAATTTACAACATTATATATGCTCAATAGTTCCATATAATAACAACTTTAGCGTTACAATGTCGGATCCGATGTAAAAGGGAACGAACTACACCTTGCGGCAATCCCCCAAACCCCGGTTCAAAAACTCTACTAATATATTCAAAAATCCGCTGTGCTTTACTTTAACGGAACTAGACGCAACTTGCGGTAAAATTGGCGTCAGACTGACGTGCCTGACGGCGCAACATCCGCGCGTCTCGCAGAGTTCGCTACCCGATGCCACAAATGTGCAACTTTCTACGAAACTACAACGTGGAAAGACGGTACCTCACGCGAATTTTACACGACTAGCACGTTTTGTTTTATAATGAGGCAACTCAAAGCAGACATTCGACATTACCTTAAGAACAACAACAATTTCAAAACTCAGAATTTTAATGCTGTGCGAAATATTTCAGTTTTGCCAAATGCTTAGAACAAATTAACCAACGATATATAGTGTAAAATATAAAAAGATTATTCGGAACGAATAATCGTAAAATTCGCGCTTATTTTACCGTTAATGTTATATTATTTTATTGTATTGAGAAATGAGGTACACAAACGGAAATGGAGTTGTCTAAACACACACGATCCGGCAGTCAACCTCACGGAATTTCACATTATCGTCCTAGCAATCATTCCTATGGAATTCCAGGCCCAAACTGTCGGCAGCCAGACAAAGAGCAGTGGAATGTTTCACTTCGAGGGTGGTTGGCCGAAGGAAATCAATCCGAAGGACGAGGAAGCTACAGGAAGATTTCGCAGGCGAATCGAGAAGGACGAAGATTGGGCTCCGAAATTGCGCAACTTATTTCAAGTTTGTTAAATGGATTATCGAAAATATTTTATTAAATAGATTATCGAGAATATGCTATTGAAATATCTTAGAACTTACTTAATCAGAATCCTGAAAGAATAATTAATATTAAATTCGAAAAATAAATTAATAATTAATTTCTTGATTGATTGCATAATTCTAGATATTGATATCACGTCGTATTTGATCCTAAGAAACACAAAAATTATATTGCTTTGTCTCTCGTAGCAAATGGAGCACAATATTCTCCAGAACGGCGCAGTTAATATATACGAACACTATTTCGACGATATGATTCCTACAGAATTAATGAAACCTCGTAGTCTCAGGTGAAAATTTAATTTCATCGTATTTTATCTATATTTTATACTTCTATAGCAAATAAGGCTTGTATATAATTCATACCTCAAATACGAATTAATATCGTTAATGTGGAGCAAAAAATAATGTAGTAAAAGAAATATTTATGTTAAAAATTTTGGCAAACATGATTGTAATCGTAAAACAATAATTCAATCAGTTAAAAGGATTTAAATCAGTTTAAGTTTCCATTATCATATGACATATCGATACCACGCATGGAACTTCGTGATTTTAGATGGACAATTTTAAAATGTATATATTCGTGGAGGACAAGAACGACTACGTTGGTTCGGCCATCAAAAGATTTAAAATTTAAACCGGGCCGAGCCCGAAGGTATCTGAACATATGTCGGGATTCCGGAGTCGTAGTGGACGTGAATGAATTATGCATCCTACCGCTAAATTTGCTTTTCTCTGTTTTAAACTAACGATTTTCTGCGCGTGGGAGTTGCAGGCGGCTTTGAACTATTTAATAGCTTACGCGAAACTGCTTTGAGAAGAAGTAGCGGGAATAACGATTCCTTCCTTTTTTTAAACGTTAAGTAGGTACGTTTTTCAATAATGTAAAGTAAATGTAAACATAACAAGTAAAGCACAAAAAAAATACAACGCTGTTAAATTTAATGCTAAAGTTAATAGATAGAAATTGGAGCGTGCAATAAAAACAGAGATGGAAATAATACAGAGAATTTCCACAATTTAAACTAGGTTAGCATAATACATTTATATTAATATTAAGAGGATTTATATACATTACAAAGTTCATCATTACGTGTAACTTGCAGAACGTGGAGAATTCGTATTACTTTTCAAAATACTAAAATCTCATATTTTCACGTCCGACACATTTTATATCATTTTAATGGTATTATTATCGCGTAAAAAAATACGTTTCCTTCTTACTGCATCAAAGTCATTAGCAGTGTAGAATTCTATTTCAGAACAGTGAACGTCTACGAAGATCCTCAAACGCCGGCGAGATCGGTGAACAATATTTCTTGGTCGCCAGACTCTGGCAGTAAAATGGTGGTCTCGTACTGCTTCTTTGGAATCGAGCCAGATTACAGCAGCATTGCGTACATCTGGCAGATTGGTAGGTGGAAAAAGCGTGCAAAAGCCTTAACTGTATTTAGACGGTGCACTTGATTACGGTTGCACAACGTTCGAAATAAGTTTCCGCTCTTAACCCCCATTAACGTTTTTAGTAACGACGATTTTTTTATACAGCATGCAAATTACTCAGATAAAGAACAATCTCGTTTCAAAAAAATACATGCGGTTATTTTGTATGTTAAGAGCGCTTCTTTTCGACAATCGTGTAATTGCTCGTGACGAAACACAGTCTCAAATTTTTTGATCGCGCTATAAATGATGTAAACAAGAAATATATAAGAAATATCTGCCGATATAATACTATTACGATAGAAGTGAATTAAATGTATAGTATAATATTAAATACTATGGATATTGCTATATCATAATTCTTTTATATTTTTTATACGGAAAATAGATACGCTACCTTTTCATTTTACTGAACGCAAAGTTAAATTAAAAAGTTCTACGCGAAATTCAATTAGCAATCGAATATGCGACGTCAATTCTCTCTGCACAATGTCCATTGAAGACTCGATAGAATGTTGATTGATCGAGCAGCAATGCGTTGTTATTGATTCATTAAACGAAAAATGCAATGTTTCTACATCAGCAATTACAATCATCTTACTTCTATAACGAATGAAATACTAGTCAAACAAAAACGCACACGGATAAATCGGGCACGAAAACCCAACGATATTGCATTTCTCGCGTATCGGAAATGGAATGTAGCTACACTTTATCAATGCATGTATTTTTTAACTGTACGTCTCTAATGGCTTGAAATCGGATTCCACAAACGCAACTTTTTAATCTTTCAAAAATAACGCGATGTTTTTCTATTCGTTTGCATGAATGACGACTGACGTCGCGAAACTGATCCTGAATATTCGAAAAACGGCAGACAATCCTAATAAACCGTGGATGGCACTGGAGGCCCCGTCTGCCACGGTGGTCAGCGAGTTTAATCCTCGAGATCCCTCCATACTTGCCAGCGGCTTGGTGTCAGGCCAAGTTTGCAGCTGGGACGTCAGGACTGGCACCACTCCGGTTCAAATGTCTCATCGTCAATTCAGTCATAGGTAATCTCGACGTGAACATGCCTGAGCGCGACGTCGGAACTTTGGATTTCATAATTCAGTACCAGAGTGCCCTGTTCTTGGTCGGCCGAAAGCGCATTTCGCGCTCACGCGGCAAGACGATGAATGATTAAAATGTTGTCCCTGTCGCATTTCCACCCTCAATTAAGTCTCATTCCATTTTTACACGACATTCGCCACGTTGCGCGTGATTTTTCTTTGAACGTCAACGCGCTTGCAACGGCGATTCAATCATCTTTATTTCTTTTTCTTTATGAAAACTGCAGCAACAATATATATCAGAAAGACTTTCGCTTTATTCTTGAAATGTACATAATTATATGACATAAGAGAATAATTTAACAACTTATATAAAATGTATTTGTATAAAATACATTTTTTAAACACTATGTATAAGAATCATGCATTTTCTAAGGGATTGCACGACGGTGGTAAAGTGGATCGCCACGAAGAGTAATACAGAGTTTTTCTCGGGTTCTTCGGACGGACGCGCCATGTGGTGGGACACCAGGAAGTTACGAGAACCAACCGAAGTTCTCGTGTTCGATCTTCAAGTGCCAAACGAGCCGGAGATGGATCGAGCGATCGGAGTCGTGTCGGCCGATTACGAACCCAGCGTAGGCACGAAGTTCATGTTTGGTCTGGAGAATGGCATCGTGATCAGTGGTTCGAGAAAAGCGAGAACGCCGGCCGAGAAAATGGCCTTGAGATTCAACGCTCATTACGGCCCGGTTCTTTCCGTTGATCGCAGTGGCTTCAATCCAAAGATCTTCCTAACCGTCGGCGACTGCACAGCTCGTATCTGGGCGGAAGACACTAAGGATAGCAGTCTCGTGTCGACGAGGTATTCTTTTTTGTTCCATATGTTAAATCAATTAATATTTATTTATTTAATTGTATAATTACAATTTTATCAATTTATTTATTTTTATTACAACTTGTTAATTAGTAATATGGACAGAATATAATTGAATATAACTGAGTCTAACAATAAGATTTTCATCATATAATTATTATTCTTTAGATTTATAATAGAGAATCCAGTCTGTGGTTGCTGGAACAAAACGAGACATTCAATATTTTACGTAGCGACGCGTATCGGTGTGCTGACTGTATGGGATCTTTTGATGGGCCTGCAAAAACCAATTTTGGCAGTGAAACTATGCGAGCAAAAATTAACTGCAGTCACGTCACACGAGACGGGGTCTTTAGTGGCCATCGGAAATTCTGCCGGCAATGTTTATCTCGTCGAGTTGACGGAGGCGTTATATTCGTTTGATAAAAATGATAGGAACGATCTCGCGTCGGTGAGTATCGGCAATCTGTCTTCTCATAAATTTGCACTACGCGAAATTAATCTATGAGAAATTTACAAGCGCAATAGACAGATGTTGAAGAATCGCTGATGATATTATGAAATATAATAAATTCTGATGATAACATTTTTTATTCGATGAAAATGTGGTCGAATTAATTTTTTGTTTTATGTATTTATTTAAAGTTCACTATACTATAATTATATTTTATAAAAACACAATTAGTTAAGGAGAGATATAAAATGAACGTGATATTCATTGCGTTTTTTTCGAATCTGACGCCAGTATCTAGACAGGTGTTCTCGTTTCGTGAAGTTAATAGACACGCGGATGAAAGAAATAAAATTAGCGAGAACTATAGAGGAACCATCAGAGCTCGCGTTAGTGGATTTGAAAAATAGAAAAAAGGATAAACGATTAACGAACGATCGCAATAAACGGAAAATTGAAAAAGAAAAGTTGAAAGAACCGCGAGAGAAGGGCAGACTTATATCCAAGAGAAAGCCTAAAGATGAGCCTTCTGAACTTCAAGAAGTGGAAGACAGATTCTTTGAGATTGTAAAAAAGGTAATAATCATTCAATAATTCTTAAAAGGTCAAATAATCATTTTTATATATATATATATAATGATATAAATATTTTTGAAATTAAAATTTCTATTCAATCAGAAATAGCGCTTTATAATAAATCTTTAATAACAATCAAAAATTAAAAACGTTATTCAATCAAATTTTCATGAAGATACTTTGTATTATAAATCTAAATTTTGCACCAAAATTCGCGTATTCATTTGACTATATTTAATTTTACATTTTAGTCTTCTTTCTTCCAACGTTTTATTTTCATGGTTTAATAAAATTTCTAATATATCACTCGCGGTCAGCTAACCGCTATATATTAGAGAACTTTTGTAATATTTCATCTATCTTTCATTCGACTGCGACCTTTTACTCTTCGGTGTGATTTATCGTCTACTGTCGCGCAAAATGTCGCTAAATAATAATTATACTCGACAAGATTTAATATAGCTTTTAATACAGCTTTTAGAAATGTAAATCAATAATATGTGCGAATAATATATAACTCTATCAATAATTTTATATTAAATTGGAAATAATTAATTTCATATTTATTAAATCAATTATTATTTTTAAACAATTTTATCATTTTCTTTCATTTCTCATTGTTACAATTTCTCAACTAAAATTTGAATACAATTATTAAAAAGATATTCGAGCATGTTCCACTTGTAGTTTATTACTGTTTAAAATTTTAAATTTTAATAATATGTGGCAATTTTTTAATTTTAATTATTTTAAATTTAAATCTCATCAAAAAATTTTTATAAATATAAGAGAGATAACTTACAATTAGTAGAAATATTATGTAAGACACAATATTAAAATTTTAATTATGTATCTTATGATACATCCTGTATATTGTATATCCTGCATATGCAGCTGCATTTAATACAGTTAAAATAATAAACAAATAAATGATTTTATTTACAGCTTCATCTATATTAATTTTATTTATATCACACTTCTGCGATTCATAAACAGGAAAAACAGAAATATGAAGAGATTGAAGATTTAGATATCTCACCTTCAAAACTGAGTCGTTTCATGAAAAAATTTGTTAGTCGAAAAATCGAGAAAAATTCGCATCTGCCGATCGATGAAGCAACAGGACTTGAGACGAAAATATCGCCCAAGAAACTAGTCAAAGAAGAGCGGGAAAAATATCCAAAGAAAACCGAGAAAGACGAAATTTCCAAGACGGAAATAGCGCAAGACGTTGAACAGGAGAAGGCAATAGCGGAAGAGCCCTTGCCTTTGTTGGCGGAAGAGCCCTTGCCTTCGTTGGTGGAAGCGATTGTAGAACCTCCTCTGCAGGAAATTAGCAAGAGAAAGCGCAGAAAGAAGGCACGGAAGAAGCAACTGATGCCCGTCATTTTCAGGTTGGCGAAACCGTGCAAACTTATTGTTTGCAAACCTGACATTTGCTGCCGCAGAACTGCGCCTAGAAAATTAACTAGGTACAGTGTGCACGGATTTAATACAGATAAATAAATTTTTTCGCAATTAGAAAAATATTATCTACAAATATTATTAATAAAGAAATCTTTGACGGAGGTTTCCACTATGCCAATCGACTCATATTTATGTAATATATAAGATATCTCAATTCTTGTCTTAAAATTTGTAAATTTGTTTGTATTTTATTCTTTACAATTAATTTAAAATTGATTTGTATTTAACAATTCTATCAAGATATTAATGTTATATATAAAACAGACATTGTATATAACAATTTTTTATTAATTTTATATTTATTTTATAACGTGTAATTGTCACATGCAAAATACTTTTTTTTCAGTATATTACATTTCCATTGCGTATTCTATTCTAATAAAAAATTTAATATATCAGGGGAGAAGCTTGAGAGACTCAATATTGTTAAGATCAATAAAACCTTGTGGCTTTTGAGATTTCTTGACGTTACTGGAATTTAGATGGCTTCAACTTAAATTCCGATTCAACTATCGAATCTCTCTTTCTCTTTCAACTCTAAAATCCACAAGAAAAGAATATTGAATTGTCGGCGTTAGGTCTACAGATCGAGCAGTCAAAGATCGCGAAAAATGGAGCGAAGTCGACAAGAGGATGAGATTGAAAGATGATATCAAAGCGAGATCGTCAATCGTAAGCAAGGACAAAATGAGACGGAAGAAAAGGGAGTGCTGGACGAAGCTCCTGCGCGTTCATAGGCGCAGAGAGTTAACTAGAAAGTACAGTAGTGAAAAAAAAATTTGTTTCCTTCAGAAGATGATGGCACCGCCTGAAGAATTCACCGACATGACGGAAGATGCGAAAAAAGCTAAAAAAGAGATCCAAGAAGCCAACATGGCAAGGACAAAAGCAAGGAAACTCACCAAGAAAGCTTTGAAAAGCAGGTTAGTTCCGGTTTTTCGGAATTGGATTTCGACTGGTTTATCTTTAGAATTTTATTTTCAGAAGAGTTCATCTTCTTTAAGCTGTGTCCTGAGAGCTTTTTATTTTTTTATCTTTCGCCTTATCTAAATGCAATTTTTTATCCCGTTTAATCGATTATTTCAAGTATTATCTGCTACTAATATCGGTTTAAGGATTAACAGCACAAAATTGTAGTATAGAGACAATATTTAATACATTTGCGTGAAAAAAAACAGAAGAACTCGTCGAATTTCCATTATTTTAAGAATCCACAGGCTCGAAAATTGAATTTGTCGCTGCATTCCATCCAATTTTCGGCTGCCGATAATTTAGCCACGATATTCTATACAGTGCTACAGCAGCGGAAAAATCTCGAGACACTCCAAGAGGTGAAGAGGACCTTGCCAAAGAGATTACAAGCACGACAAGGAAGATCCTTGCGGCACGGAAGAGAAGGAAGGTGTGTCGTACGATCGTCGTGACAGATCCTTGCGTTCCTTGGAAACCACCCTCGCTTGCGAAGGATCTGCAGACACTTTTCGGAGATCTTTCGCCGGAATCGATCGAAAAAGAGATGAAACCCGGCATGGCTTGCATGGAGGAGATCGAAGCTACTCACGTTAGAGTTTATCCACGGATTTCCGATTTCCAATCCATCGAGTAATGTTGCGTTATCCGAAGTGTTCCTAGCCTTTTTTGTATCAGCTATAATGCTATCTTTTCTTTCTTTAAAATGAAAAATAATTCACGATGTCTCGCAAATAATGAATATTTATATCTTTTTTAATTGTTTAAATAATTTTTATCATATTTTGTACAATTAGTTATAAATAGAGTAGTTAAGAATTTTAAATATTCAATATGATACTTGATGTATGCAGAATATATCAAATGTTTAATATTAAAGAGTCATTGTTAAGTCAGTATACAAAAGCAATGCGGATTTATTGTTGTAAGTATTCTTCGGCAGTAAATATATTCATGCGCATATTGTATTATTTCATCAGATTTATTTCAGTTCATTTTGAAACTTGTATTCTTTTCTTCTTTAAACAAATCTCACGTTATATATCTTCGATCCCTCGATTTTCCATGTAATTCACATGAAAAACTGGATCGTGCAAACTGACTTAATCCCATTCGCCCGAGGCTACACGGCAATTCGTATTATCGTGAGTCGAAAGGGAACGACGGGAAATCCTCCCGGGTCTTCAGGGATTCGGGATGATAAATTCGCGCAGGAAGAGCTAACATTCAAGGCTCGATTCCGGTCGTAGACCGGACAGTGGAGCAAGACGACATTTCCGGTAGGACACCAACGTCCAGCTCGACTTCCGGCATTCCACCCTTGAGAACCTCGCTCATACATTCGCGCATCAATCAGCGCTTATACATGGCGATGTATGCAAAAGCATCTTTCACACGGTGAAAAGTTAAGCGCTATCGTCTCGCGAATCGCACCTTCTTCACCGACAATGTTCCCAGACAAAAGTTCGGCGTGCTTTAACGAAAGTTAAAATAGAAGTTTTCTCTCGCGCGCAATTTCAGTTCCCTCGAGGAGAAACGAGCGATTTGAGGAGGGATATATAAGCAAGCAGTATACTTTTCGTTAATCTATGAGTTCTTTGACGTGTTCAAAGGGCGCGTTTCCTTAGTAAAAGTTTAAATGGGTAACACCGTCTTTCGGAACTTTTTTATTGCTCGACGTCAAATGCTTTGACGATTTCTTATCCGTATGCAAGGATAAAATCATACTACTTCAACCGATTTATTTCGCGAATGACGACAGGAAGCATTGCGTGTAGCGCTTCCAACTCGTTATTTAAAGATTGCTGCTCAAGAAATAGCTGACACCCGGGAAACGGCTAGAAAGAAGTTTTATCAGTTAACTCAGACAGGAGTAATACCCGAGTGGGCAGGTTCCCTGGCGTTCGCAGAAAAATAATTGTTTCAACTCGGTAAGTTTTCACATATTTTTCCGCCACTCAGCGCACGGCTGGTCACGGCTCGAATGCATTTCGAAATATTTCCTAGTATACAATTATAATTATGCGATATTGTTTGGATATTACTGAATGAGATCGCCGTGGGACTCAATATAATAATTGCACACAGTTTAATTATTACATTTTATATTAATTAAAAGGCAAAATTTCTCTCATAAGGTATCCATCGTAAAATTAATCAATATTAAGCTTTAAAGGTTTCTAGTAATTAATATAATATTCTATTATAAGCAATAATCTAATGTTTTCTCCAGTTCGTATTTTATGAATATTTCACAATATATAATTATGCTGTGTACATAATACAATTCTCATATTACGTGATGAATATGTTATGATGTAACTCGAACTTGTACAAAACGGAAATAATTTCTTCTCTCAAAGTACGAACGTCTGCCGCTTTGTATAATCATAACTCACGCAAAGCTAAAGTTTACGAATCAAAATCTTTGGAGACGCTTTAAGAGGCGCGCGAATCAAGATGCATCCCAATAGAAATATTTCAGAGCGTTGGCACGACGAACATTGCATATTGCGACAAATTATTCACGTTGCAATTTCCAAAGGAAATCCCTGCGGCGCGCAAGCAACGTTGAACGTGTCGCCAATCGGACATTACCGTTTGCCGACGTAAAGGTAGAAATTCGGAAAAGGATATCATACAGAAAGATCCGAGTAAGGGCGGTGTGAATGTATACACTTTGAGCCGCGAAATCCCTAGCCAAATCGTTTCCAAAAGGACGAATTCACAAGCCTGCAAGATGATCTTGTCCAATAACATATCATGATACGCGATTATATTATAAATATATCTACAATTACCAATTTTTACACGTATTTACGCGGTATTCAGTTCGCATAGTTAAAGAGTTTAGAACAGAAAAGATAGTAATGGTAGAAGAACAATTACAGAGCGATTTTGCTGCGCGAGAAGTGATAAAGATAATATTTTATTAATAATTGCAAAAACATGTGCGCCAAAATAATATAATTTAGAAACTACATTTCTTGGAAAGATAAATTAGTACGTTATTGTCCACAATTTCAAGTTCAATGACTATTAATAATAGATCGGTAAATACAATTATTAGTATGCATGACACTTTTACGCCCAGTACACATTTGCGCAATTGTAATGCGGCATAGTCGTAAATTATTCGGCATTGCAAATTTAATAACGTATTAATTAATCGTGAGGTACGTTTCCGACGCATTACGGTACTATTACATTCTAATTATCGAGGTAATCGAGCTACTTCAGCAGCATAATTTATGTTGGACATAGGATCATAAATTATATTTGAACTGACAGAGTGATTAGATCGATTCCAACGTTGTGGAAGTTTAATTATCAACGTTTCTGGTATATTTCATGAAATGCGGAAATTTTCTTTAAAGACAATTATTACAATCCAATTTCAATTAAATTAATCAATTAATTTCAATTTATTCTTAGCCGAAACGAAACCAAACATAAATTCCAGCTATCTTGAAAAATGTAGATAATATCGTAGATTACATAAGAGCGATTCCCGTAAATGCAATTGAAATTGTAACTCTGCTATTGCCACATTCGCAGAAGCAAAATTAATTTCTCGATAATGGAATTATTCCTAATCAATAAAGCATTGCAAACTCATATTTCGGAATCTTTCGATGGCTTATCTGTTTCCGATAAATACGCGCGAATAATTGTCTATAGGGGCTTTTTCATCCTCCAATTATTGCTCTCGGACGCGTGTAAAATTAAACACCCGCTTCCGCGGCGGAATTTATCGGTCCGCGATAAATAATGAGCGCGCCTAATGCCCGTAACAAATGTACACCCGTTAAATCAGCTTCTAGGATTAAATGGAAAATCGGCCGATGTAACTCGCGGGTATCGTTTTGGTACGCAGCCAGTGTACGAGGTAAAACGAAACAATCGATTATTTTAATATTGGAGCATTGCATGTTACGAGTCCCGTTGGGATTCGAAACAATTGTATTATACCTACGTACTTGCCTACGTACTTGAGAGGTAGCAAGTGAGTTAGCAGAATAACGTACGAATAAATGGAAAACAAGATGAGAATGGAACGTGCAAGAATAGGAAGTACGTATTTTACAAGAAAAGTGTCAGTGTAGAATAAGTAAATTGGAATAAAAATTGAATAAAAAAAGAATTGATATACATACATAATAGTCACCCATATTTTATCGGATATTCCCTTTATCAAATTTTTCATCAAAAAAAACAAAAACAATGTATATTATTAAATATCTTTTTATAATTTTCTTAAACATTATTAATAAATCAAATACTTTTCTTAGCAAGCAAAAAATTTTTCTTGTTATTATTTTATTTAAATGTGTATACAAGACATCGCGCCATGTGTTATTTAGGAAAGAAAATATATTGAAAGCAAATATTTCCTTAGTTAAGATTTAATGTTCGGAATCATTCAATGTTTAAGAGTAGAAGAAAGAATTAATAAGACATGGTGTTATCTTTGACGATTATTTCCGTTCCGTTTCATTAAAACGAAACGGTGAGAGCGAAAAACGTTAAGTAAAAATCTGGACCGGCTTTGCTGGTTTAGCTTGATGGCCATTGGCGATAATCCTTGATTCGTCAGTGTCACTAAGCAATTAATCTGGTTTAACCACAGCAACGCTGTTTTCTAGTTATTTCAAATCAATGAAAATTAGTTAGAAAAGAAGGAGAAATGATTGTTTTGTCGTGCAAGACGCAAATAATTGCATTAAAAGAATTATTCATAAGAAAGTAAAAACTCGATAAATTCATTTTATTCGCTTTCTATTAATGTAATTGATAAACACAATGTAAACATGACAGCCTATTAAGGATGTATGTCAGACTTTCAAAAATAACAGCATTGCCATAATATTTTGCTAAGATTTTAATAATGTATTTCATTCCTACATATGAAATTTGAAGTCAATTTACCGTATCGTTTTCATGAAAATTATTATTCTGTCTGTAAGACGTCTATATTACGTCTTACAGACGTCATAATAATAATTTTCTTGAAAACGATACGGTAAATTAACTTCAAATTTCATATGTAGGAACGAAATACATTATTAAACATCTTAGCAAAATATTATGACAATGCTGTTATCTTTTAAAGTCTGACATACATCCTTAAAATTTGGATAATAAAGGGATAAAATGTAAAAAATGAATATGCTCGGCGAGAACTCTCAAAACGCTTTCTAATTTCAAATTAATAGTAACGAATTAAATGTAAAATCGTAAAATCGTGAAAATCAATCGCGGAAATAATGTTTATTATAAAAAATCAATTTATTGTTATTATAAACTGAATTAAATTGTGCTGATCCAATCTTGATCAGTAAATAAAATTGTAACAGCATTTATGTTAAGTTAATAAGATAGTAAGCAACGCTAGCATTTGTTTTTATATTTCTTATTAATAAATAAATCAAAAAAAATATGCGCACATAAAATTATGCAGACATTAATAAACTAATAAACCTGAAAACAAGCTTTAGATTATTTCGCTATATAAAATTTTGCACAAAATAATTGAAATTATTAAATAAAATGTAAACAGACTATAAAATAAAATGTGAAATAATAAAATATACAATAATTATGTTAACGGAAAATAATATATATATAAAATAATGTATATATAACAAAATATATATCCGGAGAAACGATGCGACATAATAATTTTGTTGAGGAAATAAAAATAATATTTTTATTTCCTCAACAAAATTTAAAAAAACAATGCGTCGTAAAAAATTAATTCAATAATATTTCCCAAGAGTTGTTCAATAAATGCTAGTGTGCTTCTAGTTTTTATATTTTTCATATTTAATCAAGATCCTACGGAAAAGCACGGACAATATGCGGACAATTCAGTTTCTTTCACCTGTGGCATCCTTGATCACGAATGCACGGACGCGCCAGTGAGTGCCATAATCGATTTTAAATCGATGTCAAGCGTCATACCCTAACTTAACGACGCGACGTCTTTTCCATGCAGATACACGATTTGCATAACATGCTGTACGGGATTTTTCATCGCCCCCGGCATGTTTATAGGTCCAAGTAATCCACTTAGGCGGAACACTTAGGTCAGCACTTAGAATAATTTCCCGGTCAGGTATGGGAAAGTACAAGGATGAGATAGACGCACCGCTTAATGTCCTTCTTGCATGATCGTATCATTGGAAGATCAGCATACTGGCAAAATGATCTTTTTCATGAAGGCTCGTTTTATGTAATCAACGAACCATCTGGTATTGAGATCGGATATTGCGATATAAAAATACCGTAATTTTTTGCTTTCAAGTTAAATTTGCGTATCAAGGAACAAGTTCGAGCTTAATTGATTAAAATCATTCATAATATGATTGAGTTTGATAAAAATATGATTAAAATGTTAGTTATTTGTATACAAATAAAAGTTAATGATAAGTAAGAAAAGATTATATAAAAGATTTTATCGAAATTGCACAATATTTACATATGAATTGTTCAATTGCGTAATAATTTACTTATATGGTAGTACAATTATATGATATGATTATGTAATTGTATATTGGTACTAATGCGTTTCTTTAGATAAAGACCAAAAGTCGGTATGGTTCTACAATTTGCACATTTCCGTGTATGTTTGTTCTGCATAAAAACGAATATATTTTCGAAATTATGGAAATCGTGCATAGAAAAGCGCGGTAGTCGTTAAGATCTGAAACGCGATGCGCAGCACTAATATAAAATCGATTACGGTGTGGTTGCTATTTCTCATGATATGATAGAAGGTGCCGCAGATGGAAAAAAGTAACATCCGCATATCATTTCCGCAGTATGCAGGTTCCTTCCTGCATTTTCGTGCATGCGCTACGTAATACTCTTCCTGACGCAGTTAGATGGATCAATAAATTCCTATACTTTCTAAAACAATGCAACTTGCTGTTAAAATAAAAATTTTGTTTTAATTTAAATAATTACGATAGTCTCTCGATTATGTTAAGTATTATCATGTTCAATCTGATTGTTCTGTAAACAATATAATTTAGAAGAAAACTATGTTTCATCAGAGTTAATTTTGCGTCACGATAAAGGAAAACGTCTGCAGTTTTTTATTTTAATAAATAATTGCGAAATAGCAGAAATTTCATGTAATGTGTAAATAAAGTACCGCACGATGAGTGCACAATTCAAAAGAAAATGCTTCAATGATGTTGGACTATCATACTTGTTAACAATCTATCGTTTATTCAGTAAAGTGATGGTATTAGCGATTACCGTGCAACGGGGGAATCGCTGCCGACCTTTTTCATCGATTAACAAGAGTGCATTTTCCAGGGACTAATGACATCCGATATTATCGTCCGTACGCCGTGATAAATCGCAATTATCGCAATGAGATAGCTCCCAATGCACATAAATTAACAAACCTAATTTTCACCATTTGTACACTGAGAAAAATACTTTAATAATTATTAATATACCATAAGTTTGAACTCGATTTCTTTGTCAGAAATATATAAACGTTAATATAAATTCGTGATATTTAATAGTAATGTACAGAACTGTATAGTAAAAATATCATCAATTCTTATAAAATTATGTATATATTAAAGCTAATGTCTTTATACTTAACAAATTTATATTAATTATTAATATAA
>NJRP01000002.1:2556497-2768156 GCA_003063835.1 Aphaenogaster floridana
GTGTGCGTGTGTGTGTGTGTAAGCAGTTTACACACCGAAGAGATAAGTATACATAAAATATAACACGTAGAAACGTTTAAATATGTTAGAATATAAAAAATGACATGTTCAATTAGGCATTCAATTACATGTTGAATTAGGCAGAAATTTGTTTCAACATGCTTCAGATATATGTGCAATGTTATAATCCAAAGTATATCGTATTAATATTGTGCTGTAAGATTCACATTTGTTTGAATGTAAATTTGCGTGTGAATTTGCGTGTATTGTAGCGTTTGCATGCAAAGTAATTGCAAACAAATGCTATAATACACGCCTTTGCAATTTCTTGTAGGTGATCTAACATTATTTCCATAAAAAATAGATCTGTCTGTTCATAATCGTATATACAGAATGTCCTCCGAAAGTAGAAAGGAAAATTTGCAATTGATTTTTGTTTCAAAATGAAGAAGTTTGGTGACCAAACTTTGAATTAAACTTCCAGGGCGAGATGTTGGGCAATCTCATAAGTATCAGTATTATTATTTTTTCACTTTTACAATAAACTACAATAGGTAATTCCCAACAAAAAAATTGAATTCCAATACTCCAGAAGAAATAAAATGTTTGTTGGTCTCAGTTTTTGTAACAGCATCAACGAGTGATCTACGTTAGCATAATTGTCAACAAGTACATGCTGGCTAAAAGTTTGTTACTCGTTTCCGGTGTATAAACTGCTTACGATATTAGCCTAACGTAAAACAGTAATTTGAATAAAGTTTTGTCGGGTTCTAAGCAAGGGATAAAGTTCATCGCCCTCTTTGACGTAGATGGAATCGAGAAAAACGGGGCGTGCGTTTGACACGGGCCTTGTTACTTGCAAGACGAGACGCAAAGCATACGTCTCCTTTTACCGTACGGCGGCCGTTCCATCTAAAGTGTCACCTCTTCTCTCAGGATGACATCGTCCCGGACACTTTCACGTGACAGACAGCGCGCAAAAACCACTTGTCAACCGGGACGCATGGCTCCCGCACCTGCATGTATCCGGAGTGCATGAAAAATGCAGTCGCGTGTACGGCATTGAAATCCCTCCGAAACTGCACAAGCTACATAGATATAACTCATCGAAAATTTAGAAAGAACTTGATGCTCCTCTTGCAAAACAACACGCGTTGTTGGTTCATGGATTATGGATAGAAGAAACGGCCAAGGCGAGAAATCAAAAGTTCGTCGAGCGATCGATTCTATGGAAGGATGTATAAAAAGACGTTTCGCTGAGAATACGTGAAAGGATCTTGCATCATGTCGCTTCTTATACTAATAGATAGATATTTTTTCAAGCTAATCTTAATTAATAGTCAGCTTCTAATTCGTGTCTACATAGAGCGAGGTAAACACACCGACGAGGACGCACCGAGTAAGCAACAATAACTCAAGTGCAGCCTGCGATGAAAAATCGAGCGAACTACGTGGATCGTGACTAGCATGTGGATCCCGCTTCTCGTCGCCTTCTCCGACTATAACGCAACCGTACGTCCTTGTCAGCGACATATTCACTTTAGTCAAGACCGGGATCTTGCCGCTGACAATGCTTTATGGAGCCGCGCAAAGCGCAATGCCGTTCCCGCCGTGAACGGACGTCGTCGACGTTGTCGTCGTCACCGTCGGCTCTTTGTTCGCCGAACACCGTAAACGCGCGACCGTAAAACCGGCCTAGGATTTACGAGGACGAGGATGTATGCGCGAGGGGCGGCAATCATCGCCCTTCGCGATATTGGCATTTATTCTCATTGTGATGCTACGAAGTCCGATAATCTACTTATGCTTTGAACACGGTATCGTTAAACCCTCGGTAGAAAACGCGTTTTCGCAAAGAGAATAGTACCAAAATCCCACTTCTATCTATGGATACATTAAATAAGTTACTTTTCTCGAAGAAAAATGTTTATAGGTATAGTCATCGATAATTTTTTGAGTTATAAAGAAGTTTTCATGCGTTAAATTTCAAGAATACGAATAAATTATAAACCTTCATATTAAATAAATCTTAACAGGATTTTAAATTAAAAATTAATTGCATCCTTTTCTCCAGCTCTCTCTCTCTCTCTCTCTCTCTCTCTCTCTCTCTCTCTCTCAAGTATATTATAAAAATATTGTTTTTAATACTTCGTGAAAACAAACTTCATGTTAGGAAAAAAAATGTCTCGAGAGAAAAAAGAACCAGACTTTCTAATAACAATTCGAAACAACTGCCCTCACTAAACAGTTTCATTTAGACCCTAAAAACGACCACGCGGTACTATTAGCCGTCGCCATTTATTTCCGATGCCATCGTATGGCAGAGCTGTCTTAATACAATTTCATAAATGGCGCTGAGCAAATGTGCATCGTGCAATATCTACTACGAGTGGAGAGCGGAAACTTTATGTAAAACGATCGGATGCGAAAGTCCGCTTCTGGTAACTTCGACTTTCTAGATAGCTTTAGCTTTTTCACTGTCGCATCTTCTTTTATTCGGTCCATTTAGCAATACTTTTACAACGATAATCCTTCATGAAGAATTCCGTAAACAATATTTTATTTAGAAAGAGAAATTTTGGTAAAGTAAAAATAAAAATTAAAAATAAAAATTAAAAACTAAAAATTAAAATTAAAAATAAAAAATAAAAAATAAAAATTGTAACAAAATCTTTTGTAGTGGATATTCAGTGCCAATAACCGCGCTATTTAAAGTTTTTAAATTGCGTGGAGTAGAGTATGCGATACACGTATTTCTGATAAGCGTTTAGTTACACTTGGTATGGTTTACATTTCGGATGGCAAGTTGCAATTCATAATTTTGAACACGTACGCTGAACTGGTGGCATTACACAAAGCCCATTTTAACTAAAACGGAAATATGTTTTCATATTAAAATCCAACTCTGAATGGAAAAGCCAGGATTTCCTTTGACATAGAATATAAAAAATTAATTTCAATTATTAAATTTTAATTAAACATATTAACAATAAATATCCAACAAATTTTATAAATAATTATTTCTATCGATTGTTATTTTTATAGATCATCTTTGTAAACTATCTCTTTCTCTCTCTCTCCTCGATAAACTGTATAACGTTCATTAAATGTGTGTTAGAGCAGCGCTTCATACCAAAAGCCCCAATAGAATTAAATAAATTATTCTACTTCTCTAACACACAGTCTCGTTTTTTCGCTAGAGATTCGATCGTTGCAAAAGTTTCGTCTATGAACTTTAGCTACGTAAGTTGAACACTTGCAACGTAAGAGCCAAACTTGGCTGCTAGAAACCACGTTCGCCTTTTTATCCCACTTACTTTCTGGGGACCCGGGTCAGTCGTAACGAGTATTCTTCACATGACCAATAAACATCGAAACCCACCTGCAACATAAAAAAGACAGAATTTAATTAATTTAACAAATAATATCGTGCATAGAAAATGGAAATGCAGTAATATTTTAGTCTATTACTTTGTTATAATTTAATTAAATTTAAGAAAATTACTGGTAACACAATACTGTGAATTTTAACTGCTATATTATTATTCTATTTATCGTATAATATTAATACTGCAAATTTTAATTACTACAGTATTATTGCATACTATTTCAAATATCATGGCAATCCAAATTTTATATCCTATAATTATTAAATGTATGGACTAAATTGCAACGTATTCTATTTCCTGTTAATAACATGATTTATTTTGCTATCAAAATCAAATGTAATTTTAATTTACCTATTAATTTTTCTTTTCTCTTAAGAGGTTTTATTTATTATTATACTGGGATTGCCAAAATGTACCTTTGGTTAAAATTAATTTTTCCGCAGCGCTTTTTCGCAACAGAAAAATAAAAAATTTTAATTAAACGCATCAACATGTTTCCTGCATTTTAATTTTAGAGTTTCCGGCGTGCGTTCGCTGTTGCATCACTTAGAGCCCGATGGTGTGACGCGGCGTCGAGTAATGTATACTCATTAAATATTCAACAAGGACCTCTTAATGACTGTAAAAGCCGGAGCACTCTGCACTTCGATCCTTAAGATAAACGTCTCCTTAAAATGCGCCGCTTTAAATGCGTTGACATCTTTATTTCCTTCCCCCTTCATTTTCATACTTCCTTAAAAAGGGGTTCTGCCTCGCAGCGATAACGCACTGACGGCTCGTGACGAATATTGTTTTACAAAAATTGCGTGTTTACTTGCACTTTACATTAAACGTGCTCGAGCAAATATTATCCTGCTTTGAATATTTATGGGAACAAAGAGACCTCTTGCCGGTTTTATTCGTGTCGTGGTTCGAAAGAGGATGCCGGAATATTTCGCGTATTTTACAATATTATATTTATTCATCTATTTATCCAATGAATGTGCAAAATGTAATAAAAAAATAACTCTTGTTTTCATATTTCCTGTTATTTTTCATTGTAATATTAATGCAATGTTTTTGCGCTTTTAAGAAGTTTTTCATAACATGTATTTGCTGTACAATAAGCTTTAATTAGGCATCCTCGAGAAAAGTTAAAATAATGGTATAATAAATATAATTTATATATCCTGTGATAAAGTATTAAATAGAGTTTGCACCACTATTATGTAATTATATATTATACATGCAATTTTAAATGGGAATTGCAATATTAATTATTCATATTGCAGAACAGAAACAAACTTGTTTGCGATTTGATTCATAATATAATATTTTGTTTATTCATAAAAAGCATAGTAAAATCCGAATAAATCTGCTTTGCGTGTAAATCAGAATGAAGTAACATCGAACTGGAAAAATAAACACGATCGTGCTTCACGGATGGACTGATTCCAAAATGATGCCAAGCAATTATGGTTACGCTCGCGTGAAGTAATCAGCAGTAACGTGGCAGGTAGGAACCCACGCGACAATTTATGGAATAGATAATTTTGGGATTTGCCTGCAAGTTATTACGTTCTCATTAGCGTCCCGCGCAAGTTGCTAACGCTCGCGTTTGACTGATTAACAGTCGTCGACGTCGCAGCCATTGGCAATGGCCGTGATTAGTCGCGACTCATTTCCATAACGACGATGGTGAATATGCACGGACGAGTCGAACCAATCTTTGCGGTTGGTTACGGCATTGTCTGGGCGTTGATAAACGTTCGAGGGTGTAATAATGTAATTCATCTGTAGGTAATTACACTCAATTGTGGATAAATAAAGAAAATATGTGCGCGTATAGTGAGTTTAAAGTAAAATTTTATAGTAAAACCTTTAATTTGGAATAAACGTAGGTGATAATCGATATTTATCAACCGGAACGAATTGAAAACGCCACGTATGCTACCGTGAATTGACGATTCAGACCTGGTTCGTTGAATTAATCGAACTGAGATAATTAGATTGTTAGTTTATTTGTTAAATAGAACGACCTGTCTGTTATTCGATAGCCACAAAATTTCTGTATATCTGATCGATTTTGTTAAACTTAAAATTAATTGCAAACATGATAAAAACATTGAAAAACAGAAAAATTCCAATTGAGACAATTAATTTAAAAGCTTTCAATTAATCAAAATAACAACTATATAAATAAAACCAGATATGTTTCTTATAAGCCATGTCTTGAATTGTCTCAAGTTTTTTCGTTAAACGTGTAAAAAAATATTTCGTATATAAAGATATATATATATATATATAAGCATTTCTTCATTGATATTCTGTATCATGCGAAATAACTTGTCATAATATCGCGGATAAATGTCAAGAGAGTTTGAGTAAAAAAAAGTCTAATTTATCTGCAATATATCATATTAAAGGATTTAATATAATAATGAATTTATCGTGTTGATAGCAGCGTCGAAAAGCGCAACACGGAAGTTCCCGTCGGCGAAATTGTAGACTGGCCCTTCACGAAATGATACCGCCAGGATCCGCTAATTTTGGTCCACGAAATTTCACGAGATTCCAACTCAAACAAACTTTGACATGGGACTCCCATTTCGCGCGCAGTCATGGCGCTATATTACCCCGCGTACCCGAAAGTAATAACGCCACGTCGGAATTTTGCTGCTGCAACGCAAGCGACGCACCGCAGAGGCCGCATTATCCGCAAGAGATCGCGTCAAACTGTCCTCATCCGTTAAATGTATGACCTATATTGGTTTCTCCGAATCTACTAATTATTAATCTTTAAGTTTCGCTGACATAATAAATATGTAAAGCGTAATTAATATTTACCCAATAAATAATTTAATTTCAAATGTTTCGTTTGAGCGGCATATGCCGCACAAATATTCTGATTCATTTTGCATGTCAAGGGAAACCGCACGAACGCATAATGCAACTGTAAATGTATCGTGAATATTTTTATCTTATTCTGTACTTTGCAAATATGAAACAGAAGATCTAATGCAATATTTACAAATTAAATTAATTGTTTGGTATACGTATAAAGAAAATAAGATCTTTATCGTCATTACGCTATTATACTAGTAATTAATTGACATGATCAAGTTTCGCATTACATCGTATCGCGTTATTACGCTATGTTCATATATCGGCGTATCAAATTGCGCGAAAATTAGTTGCAGTCTTCCACAAAGAGGGTCCTATACGGTAGATACACATGCAGCAATCGCCATGAGTCGTACAGAAATAAAAATCGATCTTGCTCCATTGCCGAATGCTTGCTTCCATTCAACGCGTACCTCCATTGTTCTTCTACTACCCGTTATAATACGTCACAGTACAAATTCGCATTGGGACGAATGCTGGGGTGTGGTTCCGCAACCCGTAATGATAACAGGGGTGCGTTAATGCGGGTCCAAGTAATAAAAATAGGAAGGGTCTCGTTTCGACCTTTCGGCCTTCTGCTTCCTTGCTCTCTACCCGTCTGTTAATTTCATCCAATGGAACAGAGGAGAAAAGCCCAAAGAAACGGGATCGCTTATGCAATTTGGATGAATATATAGGTATACCTTCTCACTTACGTCACATTTAAGGGTAAAAAAATTCTATTCTCTTACAAAATTTAAAGATTTGGAATAAAATCAGAATTAATGTTATTACAATGATTGTCTTCTCGAAAGAAATAACACCTTTTAATAGAACTTATTTTTTTAGCAATTAACTATATTTTTTATGTTTTGACATTTAATCTTGTCTTAATTTAATATTTTTACAATTACGATTTTTATTATTTTTGAAATTTTAGCGAGATGTAGCTTTATTCTTGAATGACTCATTTATTGCAAGTATTCCCTTGGCGACGAAATACTTACAGCTTTTAACTACCGTAGTTAAGCCGATAATCGATCTACCGATAATTACTCGACATAGCTCAATTCGAATTTATAACGCGCAAATGTCATGGCAATTAAAGTAAGCGACAGCGAGAATATGAAGCCCTCTCCAAATATTTCGTGCAGTTGATTTCTGCGAGCGAGAGTTACAAACTCAGCTCTTTAATTATAACTCTTAATTGTAGAACTTTCTATCACGTTCCTGCTTCTTGGATAATCTCGACTTTCTGGACAACGTTAAAATTGTCCGTTTCAAGTGATACGCCACTCAAAAACTACAATCCACGTTCAAGAGTTCTTGTAACATTTTATTATATTCTCTAATTTCTTTTTGCTTTAGTAAGTGTCTTAACGTGTTTCCAGATTTTTCCTAAATATTTCGGCAAGTTTTTAATTCTATATCGTTCTAAATGTCTCAAATTAATCGTTAATTATTTTCTGTTTATAAGAATTACATTTACTTTAGTGAATTATTTTGAGAAACGGGTATAAAGATTTTATTTTCTTCTCTACGAGGATTTGTTCTTAAATCGATTTTTCTAAATTGATCTTTTCTCTTTGCCAATACACGTTTTAATGGAAAGATAAATCTAATAATTTCCGCTAAGTTAATCACAAATCAACCATCCTCTTTTAGCCCACATTCGTAATATAAAATATCGGGTTATAAAAGCGAGAAGAAAATCGCTGCAATAAAAGGAGTTGCGCTATAAAAATTTACCCAAGTGCAGCAATTCAAGTAAAATGGCTACTCCTTTTCCGCAGAAATTTTTTCATCAAATGTTTTAATAAAAATACCGAAACATTTTTTGACTTTTGTATTATTGTGGTCAACATTATATATATGTATATATTATATATATCATAGGCAAAATATTGGTGTATCCCACATATACGCAATGTTTACTGTATAAAAATTGTCACATTTTTCAAACAATGAAAATTCATGTCGCATTCTACGCATTGTACAAATGAAAAACATTATAATATATCTATCTAACAAAAAATTGTAATTAAAATAGCATTACATTTTATTCTTAATAATATAATCTTAATTTCAGATTCCTTTTTTGTTGTTCAAAGTGCGAAATACAAATATTAAAACAAATTACGAAGCAAGCGTAAATAGAAAGTCAAAGATTTTTTTAAACTCGTTAAAAATAGTATTAGTGCTAATTTGTAAGATCATCCCTGTTTCCAGAAAGTTCTCAAGAGGAACTTTACTTTACTAGTTCAAAACTTTATCACGGCCACAACTTTTCCCATTTTATTACGAGACCCTTTTATCAAGTTAATAGCGTCTCAAAGCTCGTTAATGCAACCTGGTACTAGCATATTTAATTCCAATCCTCTCTGAAAAAAGTAACTTCTGTTAGCAAAAAATTTCTTGACTCGCGAATCAGACGTTTTATGAAATAACGCGAGAAACGTAAATCGTTTTCACTTATTTATTTAATTTTCCTTCAATTTCATTTGTCACGTTTCTTAATCAACACGAAAATATGTTGTAAGAGTAGGCAAAATTAAAAATGCTTTGCAATTTGTTAAACCATAATATATTTCTATTATATTTAATACTGACATCATTATAGCTCTTATCCATATTTAATAATACTGGCGGGGCGTAAAAATATTGAGCAGACCAGCTGATCTGTGTTTCCATAACAAGTTAAGCTTTGACGTCTTATGATTTATGAGGACGATGGGCAATTTTTCATCCGAGTTGCGTTGCACCTTGTGGTCCGAGGGGTACGTCATATTTTGTCACTGCTTGTTTGTCCTTAAAAAATGCGTAGGGTGAAGAAGTAAATTTGGAGGTATCCATAACTCCTCCTCTTCAAGATATGGAATATCGGAACCAAAATATGTATAATTAATTTGAATTAATGTAAAATTTAATTTCGGTATGCATGTAATATACAGAGATGTCGTAATTTGTTTCTCAATAGGATATCAACAGGATACTCAGCTAGAAAAATAAAATTCTTCCCGCGGTTTTACGACATCTTGCAATTTCATTTTGAATAATGTAGGCAAATTGCCGCGATAGCTCGTTAGTTTTGCTGCGCAAGCTCCGTAATATCGGCCACGTTATGAGCGCATTGGAGGCTCGGCGTGTACAGGGTGTCTCGTAAGACCCGGTTTTTAATATCGCATTATCTCCGTAACGAGCGCTCGATAAGCGCTCGACGAAGAAAGAGTCCATTCCGAATTAGATCAAGAAGATGATTTTGCTGCTAAAGCCTGATATTTAATGAGCGTGTCCTGTATAATAGCGATCGATATCGATATAATGCGGTGACAATAAATAATACTAAAAGCTTCGATATATATTGACAGAATATAATGAATATTCATACAATTTAATAGAATCAACCCTTCTAAAATATTATGTAAAAGTCTACCTAATGGTATTAATAAAGAGAAACTAATACGAGAAACTTGTAAAACTTGTAAAATTCAAATAAATTAAAATTTAATAAAATATATATATTGAATCTTTCTTAATTTCTGATACTTAATTAACTAGTTTATTTCTCAATTCATTCTTGCATAAATTTCCAATTATCAAAGTATACTTTATGATTTTGTAATAGCATTTAATGCAGTTGACACAAGTTAAGTTATCGAAGATTTATAAATCCAATTTCAGTTGTTTTTATCAAAATAGCGTCGTTAAAATGATTGTTTGTTTAGTCGAATTGATTGCAATGCCTGATTGATATATCGAATGTTTCGACAGCTAATAGCTATAGTATTGGAATGACTAAAATGGGAAGTAATCGAAATGCTATGAAATTTACTTAATATCTTTTAGAATTCCAAATATCTCTTAATGAATTTTTATTATGCAAGTAAATTAATTAGGTAAATACATTAATTTTTAAATAAGAAGCCAATTTAAATAGATAAACTGTTAAGGAATAATAATACTAAAGTTTCTGTATTTATCAATGACTGTGTATCTTGATTACTGTGTGTGTCAACTTGTTTGTATGCGACGGCAATATACTGCACTAAACGCTTGTGCCGTCGAAACTTCGGTAGTAAGTAGCGCGAGTGTATCAAATGTCAGACACAATTACGTGCAGGAGTTGCGAGTATCGGTCCGTAATTGCCGAGAATCTCTATTCGCGTTAACCTGTTGGACTTCGATTAAAGACTTTACGGCAATCCTAAATGACAACGGACGCCTTTAATGTGCGCTTATAAGTGCACGGAAGTACAAGCATACTCTTTTATGTAAATAAAAATCCTGCGTCCTGACGAATTTCAGACTAACTTTACGCACATAATGATGCATTAAGATTCCTTATATATTTCATAATGTACTAATAAATGTTCAAGTGTATAGTGTGTAAAGATAATATATATAAATAAATCCTTATTCGTAAAAGTTTTGTTTTCGTTTCCCAAACTATTCCTTTACTCAAGATTAATTACTTTAGAGACATAATAATAATATTAATTAATAATCTACAATAAAAATTCGGAGCAGCACATATTTAGTTTAATTTTAAAATTAATTTATTGCGTGAAATTTTATTTTAAGAATTAACTTGTAAAATACATGTGTGAAAGATTTCTTAAACCATTTAAATATTGAAGTTGACGGGAATTAATTGAAGGTACGAACTGACACTAAAATGCTGGGAGAGCCGACATTAATTTGGTCTACGTGCGTGCGTCCAATGAGCTCCTCGAAAGAACAATGAATGTCGGTAATCCTTCAGTTTGAGTGACGTCTTTAATATCGCGGTACGATAATCGTATTATTGGAGTTGAAAAGACAATTAATCCGTCGCAGCGCAATAGTTCTATTGAAATTCGTAGAAAATATTGCATATACTAGCATATATCTAAATATATATGTGTAATCTATAACAATGCTTGTTTTCCCTACAAGTAATTAATTATTTTGAATAGAGAATGCAGCGAAATAAATTTCGCAAGATTAAATAAAATCACATTTTATTATTAAAATTTGTGTCTCGTGTGTATTTTGAGTAGAAATTATTTTGCTAAATTCTCGAAATGTGCATTTTTGAAATATGAACATATTTAATTGTCTATATGTGAATAAAAATTTAAAAAACATCGTTTATTTTAACCAAATATATTGAGACTCACGATATTAACATAAAATGATAAACAGCGAATATGAGTCAGGCGCGATAAGTGATGCGCAATACCAATGATAAATACAAGTTTATTGTTTTACCATTGGTATTGTGCATCATTTACCGCGCCTGACTCATATTCATCGTTTATTTTTATTCGGACAATATAATTAATCTTTATTGCACTGCAATCGAAACTTGTGTTAGAACGTATCAATAAAAATGTAATTGAGTTAATACTGCCGTATCTTCGAATCCCAAAACGGATCGACGTTACACAAAACGGAGTCGATTATCCGCTTAGGATCACAGAAAGTCTCTTACACAATTAAAAGTTCGCCGCTTTTATTCCACACTTTTGGGATTATCTGGACTTATCTATACGTTGGAACTCTTTATTATTGCTTCGAATTGAATGAGTTTGCGTGTGTTTCTCACGGAATTTACTATAGATTATAGATTATAGCTTATAGATTTTATAACATATTGAAAGGAAGAGATTAATTTGTGAGAACACACATAGAGTATCTAGAAGTATAATACCACAAAACTTTATTTCTACGGAGAAT
This sequence comes from Aphaenogaster floridana, assembly GCA_003063835.1. Taxonomy (NCBI): domain Eukaryota; kingdom Metazoa; phylum Arthropoda; class Insecta; order Hymenoptera; family Formicidae; genus Aphaenogaster; species Aphaenogaster floridana. The sequence continues at coordinate 2,568,467 of NJRP01000002.1, forward strand.
CATAAATCTGTACAGGTATCTTATCCCCTTTCCCAGCTCGAAGCTTGTTATCGACGATGTATATGTATACGATCTCGTTCGGCACGTGATCGCGACAGCGATTTCTGAAACAGTGGAAGTCGGCTGCCTCGTTGCAGAACTTACTGTAGCTATCTATCCGAGCACCCGCATTTTCATGTAGAAGGCATACCTATTTCCAGTTCGCTGTCACGATTCGCATTTCGTGCGCGAAGATATCTCCCGCAGATGCAAAACTAGATGCACCTCAAACTTGATTCTCTACCGTTCTTACAGACTGTCACGGGGTTACATTGGGAGTTGACGAAGTCGCGCTCGCTTCGGCGGAAAACTTGACAGTGAGAACTTCGACGTAATCTGGAGATTTCGCGAGAGTCCTCTTGGTTAAAGTTTCCACAGAAATGCAAATAACATTTTCACTGCATTCATTTTTTTGTCGAAGATCTTATTAAGATCTAAAAAGCTTGATGCACAGGAATTATGCACCTATCCGCGTAATCATGACAGTTAACAACTGAATAATGTTTACTACTTGCAAATAACCATTCCAGTCTTAAAATATTTATGGTGCTTAAGCGTGTGCTTTGCAATCAAAATGAAGACAATGCTATTCTGCTCTTATTGCAACTCTTATCGCGCAGTTGCCGCGCGAAACCGACTCGTTCCGACAAAGAGGCGAGTAACGTAGAAAGGTAAAGAGAATTAAAAGGTATCTCGCTGGGGAGTTCCAGGTTCCCGCAAATTAACTTTCCGCGCTAAACGCGTCGCTTCTCGACACTCCTAGCCGCGAAATTCGCTGCACGAAATGTGTTCGTTCGGCGAATAGACCCGTCGATGTGAGATTTTTCCAGCTTCTCGGTATTAATGACACGTACCGCACGTGAATGGAGTACCCTCGGGCTTTCCCTTTCCTTTTCTCGACAAAGAAACGTCTTATGCCATAAAAGACCTACGACAGGTTCCACGAATTCGTTTTAACACTTCCGCTTCGAGCGTACTCAATCGCGAACACATGGACCCTTCGATATTGCCGCTTTTCTATTCATAGACATGTCATGAATTGCAATTTAAATCTTTTGACGTATCTAAAATGGACCTGAATTTTAAATTGAATAATAAAAAACGATAAACGACGAATGATTTAAATATTGCCGAGAGAGAGAGAGAGAGAGAGAGAGAGAGAGAGAGAGAGAGAGAGAGAGAGAAAGTATATTATTCGTTTTTAATAATCAACATTTGATTGGAAAAATGAGCTATTAAATGTTTTAACATTGGATTCTACATTTTTAATCACAATTAGTGAAAAATGATCTCTTAATACTTCTTTCCATAAAAAGAGCGACATGATTATGGCATCGTTTAGGAAGAGAAAGAAAAGGCACATAAAAAGGAACGTCATAGAAAACGGCGCCATTATGGCTAGCCAAAGGCAATATTTTCGTAAACACTATCTCTTTATGAGGTCGCTCAGCACATCTTCAAGCGGAATGCATATTCACTAATACGCTATTATTGTTCCATAATTCATCCTCACGTAATTATGCAGCCGTTAATTATATCGCTCCTTGCTTACAATTAGTAAAAATCAATATTATAACTAGTCGCTGATTATTATGCGACAATTGACATTTTCAACGTTTAATTGTTGCTATAACTAGCGCACTTTTTTGAATAATAAAGCAAACAAATAATTAATTCGCGCAAATCACACTACTTACTTAATAAATTCATTTCTTTTATACTATATGTACTGTATATATACATATATGGGTTTGCAATCTCACCGAAGAAGAATAAGAGACAAGACAAACGATAGAGAAAGCGGCAAAACTGCGCCACACGTTTAGAACGTGACAGGGGATTACCGTAGGAGAAGGAGAGATAATGGCGTCCCCGAGGCTGGCCAAAGGCGACACTTTACTACTCCCGACGACTTTACGGGGTTGCCTCGTACATCTCTCCGCTCGGGCGATGTATGCGACCATTAATGAATTGAGCCAAGACTGCATTGTGCTCGGCCGTGAGGATGGATTTTAGGGGAGGCAATAGGGGGAGAAAAGCGACGCTCTCGACATTTTCCCGCCGAGAGCAAAAGGAGGCCCTTGCGTCCGCGAATTATTGCGCAATAAAGCTGTAATGTCAGTCGATGCGTCGAGCGTCCCGAAAAACTGAATCGATTGCGATTCCTAAGTGGTATTCGGCAAAAAATCCGGAGATGGGCTACTTCACTCGCAGCGTTTTTCCCGGAGACACGTAAAACGTTTCCGTGTTATTTGATGTGTCAGTATGTACGTTAGAGCGAATGCTATCGAAATGCAAACGGCTTTTATACCGCGTATACGTTGAAGAGTTTGCTCATTTATTTTATGCGTTTTCTATTACTTTTAGACATACTTTATTTTATCGTTTGTGTGGAAGAAGATGCATTCGTTTAAACATGAATTTTTCGGGACATCAAATTTGAGCTCGAGTAATTATTATATATAGGGTAAGGTTGCCGATATCGCACCGGCTCCTAAATCGCACCACTTTGCGTATAAATTCAACCACTGCAGTGTACACTGCATAATAATTAATAATAATAATAATAATAATAATAATAATAATTTCATTATTATAATATTCATAATATTTCATAATATTCATAGTGTACACTGCAGTGGTTGAATTTATACGCAAAGTGGTGCGATTTAGGAGCCGGTGCGATATCGGCAACCTTACCCTATATGTGTTTTTTGTTACTTTAAATACGTTATTTTGTTGCCTCGAAGAAGACATATTTGACCGAGTTTTTTTCATTATATTTTCTCACTCAAAATATATTTTCGAAAGAGAATATAATTAAAGTAAAAGCAAACATTCGTCCTATTATCGAGGAACAGCTTCTATAAATGCAGAATGCTTGTTATGCGTAAATTTGTGGCGCGTTGCGGCGAAACTTCGGTTTGGTCCACCGGTCGGACGGTTGTAACCATAAATTACCGTATGCTGATACTATGCGATGCACATGACGTATGTGTACGTATATCGATTGTTACGGAGCCCAATGGTGATCTAATTTTGGATCTGGAGCGAAAGTTAATGAGCGTCGGGCGTCGAGAGAATAAAAAGTCGAACCGTGCTCAATCCCCAGTATCGCGCGTGATGTGAATTTCGCTGGAATATTTCCGGCCCTTTGTTCGTTTTGATACATGTATAATACGCATCTCCCGCTCTCTTTTCGGGTACAATAGGCATCGGGAAGAACGGCCTCGATATTGATGGTGATTCGCAGACGAAACAATGGCTTTCCCGAATTATTGAGCAATAAAAAGGTAGCGTCGGGGCAATACGTCAAGCGCGCGCGATAAGCGATGGGGATTGCGAGACCGCGAACTTCTTTTCATCCCAAACGTATCTTCCTTTGTGCGGAAAATATAGCAGCTGGCAAAGAAAAAGAGGGGGGGGGATATGTCCCGGCGAAATAGGGGATGCTTTACGAGCTTGTCTTAATCATCCCGTAAAGGAGTGATTTGGCCAATTTCTATAACTCGAGATTGATTTTAGCATCATTAATGGATTATTATTGTTTACTCAGAGAAATCGATTTTAAGCGGATTTAAAATTTACCGATAATAAACAATTGCTCATATTTCATTACACAATTCGTTATACAATAATTTGTAATATTATACGAGTGATTATAATGTCATTAAAGATTGATTTCAAGGAAATATTCTGGAAAAAATTTAAATTAATAGAATTTATGCACTGTTCTTTTTTTAACGTCGGAATAGTAATCAATATGTCTCGGCTCATCTTATATCATTTTACATCGAACAATCAAAATGATGCGAATCAGGGTTCATCTTACATGTTCGGCCGCGTCAGTTGGATTTAACAGCACGGTGGGAGTCGTTAAATGTAACTCCGAGTTCCTATTTCGCCGTCACAGGCACCCGTGTAATCATTATACGTCGGCAGAAGGTAGCGCCTAGGGGAGCCCATTACGAGTTTCATAAATTGTGGGGCAGGCCCCTGAGAATAATCTTAAATAACCGGGTACGAAAACGGCCTTTAGCCGAGACTTAGCTCTAACGCAAGGACATCCTACGCCGCTTCACGACAGCCTTACTTGGGATAATGTTACGCCTAAGCAACATAGTATATATCGATCGAAAAACAAGGGAAGACATCGTTTGCCTATATATCTCTTGGCTATAAGTAGCGTAATAGTATTTTGTGTGATAAAGCAATCGGCTTAGAAGTTATTTTAGTGTTATAGAACAGAACTAGGGTAATGTAGGTACTGCACATAAACACTTATGCATATTTGACATATACAGTGCGCAATATTTTCAATATTCTGTATATCAGTTGTAATATTTAAAAAATATCTATTTTAGTATTTTAACAGATATTAGGAAATTTTATTCTTATGGTAACACTCTTCTCTTACTTACACCTATTTTCCATTAAGATTCAACTTTCAACTTCGATTTAAGTTTGCTTTTTCACCATAAAAAATTTATAATTTTACATTATAAAGTTATTTAATTCTTATAAATAACTATTTAAATAGTCTACTGTCTAACGTCCAGCAGTTATACTAGAAAATATGTATTAGGACTTTTCTAATCTTTTTCTCTACTAATTCTCTCTTCGGATATATATATATATATATATATATAAAACTTTCGTTATCGTTAATAACGATAAATTTACGACGAGTTCATTACTAATACTTCTTTTATCACTATAATTACTACTAGTTATTAATTATGCGTGACATTCCAAAACAGAGTTCACGCCGTTTCCAGACTAAACACGTATGACGAACCTCAATTTACACTGGTATGATATATATCGGATCAAAATGAATTTAATTAATACATTTCCGGTCACGCGCAAACACCACGCATGCAGATATTCGTTCCCACCGAGGGTGCGTTCTCCCTCTCGCGTTATATTATGTTTGCGCAAACAAGTAGAAATTCGAGGTGCCCCCCTAATATCATAAATGCTTCGAATATCAGTGTCCGGCGCATTATTGCGGCAATATTGCATCGAATTAAATCAGCACAAAGATGATTTCCGCGTGAGCATTATGCGTTTGTGTTTGTGGTTCCTGACATGCGAGAGAACCGTGACGTACGATGTGATATTATTCGACTAGGAATAACACTGGGGTTGTCCACGACGACCAAATTCCATGTATTCTTTATTTCTATTTGGTATATTGTCTTCGTGGCCTACCTGATTCCGAAGGATGCCGCTGGCACTTCGGGGGAAAGAGGAAATTATTCTTTTATAGGTACACGTGCGCTGTAAGGCAAGGGATGTAGCCGTCCTTCCGCGCAAGATGCGAATATCGATCGGTGGAAACACACATAGACACGAAGAATTCCCTGTAACGATTTCACGGAGGGTGCAGCATCCCCAACTTCGAGACGTTACAGATGTTCGTGGCGAGCATGTCGGATATCTCTGTAGAAAACGCCATACATGATAGCTTCCTCCGATATTTTCTTTTGGTTGTGTACTCATTATTTATAAATATTTGTCTCAGAACATCTATCTCTGAAAGATTTCTTTTTTTTTAAATAAATAAATAATATAATAATAAATCAAATCAAGTTATGTAAAATGTATAATTATTTATACATAATTATAATAAAGTTATATTGAAAATGCAATCGCGTATGTATATTTCCTGTTATATTAGCATTATCTTCAGTAAATACATACTGTTCAATGTCCATCGATATTTTATGATTCTGAACCATTAGATTTATGCTACGTGTAATAAAATAAATTTTAATGTTAAAGAGAGAGAGAGAGAGAGTCGCGATTGTTAATGAAAAAAATAATAAATATTAAAGAATGAAAGAGAGAGAGAGAGAGAGAGAGAGAGAGAGGAGGGAGAGAGAGAGAATCGTATAAAAGAACCAAACCTACTTTTAATATTAAAGAAATAATATCTCGAGTTGGATTAAATTATTTGCAATTCGGATAGTAGGCGTTGGTTCGCCGGGAAAGGAAAATATCGACCGAGGCCTGAAGCCGAGGAACTCTAGACGAATGCTAGTGTCTGAACCAACCATCCTCAGGTTTTCTTGACCCTTCTAGTCGCTTCCTCCCTTTCTTAGAAGGGCGACTCGATCGGACAGCATCACGTGAACCCTGTCTCCCTTCGTGATCCGACCCTTCCAGCCTATTACACTCTATTTTTTCGTGTCAAGATGCACCCTTGGGGAAAGAAAAAGCTTCGAAAAGCATCTTGAAAATGTATGTTGAATTTTGTAAGATTTAAACATAATACATCATAAAGAATGACACAAAGTTAAAGAACTTTAAGATCGGAGGTTATCTCACGTGTTATGAGTATTTTTTTAATGCTATACGTTTTTAATGCTATAAGTTTTATTGTGAGGTTTAAAGAATTTTCACAGATAAGTGAACTTTTCAAAAAAAGTCGATTGTTACACAGTCAATGTGACAAAATCGCGTCTATCGAAATCCGATAAGCCAGAGGCCACATGTACATTTGTTCGAAAGTTTTTATTGTTCCAATGAAAGGTGTCATTCTGTCGAACCTCAAGTACTTATTCGGATCTTCGTCGTTCAATCTTCGGATGTTTTGCGTTCTCGGTGCTTTCCAGTTCGGTCAGCTCATAGTCACAAGGTGACAAATCACGATTGTAAAAAGAGATAGAAGTCAATAGAGTTAATTTATTTTAACACACGCTGGAAGCTGTAATTCCTAAAGAATTATGACTTATATGGATATTTTAATATTTGTAAAAAAATTTAATAGTATTTATGGAATTATATCATTCTGATTTTTGTATTTATGAAAGATATTCATTATATTTCCATGTTTTAATATTTGCTTTTATTCTCTTTTCATTTCCATCTAATTAAGTTAATTAATATTTATCCGATCAATTTTTATTTTATTTTTTCTCGATATTCCAAAAACTATTATTTTCGTGCTTCATAATTAAAGTTTTTAATTAAGTAACGTGATATCGCGTAATTTTATAGTAAACTTTATTAGCCAATTATTCTGTTATTTCGATAAACAAATAGTAATTTGGCCGATAATCGATTGGATGATTGGTCGTTAGGTGACAAGTTAGAGCAGTTTGCATGCTCTAGAACATTTTGCATCAATTAAATAGATATACAATTGCACGCTGACGATATTGTCAGTAAAACGTTACTAATTAATAATATTATACTCATTATCGATCCATCATTGATTGTCAAAACTTAATAAATTAGAATAAATTTTTTTAAAAATCTGGACTAAATTCTGAACCCATTTTGCGGAAAATTGTCGTATTAATGTAAGAATATTAACCAGCCAAAACTTAATGGTTTAAGATATATTTAATTTTAACATGCGTATAATAGAGAATTATTATTCCACAAATCTATATTACACATTTTTTAAATAAATTTTTTTATAAAACTGAATAAAAACTTATAGAACTGTTATATTATTTAAAATGCAAATTTTCTGTCATACTTAATAATATAAAATTTAAAATATTATATAAATCTATCTGTCTATAAAAGAATGAGAAATATAATTCGTACGGACAGAAAAGATGGTTAAAAAACTGCCGTCTTTCTTGTTCGTAATTTGTCTCGGATATAACTTCCGGATGCAGATGAAGCGATACGAAACTAGTTTAAGCCGGGAGATTTAATTAAACGATAAATACACTACGTTTGCGGTTAAATCCTCTTTGCCTCTTCCACGGTACGTGCAATTCGTTACATGTTGCGGAGGAAGAAGACCGGGTCCGTTTACATACCGTGTTTTTCCGCAACGTAGTATACACGTTTCGCTTATTTCACAGGTAATGGAATCTAAACTCGGCTGACGTTCCAATGTAATGGATCTAAACAGACGCCCTGTGGCATTACAGCGACATAGCGCATTGAGAATCATCTATACAGACATAAAAGAAACGAGAAGCAAAATAACTGCGAACTGTTACAAAGCTGCACCCAATAAATTCCGTTGAAGCCATGCGATCGCGCGATTGATCTTCGACTTTGTTCTCAAGAGGCAAAAACAATGATTACAACTCTGCGTCGAAGAAATGAGAAAGTAGAAGTACACTTTTTTAAATTTTCGATCCGTACAATTATCAAAAGAACTATAATTCCTAGACGAAAAAAGTTCATATCTTGAAAATAATAAGATTTAAAAAGAATTAGACCCATAGGCCATTATCAAGATTATAAATTTCAGATCGAAAGTGAGAAGTTTCGTGAAACATTAAAAAATTTATCTATTAATTATCTATTAATGTAATTAAAAATTATAGCAAAAATAAATTTTACGACAAAAAAATTCGTTATGTCGTATTGCTAAATTGGAACTTTTAAATGTACAATGATCACGGCGGCGCCGGCATAATTTGTTATACAAAGAGTTAAACTGCGATGCTTAACTCGCGGCTGCCTAATTCTACGGCAAATCAAAATGTTTAATTAACTGCTCGATGAGATGTTACCTCGTGGCGATCATACGAAACGGCGCTCGGTTGCATTCATTATTTAGCAGCACGAGGTGGCAGACGCGTCGTGTGAGAGACGTGTCAAACAATGGGATTATTAATTAACCGAGACGCAGAGGGACAGTGAAACTTAACTGAAAGTTAATGTCGACTCGGAAATTGTTAGGTCACACTCTGGATGCAACTCAAGTTTGCGAGCGTTGATTATTTGCATTATAAATATTGTAATAGCAACATAATATAATGCAACGCTCTTGCAAATAAATTATTGTACAAAGCAATTATCGTAATGTAGGGTCAATGCCTATTTGGTATGAGCTTTAATAATGATTATTAATCGCTTTCTGCTTAATTGCTTTTCCAAAAGCCTCTGAAATGACGTACTATAATTTTTCACGACATTTGAGGATTAATTATATCATATGCATATGTTCAAAAACTGACAAAGTTTTGAATGACGCGAAGTAATTCTCATTTTTGCGAATATCCAGATGTCGATTCGTGCGAAGTGTAATTCCGCGCGACGATAAAATGATAATAAATGATGGTAGAACTGGCAAACGCTATGGCGAGCTGCGATGAGATTATTAATTAAGTCAGAGCGTTAACGGGTGGTTCGGTGAACCGCTAGGACGAAGCTCGAAAATTATCACGGAACAGCGAGAAACCGGCGATGCGAATTAACGCTCATTAAACGCATCCATCTCAACATTTGAAAGCACATGAAGAGATACCTGGCAGATGTGTCTGGTTTTGTTCGCGTCTCTCTTTTTCTCTCTTTCTTTTCTTCTCTGTTTCGCCATTTATTTGACATTGATATAAATGTCGCGCAAAATATCGATCCGATCAATGATCAAGGTGATTCTAAATAAATTTCTTACACGCGAGGCAATTCGCGAGTATTTAATGCCTCGCTGCGGGAGATAATTGTCACGAGTTATATGTTCGTGTACTGCGAAAATATATGCTTCGTTAGATAAATTACAGTTAAAAGGATCGGAAAACGCGCTTGTATGTTCCATCTTTACCTTTTAATACACATATATTTGATAAAATATTTAGTAAAATGACAATTATATAAAGTGATACTTGAATCTCTTCAGTTTTTTTTTCAAATTGCATTCTAAATGCAAAAACAGCATTATGTATATTCTTATTTCTTCTGTGGTCAAGTAAAATATAAATAAATCGTAACGCGTGAAATAAAATAGCATTAGAAAACATATCTGCAAATATTGAATTGCGTATATCTTTTAAAGTAAATGTATGCATTGACGCGAGTGTATTTCCGGATAAATTGAGAATATTAAATAATTTTTATTTTTATTGCACCGGAAATGTAAGCGCAAATACACGGATATATTAAAAAAAACTATCCTCGAATGCGGTTCGCGTTGCAGATGCACGAGTTCTTCCCTCGCAAGTGCATCTCAGAAAAGGCACGATGTATCCCGATGCGCCGACACGGCAACAATAATTCAGAACTTCGCAGCGGTGCGCACATCGCGCGTTTTGCGGAACGATAAATCACGGGTCGAAGGAGCGCGGGAATACCGGAATGATGAATTGCTCGCTTAAGCCTGAATCCTGTATAGGTTGGCTGGACGAGAGACGAAGTAATAGAGCGAAATATTTCCTGACGAAAATTAATATTCTCTAGTATGATACTATAAATTCTCTACTCTCGAAAGATTCGCTTGCTGTAGGCAATATTAATTGCTGAATTGCCAATATATTTTATTATAAAAACTCGGAAAAATTCGGGAAATTCTGCAGAGATCGAAGACTGTAATTGTAACTTTGTATCAATAATTTTCCCGGTATAAATTCTGGCTAATAAAATGTAATACACGGAAAAACACAAAGCTATGCTATTGCGATTTAATAGATCAAGATTAATCAGCGCGGAACGAAAGCTACAATATTTAAACATGACCAAATATATAAAATCATTTGTGGATTGTTTTTTCATTTCGCTGGAACGCGTTGGGTATTTTGAATATAAAAACCCGAAAAAATCCGTTTCGTACTATCATGAAACGGATCAAATTGGTGTTGCGTTGCTACCTGAATATTTTTCAACATTTCTCCCAATGGTACGCGCGAAAATAATGCGAATCGAGATACATCGTGTTGCGATACGTCGAAGCGAATAGAAAAGTTAGGTGCGTCGGTTAAATGTACAAATCACGCGAGATTGATTTGCAGCACCAGTATTATACGATACGTAATAACGCCGCCAGGCATGACGTATCGAAATCCCCAATTCACGATATAACCATCCAAGATAACGCGAAGGGAACAGAATGCAATTTAATGCATTCCGGCAAATTACGAGATACGCAATGCTCCAATCAGACGAGCAATTTCAATAGAATCAATATCTCTAATTTTACTAAGGATATCCCTTATTTGCTAAAGAGAAAATATCAATTATTCATTGTTTGTTTCAACGTAGTACGGCTTTTCGAGTCTCTTCAGAAATTCGTTTGAGGAGAATTTTCTCTGATTCCTGTTTTTAAATATCTGAATATTTATTCGTGTTGCTTCGTTTTTATAACTTTAAAGAGAAACATGCACAGGTGTGTCAATGCATCTGCGCCACGACAGTCCTTTCACCGGGTGTGTCCGATACAGGGATTTGAATTGATATTTTCTCTCCGGCGAGGGAAAAGTTCGAGTATGCGAATATCGAAAAGCAACAATATCTCGCGAATGGTTCATGAATGAAGCGTCATATAAAAACGTAGCTTCCGATACAGGGAGCTCAATTTTGATATCCGTGTTCATAAAGGACAGCTGTTGGGCGCCAGCTGCTCATGTTATTACTTTCGAGAAGCTGCATAGTCGCGATATTGAGCTCCAGGCAAACGTCGAGGAAAATTGGCAAGGCATTACTCGTGTTTCCCTATTTTCGGCTTCAAGCCGGTTAAGTGGTCATTTCGCACCGAGCGTCGTTAAGAGCCACTAAAACGTACTGAAACATTCAGTATACATGGTTAAAAAGATTTATCGACTGTAATTCGCGTGCCAAAATTTCATCAAAATTGTATGACAATTTTATAATCAACTTAACTTTTTACACCTTCAGATTCAATAATAAATATTTATTATAATATTATAAAACATTAAATAGTATAAAGTACGTAATACTATAAAGTATATAAATTTATTAAAAATATTGAATCAAAATGTTTAAAAATATAACATCTGAGAGAGAGAGAGAGAGAAAGAAAGAGAATCTACTACAATTTTATAATTTGCTCGAATATTTTTAATCTCGTAATTATAACTTTATATATATATATATATATATATAAAATTCAAGAATTAAATTCTTGACACTATAATTTTTCATATTATCGTAAAATACCAACGGAGTGATTTAATAAGCGAAACGTAAATTTAGCGAGCGTTTCTTCACCGATCGAATCGCTGCTTTAAACTTCTAGTATTCGTCACGCTATTCCCATGATGATACGCTCCTGGTAAGAGCTACCTGTTGATCCAGCTCGAACAGGCAGGTATCTTCGGTTACCTTGCCGAGATATAACGAGCGTGATGTATCCTCTTATTCACTGGCGTTTTCGTGCACCGGCGCTCTTGCATTAGGCCAACACTCGATGGAAAGTACAAGTCTATCGATTCACTCGTTGGACGAACAATTTCGATCGGTAAGTGTTTGTGCTACAAGCCGTACGGTCAAATGAAATATTATTCTGCTTAAGCAATATAGTACGACGTATTGCCTTTCTTGCGAGATTTGTTAATATCTTCTTAAAGTTGAAGGTAAAATAAATTTTCCTCTGATCTATTTGCATATCTCAAGATTAATTCAAGAATGTCTCAATCTTACAAGTAAGAAACAAATATTTCATATCGACGCGATCTCAGATTCTAAAGATATAAAATTTACTATGATATTTCAGACTAAATAGAGAAGTATATTGCTTCTTTGAGCACTTTGCTTCTTTGCGCACTTTGCTTCTTACCGCACGAGTGAATGTTCTAGCAACCTTTAAACAGATCGTAACTTCTTCCTCGTAATCTCTCTTGCAAAACTTCAATATGAAATGCCATTTTGCACAATATTAGATTTGTGCGAGAAAATCACGGGCGTAGATTCACACACTCTCTTTTTCATATATATTCTATAATATTTTTATATATTATTTTACAAATTATTTAAATTTTGTAGCAAAACTCTTAATTTTGAACATTAACAAAAGTTTAAAACGTTAAATATTGATCAAAAACCTTTAACATAAAAGAGATAAAAAGAAATTATATTAAATTCTATTTAAATTCGAAATTTAATAAAATCTTTTTTAACTGTTACTATTTTCTAAGTTTTAACACTTTCTCTGAGTTTCAATACTGGACATTTTAATCATTAAATCTCAGATTAAAATTATATTGAAATTAATCGTGCTCTCAAAGTTTAATTAAAAAATCATAAAGTATATCAGAAAGATAAGCTATACAATAGATAGAAAGTTGAAGAAAAAATTTAAATATTCCTCTTGATTGAACAATATAATATTGTGCAACAAATGATAAATCCACAATCAAGTTTTGTCGACAAATCACATTCAACCAGAACAGAGGCATTGTTTCCTACTCCACTAGAAACACAGCACTGTCGTAAATCGCTTTGGATTATACTGCCAGTACTCGTTTGCCGATATCGAAGTAGTTCTCTAATCGTTCATGCGGAAATTTAATGAATTCAGCGTTTTGCGATAGCTACTTTTATTTTCCACAGCAAATGCTGTCACGCAACATCAATTTGTATCCATTTTTGCGGTAACATTTATATAACATCCAGTAAGTTTGACGTTTTTTCGATATGCTAAACCTATATATCTTGACATAATAATGCAATATAAAACAATGTGTTATTTGAACATTGTGCAAATAAAAAGAAATACAAATGCAAAGAGGAAATGGGAATTTTCAACCTCGATCTTCCTATCTATTATTCCATCTTTTCTCATTTCTAAAGAAAATTCATCGAATCTTTTAGAATTCGAAATTTCCTCAAACGGAAAGAACTGCAGCCTGATATCGTGTTATATTACGTGAAACGATCATGGGATCTGCAAAACGAACCCGATCGTTACGTCTCTTTTTTCCTTCTCTTTTCGGTATAAGTTTCGAGTTGGCGAGAAAATTTTTATTTTTCCGCTGGAAGAAGAATTTTTTACTCTTCCGTTGGAAAATTACGGCCCCTACGAAATACCGTCAAGGCACCCGATTTCTATTTTATATGGTATTGGGACTTTTTATAGTCACCTGCCAACCCTTGTTCGAATCGAATGGATAGGTACTTTGCGACTCGCCGCTGAGATATTTCTCACGGGAAGGGACTTCTGCCAAAGAAACCACTCTACCGTTGCGAGGATTCATGTTCGAGGAAACGCCTCGGAAATATATCGCTTTCAAAGGCATGCAATTTCCACGTAAAAAATGAATTTATAAAGCGGTCGATATATTTGTCATTAGATCAGCCCGCGAGTAAATTTACACGTATTCAAAGATAATTAATAAACGTAAATATAAAACTGAATAAAACTAAAATATAATAAAACTGAATGATATGTTGTAGAGAGTCGAGTGTAACTGTATACGTTTTTCATAAATGTTATATGAGTAGTTTTGCTGTCTAACAATTTTATCTAAATATTAGATAAATAATTTACCAATTTTTTAAACAGTTTTAGCATCTCCTAAATTTGACAAATTTTTTACAAATTTATATAGGAGTCTCAACAAAGTTATCAATAATCCATGACAACTTTTTCTTGAGAGGAAAGTAAAATATCGTACATTGCGACTTCTCTTTTATATTTTACCCTACGTCTCACAGAAATAAAAAGAATGTCGGAATTGGGGCGTATCATAAAACCAGGGAACAATTCATATACCGAATGTTTCATCCAAAATTCCACAAGTCTGGATCTTAAAATTTATTACAAGCAAAATATAGATTGATGGAGAAAAAGTAGTTTTGCTTTCAAAAATATTATACAATCAAAACTTTTTCTAGCTATGTTATCTTTCCTTCTTATTATTGATTTTTATTATACAGATATAACAATAGATTTTTTACAATTACGTAAATTTAAAATTCATTTTTAGCAAATATAAAATAAAATGCGATTAAAAGTTAAGTTCTAAAACTTAAATTCTGTCAAGAACTTCTAATCTTCAACAATATCTAGTTATAACTGGCTTAAATATTGTCAAAAGTCTATTGGAAATAAAATAAAAAGTAAAACTTCATTATAAAATAGATGATATTTTTTCTAACATTCTTCCCTAATCTTTCTAATCGAAACAAAGTATACAATATCTGCTACATTTTATACAGAAAAGTATGGAAGCACAAATGTAAAAAGCGCGCTTTGATGATACGTTGAGAATAGAAGATCTTTTAGTGGACCATGTCTCTCCTTCTGCAAAAAAGTCGACAGGGAAGCGGTAGAGAAACGAAGAGACGTCGATGAATCGGAAGATGATTGCGGATTGCTACGAATCCGTACAAGAATGAATACTATTTTCCTTGGTCTTTCTTCCGCATCTTATTATATCTCCTCGCTTCTTTCCGTTGTACATTTATTCCATTCCGCTTTTACTGCTCGTTTGCATAGTCGGAATTGTTCTTAGAAAGGAATTCCGGTCTTTTACCCATATTTCCTAGATTGGGGGATTTGTGGTAATAGTATACTAAGCCAATTGTAACCCCACAGACAAAACGAAAATTCATGGAATTTTGGATATTTCAAATTAAAAATAAAAGTATTTCTGATATAAATATTTTTTTAAATAAAACATTGCGATTGATAGTTGCAACAATCGTAATCAATCATAAATTTCATACGTAACTTCGTTAACTATAACGATCAGCTAAATGAAATCAATTCTCTTCACTCGGAAAGCGTCTTAGAACGCTTGAAGTAAGAATTTCAATAATTATATTATATATATTGAAAATAAGGGAAAACATCGTTCATCTGACAAATCTTGGATACGGACTGTCGCAAACAAATTCAGAAGCAGACGAGGCTCGTTTTTCTCCATTATTTTTCTCTAGCTCTCATTCGTTTCGGTTTCCTCACGCTCGCACTGAATCGCGCCCTCGTTTACCATTCCGGAAATGTTTCTCTCGAATGTCTCTCCCCCAAAGAGTCGCCCTATCCGTGGCACCCTATTCGAAATGAATTTTACACGGCTGCGAGAAACCAAACGCGAGCTATTTCACGAAGGGAAACACGATGCAGGGACCCGATTTGGAGTCGCGAACTGAAAGTTACCGCTGACTTCTCGCCTAAATCTTCCCTGGATGAGCGCTCGCGAACAAATTAGGGTCGAATCCACGATTAGAGATGGTAATTACGGAGCAGTGAGATTAAAGCCATCTCTGGCATTAAATTAAAGGCGTCATTTATTCCATTTTCCGTAATTTAAATCATTATTTTAAATATTATCTTACTTAAATATTTCAATAGAATTTCCGAACATAGAAACCATATTAACAGAAACACGACACAATCATCCGTAATCACAGATCATCGTATTACTCTTTCTCACGAGTTTGACTAGGACAATATTGAAATTTATATAGCGAATCATATTATAGAAAAAGACTTATCTCAGAAATGGTACATATTAAAAAGCAATCCAATGGTCTAAATTTACAGAAAGATACAGAGATCCGGTATATTTTGATTTGGTTGACGCGCTTTAATTCGGGAACTTCTACTCGCGGAATTCTGTATCAACACTCCGTATTGACGAGCTTTAATTCGTGAACTTCTATTCGCGGAATTCTGTATCAACACTCCGTATTGTCGAGCTTTCCTCCACAAGATTCCACGCATGCCAATCTCGAACCGGTGTCGTAGAAAGGGAACCTGCCCTATAAATATTTGTCACTATTGTCATCTACATTCATTTTCATTCTTAGTCGTGACACGACATTTGCGTTCTTTCCACCCAGACAATATCTTGAACAGTTTCTTAAATGAATTTCTTTTTTTCTATTAACCTTTAATTGTAAAAATTACTTATATTAATGTACTCTTTCTTTTTCAAAATTCTTCATAATTTGGTCAATTCCCTTAATTCATTATTTTTCCTTCATTACTTCTTGTTCTACTTACTAATTAATTCATTTGATGGAAGTAACGCGAATTCATTCATCTATTCTTTATTATAATTTAGTACTGAAGAGGATTCAAATTAGAGTCGAAACGTTTACTTTGTATTGTATGTTCATATTGTACATTTGATGAATTATTGTTTCGCCTCGACAACGACGTTGGCTCACATTGGCTTTTATTATATCGTCTTTAATTTTATATTTGAGAGCCTTACTATCATTAATATTTAGTTTAAATATTTCAATATTCAAGGAAACGTTTCTCACTTATGTCATTTTTATTTGCAACGGTATCTATGTTAGCACTCATGTAAAACCCGAATTCTTATTTCTAGCATTTATATCGCTTATCACAATTATTCCTCATTTATAATTATATTATAAACACACATCTTTCTTAATAAAAGAAAAATATATAGCTGTACTAAGTTAAAACGAGCAGTAAGTGTACTTGTAAACTTCACTCCTCAAAAGTCAATCGCAACTGGAAACTAGGCTGGCGAGCGTACATTCGTGTCGAATATTTGATGTAGTTTACGTGAAGTACACACATTTCAGATTTATGGACGTCGAGGTGGATTTCTTCTCTCGTAAAGTACTAAATATACTCGGTACACAACATCCGATTGATCCAGACAATAGCTGAAACCTACCGATATAATCCCGCTTCTCGGCATTATTCTTCTTTTATTACTCGCATTTTGTGTCTCTGGCAAAGCGAGAAAAAAAGAGCAAGACAGCAAGAGCGAGAGCGAGAGCGAGAGAGAGAGAGAGAGAGAGAGAGAAAGAGAGAGAACGAAGAATATCTCATATCACAAGCTCTGTGCAAAAATAATCTGATCGATGCACTTGCCATTATATTGACAAAAGAGAGCAATTTATTTTAAAAATGACTAACAATCATACACATCCTGTGTAATTTTATTTGCTACTATAATATCAATTTTTCTTTATAACGGAAATAATAAAACAAAATTAATTTGTTGGCTCGTTAACATACAAATGTAATTAAAAATCGATGGCCAGTACGAACCTGGAGCGCAGTTGTATGTGCGATAAATTAAATTCAAAGAAATAAATTTTTGTAGTTTAATAATAATATCCAATCTCCAAAATCGGTTTCGATCTCTACTGATTGTGAGATCCTTTTCAGTTGATAGCCTATGATAGACTAGGATAGGCCTATAATAGAAAATAATCGAACGATATTAAATGTACTAACACAATCGTACGTACTAAATCGTACTAATACAAAAATTGTTTACAAATAAATAATACTGTATAGAAAAAGAAATTCTAATAAATTCTAATAAAAGAATTGATAATAAGACATAATAAAATTAAAAACAATTTTATATAATCTTAGGAATTGTATGAAATATGAAGAGTTTCCGCATGAGAGTTTTTCGAAATTTTTCCGTTCCATAATTGTTCATAATCGTAATCGCGGATTATTCAAGAACATGTAGAATCACGATTTAGCAGCACATTTTAAACCGCAACTCGTCGTCGCAATAGCCAACGATCTCTCTTTGATTTATAACTTCCAAATGCGAGTTTGAGAGTCATAAATCGCGAACGAATTTGCACTACACACTACGTCTCGTCGCGTCGTCACGGCGAACTTCGTTTGACACTATTCCGCGTTTCGTCTCGCGCCCTTTTACCACGCGTGTTCGCCGGCTGTGAACTGTAAAAGATCCTTCATCCCACTCATCGTCACCCCCATACTTTCCGAGCTCGACGGGTTGTCGCTCGCCGTCACTGTTCTTTTTCTTACTTCACTACTTTGGTACGCATTAAATTAACGAGCAGGCGTTGGTTCGTTGAGTTTCACTTCTTATTTCTATGAGAAATATCCTTTTATTTTTCTACGCTTTTCTTGCCGTTCTGGCACAAAAATGTGCAACATCTAAGAAAAATGTAAAGAAACTCTTACAGAGATTGCACGTTGATATCATATCAATATCTATTATGTAAATATTGTGTCAATATCTACATAAAATTGAGAAATACACTGCGTAATTTAGAAATGTATGTATGAATAAAGTAAAAAATAATATTTGAAATATCAATAATACTGTGTAATAATATAAAATAAACATAACTGAACCAGTATTTTTTAATTGCAAACTGGTGCAGAGTTGAGAAGCTATTAAATTGCTTGTACCTTAGAATTGTATCAATATAATTCCATTTCAAATGTGTTTTCCATGTATTGATCTGATAAAAAATAAAAAAATTCTCTTCTCTTCGAAATCGTCTTTCTTAACTTAAGTACTTTTCCTCGTACGCCTTGGTCATATCGGTGCAACGCTGAATCGAGATATCGATGCAAGGTATTTCATATATGCGCTTTTCTTTACGACTCACATAAAGCGCAGAGCGCGAGCGACTCGTACCGTCGACTTTTCCTTACAACGTCGATGAATTATTGGCCGAAAAGGAGAAAGAAGGAATAGTTTGGCGCACGTGCTCGAGTTCGCGGAAACCGCAATACGGCCGACCGCGCTTTACGATGCTGATAAAAACGGCGAATTAACTTTGGGATCGCACATCGTCGGCCTCGAGAATGGCTTTTCGGTCCCGCATAGTTTCGTGGGGTGGCATTGTTTTCTTCGTTAGTGGAAGGTGTGAAGCTATGCTTCCGGAAACGATAGCGTGCTTCGATTTCGCATACAACGGAGGAACACCGTTCTTTATAATAAAAACAATAATTTATTTAAATAAAATTTTTTTTCCTAGGATGTTACATTTATCTTAATTTTTAAATATTTAAAATATTAAATATCTCGGTAATATATAGAAAAAAAATTTATTTGAATTTATTTGAATGAATAGAGCTTTATTATTCAATTATATCCTAAAAGTTTAGTTCATGAAAAAACTTTCAGTTTTAATTGCTTACAGTTCGTGTACTGTTGAAATTTAAACAAGACTAGTAAATTATTATTGAAAACTACAATATTTTTATATCATCGGTGAATTTATATGCTGTATACAATACGCTTCTGGAATATTGATTATTTTTATCACCGATATTTTATATTTTATGATATTGGTTGCATAACACTATTGTGTGGAAAACTATAGCGTGCGAGAAACATCTTTTTGTTTTTCATAATATTCACCGCATATTTATCGAGAGTTTGCAAAAATATCTATTCACGCAAGAAAAAGCACGATTTATGCACCGCGAATGTTTCAGACATGCCGAATCCGGAAATATTATTCTTTAACTTCCCGAGCGGTCGACGTTCACTCGGAACAGAAAGTACCTTCTCTCGTTTCCGATATTATTTGCCGGCACATATCTGCAGGGCATTTAAACTGTAACATATGATTCCCTTCGACTGCAATTCTCCTCGCATGTGATGCCAACCTCATGCGCAGGCTGGCTTTGGCATATTCAATACTGGGCTTATTTGTGTACAGAGGCGCGCGTTTGACGCGCACAAAAGGATCCTTCAAAGGGTTAACGGTCATAACATGCTCTCTGTCCGGTTCGTTTACATCAACGATTGCATTGGCCTATAAGTACGTTTTTGCATCATCTTGCGTAATGCACGAAATCAAGTTGCACTTTTTTTCCTTTGTGTTGCCAATTTTTACTTATTTAGAAAAAATTGATGATAATCGCTTTAATTAACAAAGAAAGAAACGATGGAAGAGGCATCGCTGTAACTTTTCCTGGGTTTTATCACATTAATTAAAGCCTTTAAAGACCAATTCCTAGTAAAAAATCACGGATAAAAGTAATAAATTCTATCCAAATCTTTATTTATTGTTATGTGATACCAAAATGTAGCTATATGTGAAAGAGTGTTATTTTTGCATTTTTCGATAATAACTTCACATTTCGCAATTACTTCTCCAAGTATTCGATTTCACGGCAAAACTCTTTCGCTTCGCCACCGAAATCGGCTTACGTTATCGGAGTATCTACGTGGAAAAGAACTATTTACGATCACGATCGTAGAACACAAACCCTGTGTTGGCATGGAATTTTCTAGCTTGACGCGATCTTTTTTTATCCGTTTATTCGGATATCCGGAAAAGCTGATGAGCGTATATGAGAAAAATTCCACGAGGAAAAGTGGAAAAAAGACGAGCGCTACAATAATAACTGCGTATGAGTCTCTATTCTTGTTTGTGTGATCTCATGCATAAATATTTTCCCAGCGGGTATAAATGGAGATATGTATATTTTTATGCAATAATCGAAATATTTTTCGGATTTACAGAATGTTTCTAAAATGTTTTATTATGTAATGTGTATAGATTTTATTATAAAGACTTTTATGAAAAGAAAAGAAAGCTTATTTGGATTAATTTGTTTCTCATCAAGAAAAATTTTAAGTAGGATATTTCATTTTTTATCGATAAATACTGATAATTTATAAAACAACCATACATTTCCAATATAATAAGCATTTCTTCTTATAATAAATATTAAAGCAAACAAAAGCATACACCTTATCAAGATTTTTAATCTCACAAATTTTATAGTTCAAAAACGACGTTCTAGATTCTAGAACATCGACATTTTTATAGAAAAAAATATCTGTTCCTATTTAATCAAAGGATAAAACACTTAGATGAAGCACAATAAAGATGAGACAAGCTCTATACTTAAACAGCACGTCGTTTCCCCGTAGTAATGCAACCCAATAAAAAAAATGTAATAAGACATGTCTAGTCTGCAAATTGCCAATTTCGTTCTCGGCGCAGCAGCGGAGAACATTAAAACGGTGGCGATGGTGATTACGCGTTAACGGCAACCGCGGAAAATCAGAGTCGTGGGAATTGAAATATACATATAGTCTTTATCCGCAGCCCTCCGATAACGCGACGAGCAAACGACCGCGCAGCACCTTTGCGCGAAGCTCATAACCGATGAACATAACCAAGCTAACGAAAAATGATCTCTCAAACAAATATCTCCGTCGTAATATAATACGCGGGTCGCAGTTAAAGCGTAAATTGCATCGGGGCAGAGGCGCATTATTACAGCGGCAAGTCGTTACAATTACGGGCGCGAACTTTCCGGCGCTAGTATTCTGTAACTTTAATAGGAAATAGTGTCTCCTATTATCCCCTTTCCCTCCCCTGCCGCTCTAACAAGGAGCCATTTGCGGAAGGATAACGCGTCTGCAAGCTAAGCTCCCTACGTCGACACCTCCCTTCAACACCTATAACGTTATCTTCCCCTGTACAGCACGTAAGAAATCGCAAGTTTTTATCGCCACGATGCGCTAGGGGTACTTATCGCAACTTCAAAGATTACCCGGAAAAAGTTAGCGCGCGCCTCTTCAAGTCGCGTAACTACATCGGGCAAGTTCGAATGACACCGTCGTAAACGTCGAACGAAAATTTACGGTTACAGCCTGGTAAAGACGTGTTAATGTTAGGTCAATCAGGCGACCGCCTCTTAAGAGTTACAAAAAGATGAAAAATGAGAAGCGTCAGACAAATTTATTGAAATATCACGCAAGTTGCGATATAAATTATCGACATATATTTAATAGAAGAAGATGTGTCTTCATAAAACTAAAATACGTAATTATAATCGACAATAATGATTTAATAAAAGATATATATCGGAGCGGAGAGATGTATCTGCAATCGGATACATTCAACCTCTACCGGATTGAAATATCAGTCTTCGGTGGGTAACGAATTTTGGCTGACGTATAGTGAAATGTGCGAGCGCGAAACTATCGGCGCGGAGTTTCGGTCGTCTCTTTCGCCGTCGCTGCCTGGATTCAGTTTGGATGCAGCTGGCCTAATGCGACGACTCGCGTCAGACGTGCAATTTACTCCGCGTCCCATTACTTTCGCCGAAACCTAACGAGGGCAGCGTTGAGTGGCAGTCTGCAAATTGAAATAGCAACGCGAATCTCCGGCGACGCCCTGAATAAAAATCGCTGAGATGAGCCGCGCGAAGAAAGCGAGCACTTCCGATTGTCACGGAACGTGATTATAATAATATAGGATTTTAATCAATAAAAGAGAGCAAATGACTTTCTTATGTCTGTGCATGTAATATTTCTTCCTTCGTTTCAATATTTAAGACGTTGAGCAGTCAAGAGTCTTAAAGGTATATATAGTGCAAAACTAGTTGGAAAAACAAAGTTTGTTTGCCGGTCCATTTAACGCACTTTGATAGAAACTTAATTCGAGGCAGCTGCCAAGAAATCTAAAGTTGCGAGTGGAAATGCTGCAAAAAGTATCGGCTGTCCGTCAATCTCTTGCCAAGGAAAAACCGACAGGTTTGATAGACACATTTGACACGATATTCATATGTCATCGAGAGACGAGACCGTCCACGTACAAATAAGCGAATTTAGTTATTACTTGCGCGATTTCCCATATTGAATGAGAACGCTCCAAGTTCGCACGTCAATCGGCGATTTTCCAAAGTCGTCCAGCCCCGAAACCCCGATAGGCGTCACGCCCGGCTGTCACGTCAGGACGGCGCATTTGACGCCGAGGACCTTTTTTGCGCCGCGTCGGTGCCGATGAGTACCCGGCATTGAGAGGCAAGCCGCAAATCGAAACGGCGATATGGCCGCTACTCGACGTGGATTGATGAGAGCACGGATGCGTGTTCCGTCTCTGCGTGCCTAAAGGAGAACGTACGGTTCACTCGAGATGACCGCCCCGGATGAATCATCCGGGGTAAATGTGCCGGCTAAACGAATTTTCATTTAGATGTATCACCGGAAGTGAATAATAAGACGATTTCTACATCGATAGACAAACGAGATAGATAATAATCTGCTGTAATTTTACCTACGTCTGACGGAAATTGGAAGAAATTAGGAAACATTGGGGAGAAAATTTATCTATAACCGAGTTAGCCTGCGATACGATCTAAATTGTGACCTCTTACAACTTCGTTATAACTTGAAAACGAAGAATAGAAATGCAAGAATGATTCTGTTTCGAAGCTATAATTACTTACAAGATCAATTTGTACAGATAATTGTAAACCGTAATTATATAAATTTAACATGATAACTCGAGTGATACACTGCACATTTTAGTTTGGCTAATTTATTTCGGATAATCTGAGATAAACGGAAGTGAAGAATGGTTCTAGCTTGTTTATCGTTCAACGCGTTTGCTTCTATAAAAACATTATCTACATGAATCACTATTTTACCATTTTATCGTGATTAATCTGGAATGATCACCAAAAGTGCACCGCGTAAGTGCGCCGTAACTAGCCGCGACGTTTGATATATTGTGAAATATCAATATATTTACTTGTCGATACGACCGCCATTTTTCATGAACACCCAGTATCGATTGCTCGTGAGAGTACCTGATGCGGATGCTGCGATACACGTGTGCTCAGAGTTGCTTTGAAGTGTCGAATGCACCGCGAAAGAGACATCCAACCGCATTATCGTGATGTGCTCCGCCTGGAGTTTCCGATTTATTTACGAGACACTCGTGAGATTGATTTATAACAGTATTATTGACACATTGATAGATGCGCATATTTATCGTATCAGCCGTACTGTTCATTCTCGTATTTGTCATTGAAAGATTGTCTCGAAGATATACGGAATATCGTGCAATAACCATTCAGCTCAAAGAGGACTCTTTGTTGTGAGCGCATGTGAATTCGAATTTAAATTGCTAAATTAAATTTGCAAAATTTTACAAACAAATATAAAATGAAAGATAATGAGACTCAAGGTATTCTAATTCGCTCGTTCTGCAGCACAGAGTAATTAGTCTCTGGTAATTAGCCTTCCTTATATTAATTCACAAAAGCTTAATTCCTCATTATACTCGTTGGGGTGATGTGATTAATGCCAAGTGTATAATTCAAGAACTTCGTTTGCCCTCGTCTCATTTATTTTCATCGAATAAAGGAGGAACGAAAATTTCGTATGAAATAATACCCTGTTATTCTTGCCGCGATGTTCAACGATATTGTAGTCATTGCAACTGTAATAAGACATTCGCTGTTTATAAAAAAGAGAAAAGAGAGAAAAAATTCCAGTATTATTTCCAGTAAATCTCCGAGAACAAAGGACAATGGGTGAGTAATATTTAAACATTAATATTTCTCCGTTGCTTACGTAACTGGTATATCTTTAGATAGAATGTTCACAACGCTTTTGAGAAATTATGCGATGATTGGAGGATAACTAGATAAGTTCGTCCAGTGGAAATTGATTCGATACACGATTTAGCTATAAGCGAAACTATCGCCAACTTGCCCAAGATTTTAGGTATCTAGCAGCCTGAGCATGCCATCGGCACGACTAGAGTATTGATTCTGGTTTCCCTTCGAAAGAGATGGTCAATCTTTCCGAATAGCGCAGTACGGTAGAGTTTAAACGACTCATGCAGAAAATCTAATAAACTCACATCATCTCTATATAAAATTAATAATATTGTCAGCATATATATATATATATATATAACTAATTATCTTATTAAATAAATTATAAATTCACTCGAAATCATATTAAAACTTATTTATTACTTTACTAAAAAATTACAAGAATAAAAAATATGAAAAAATAATTATATCTTTGGCACGGCAATATGGCGTTCAGACGCGGTATTTGTCCGATTATTTGCTCTGCAAAAATAGTCCGAGTAAGCTATCGCCGCAGAGGTTCGTTTCCAGCTGGTTGGAATAGTCGAGTCTTAGAATTACGGAAGCTTTCGGATATTTCGCAGCACGAACCCGGTTCTGGAGCATCCCTGCCCGTTTCACTCAGAGTTTCGGCGAACGGGGGCATAATATGTTTCTGGGCGGTGTGCCAGCACAGCGTTCCCGGGGAACAACGTTCGATCCGATTCGTACTGCTGCGAAACATCGACCTGCTTCACGAAAATTCCGTTTAGATGAAAGCGGAGTGGATCAGGTCGACGAAGAGAAGCGATCGCGACTTTTCGCCGAAATTTATCGAAAGCAGACACTCGAATGTTACCCCATTTTCTAGCATTGTCTTTCGCAATTCTAACTCTCGCGTACGTTGCAGTTTGACGCAAAAACGTGCAAGGCCTACGTCTGTTAGAGTTTCATAATTAATTTGGTGAGACGAGATTTGTCATTTCAAATATGCGTGCGTAGCGTTAGCGTTATATATTACATTAAACGTTTATATATTACATTAAACAAATCCGGCGATTAGATAGTTATTTGATTAAATGACAATAAATTCAACCGGACAGACGGCTATTAATTACGTAGTATTAATAGCTCACCGCGCACTACCGTATAATCGAATTGACGTTAAAAGCCGTCTTAATCCGACATCCTGACTCACCCCTGTCGTCCGGAGAATGGAAATCATTTATCCCAAGCTGCGGTAGACTTTCACACTGAGCTGAACGGTATTTCACGTTGAGTACTCAGAGAAACTACCTTAAGCAGTTTGCGAGTGTTTGTTATTTCTGCCATAAGTAGCCGAGCTGCTCGGAGCACTGTTATCTCATAAACAATTGCTATCCATCTGGAAGAAGAATGTGTGAGATTTATGTCGCTGCAAAGAGCGCACGAATGGCAGAACGTTCGTGTCATATGATGGAATAGAAATGGTGGCATTATTACACCTCGCGGAATAAATTTTAGTATCTTGTATGAGATATTGGAAAAGTGACATATAATTTTAAAAATGACGATAACATATACAGTATATGTGTGCAATCTTATGAAATTTAAATATTAGTAAATTATAAAAATTTTATATCGTTGAATCGACTCATAGTCATCACGAATTCATTGAAACGGAAGACAACGACAATCGATAGAAGGGAAAACATTGAAACGATTGGTTTTAAGAAACTTTCGCTGGTTTATTATCGCGAGCGTAATTTTTTCGTGTTGTATCGATGACTAACAAGTAACTCACGAGAGATGGCGTTTATTGCACGGACGACGTAACGGGATATTGTCACGCCCGCGCCGTTGTGAAAATTACAAGATTGCCAGTCTGAGGGAAGCGTTGTTTAGCTTACCCTGTAATTACGGCGACGTGGCGACACGTGACGCCCGTGTATTACCACGTTGCATTTAAATATCCACTATCAGGCGAGTCGCCCACGAATTGCATCCCAGACCGCGTCGACGAAGCATAAAAAGCGTGCCTCGTTAGAGAATCACTGCGACCAATTAAAGCATTAAACTACATTTGCGCTCATACGAATGCAAATACATACAATTCATATCGACTTGAAGTATTAATACAAATTTATATTATTATTTAAAACGATGACGATGTTTGTGCATCATAACATATGATATATGTAACAAATCATGACGTTAATCATTTTTCGTATAAAAATTTTACGATTTTTTTCCAAATTACTAGATTTTTGTTTTAGAAGGATTTATCCACACAGCATATTTTAGTTCTTTAATTGCATAAATTTATTGCATTAATTTATCGAATAAAATCTTAAAATTTATTTTACTTTTATATAAATACATAGAAAAAGAAAAGAGAGAAGAGAAAAAAAAAAGAGAAGAAAAAAAAGAAAGAGAGAAAGAAAGAGAGAAGGAGTGGTAGAGAGAGAGGAAGAGATAGAGATAGAAAGAGGAGGGGGGGATAAATTAATCACATTAATATTATTTATATACTTATTTAAAAAATTTATAAAGTCGCAAATTATTAAAGTTATTTTTTCAGAAGTTCCCTCTTTAAAGAAAAAGCTAAATTATTTTTTTATTAATAAGTAAATGTAAAATTTATCTCTCTTTTGCCAATATTTATGGAGTATTAGAGAATTTTATCAAAAAATATTATATACGTATTTATACTTAAAAAAATTATATTAAAAGTAAATTTCTAGGAAAGTTATCAACTCTTATCGCTATTGCATATAATCTGTAATTTGAATATACATCTCATCGAAATCTATTACTCAATTGAGGAAACATACGATCTATTGAGAACGCCGTATAACAGCGTCATTTACAAATCACTGTGATTTGTTTCGACCGAAGGAAGGCCGTTGCGAAGGCATTGTGGATAAATCGCGAACCCATTACTGATCCTAGGTAACACGTGTTCTGCGACGTATCTCGAACGATGAATCTCTATCAATCAACATCGTGTGTTAAGCTTAATATATAACGCAATGCGTTGTTCTCTCGACATGCCCCAAGTAGGCGTTAATCTATGTCGAAGGTATCTATGTTCCAAACCACAAGAGTTTGGCATCTTAAAGGATGTTCGTAAATTCATGCTAAAACAGCTGAGGAAATCGTACATTAAACAAATATAAATGAAGACAGTTACGATCGATCGAGGAGTTCGTTTCGAATCATGAAAAATTTGGAAAATAAATTAAAATAAATAAAAAAAGGCATCGCGCGTCTAGCGGCATACAAATTAAAAAAATAATGCATAAACAATTTAATTATCGCATTAAACATAAATTTACATTGGAATATCAACATGAGCACAAAACTTTTCTCCAGCTCGAATAGTTTAAAGATACGTCGAGATTGTTGAGAGAAATAAAAAAATACTCTATAAAAAATTTTTTAACGTTTACTAATGAAAAGGATGAGGGACGCGCGAGAGTGAGCTTTACGTCCGGCAGTAATATAGCACGTTAGCGCGTGATGTCACAGGCATACAGTTATGTATCTCTTATCAACGCAATTAATTTACACCGATACTAAACATCATGTGACGCCGGAGGGAAGATCTTTATGAGCAGTACGCCCACTGATCAGTCTACGCATGGTGTGATACAGCGAATATTTTATTGCGGTGGGAGTCACTATACGACTCTTGTTGCTTTAAACGAGCTTTATTAGAGCACGAGACAACCAAGTGTTTCGATGGGATTCAGAAAGATTTTTATGACGAGGCACATTTTACCCTCTTTAATCAGAATTTATTAATCCTTTGTTGATCCACGTGATTTTAAGTTACTTGTTTGCACGCAATTGTGCTTCTTCGTTGATAACAATAATCGATGTCATTAGAAAACAGATATAATATATTTATGAGTTGCATTAATAGGAGCAAGAAAATTTGTCGTATAAAATAATTAGAACGGCGAAAATAATTAGATGCTGTTCATATATACAGTATACTAATGCTTTAATATAAAAAAATGTTAAGCATTTAGAAAACATAAATAAATATATTTTGCTATGTATGATTAGTTTTGTTTAATTAATTTCGTTTATGTGTAACGCGTATCATATTTAATTAATATGTATATGTGCATATATATATATATATACATATATACATATATATATACATATACATACATATTGATTCAATGATATGCGTTACATGCGCGAGATATGAAAAAGTATCAAAGCGCATACATATTCGTGTACGCAGCATTCAAAGACCGTCGGTATATCCGAACGGATTAAGGTTCTCTTTTATACGTTACATTCACTCAATTTTTACTCACTAGGAAAGAAGCATAATAAAGTATTCACGTCACCGTGTTATCAAAGATTAAGCGGCGCGGCTGGCAATTTTATTGTTTCCGTGTACAATACCGTAGACACAACGGTGTAAGCATAAAAGTGTAAACAGGGAAAATGGAAAAAACGAGCAAGCACAAGAGAGTCGTAGATCGCGCAAGAAAGCTACGGTAAGCCCCGTAAGCTCGCAAGCTCGCGATAGCGCGCGGAACTCGTTACACTCGGCATACAAGATCAGCGAGACGAAAGCGAGACGGGCATCCGTACGGAGGAGCAGCTTTCTGAGGCTCATCTACTTCTAGACCAGTTTATCGCGAATTCGTGTTTCACAGATACGGCGGAATTTCGGTGCTTCGTATGCATGTCCGAGATTAATTATTGTACTTTTCTCATCAAATATTTATACCATAGAAGCAAAAAGGAGAGGACTGATTTTACACATAATAAACATTCTAGAGTCCTACGAAATTTATAATGATAATCTGTTCCAGTTTAAGAATCTAGAATTACGACAAAGAAAACTGACTCTTACTGGAAAAAAAATTGTGAAAGTTTCGTAAAAGTTACTGATTCTTTTCACTGAGAAAGTAAAATCATAAAAGTTATAAGGAAAATATTTTTCCAGAGAAAGTCATTCCTCGGAAAGTTCTTATAAATTATGCAACATTCTGGAGATAAAAATGTTTTATAATATTAAACAAGCAATGCAATATGAGCCATGCAGTATGTACAAATATTACTAATTAAATGCTGATATAAAGTTAACAAATCATTTTGCATACGTAATATACAACATGTATAATAATTTATTTTTCTTAATATTTTAATAAATTTTTATATATACGGTAGTTAACAAAGATGCGATAAGCATCGCGATATAGACTACTTCCTAAAATCGAGACTCGTCTTCGATAAAATGAACGAGCACGAAAGGCAATTGCTCGTATCGAGAAGCAATTCCACGCGTATTTCTTCCGAACGGTTTATCGTACACTTCCGTGCTGTGAAACGGGCATCGAATTTTCAAGCATTTCTTGCTCTCTGCGCTATTTTCGGCTTCTCTCTCTCTCTCCTTCTCCCTCTCTCTCTCCCTCTCCCTTTCCCTCTCACCTTTTCTCTTTTTTCTCTCTCTCTCTCTACTCTCTTTGTCCCCATTTTCTTTCTCTCTCTTTTCATCTCTAACTTTAATATTAAAAACTCTAAAGATAAGATAATATTAATGTGTAACTTTTCTATAAACTTGAAACGCAGCTCTTGAGAATATCGCAATATTAAATTGAAAATCAATTTAATGATACTGATGCTAACAAGCATCTATAAGATTCCCCCCTTCCCATCCCAACCCGAAAAACTGTAAAGAATATATTGCGAAAAATATTAATATTATTGGAGCACTAAGATCCGCTATGTCATTGGCCTATCTCTCGATTTAAATTGTTTATATATATATATATATATGCGGTTTTATCCTAATTATTAAAATAGTTCTTTCTTTAATCAAAAGATCTTTAAAAAATATGTAAAATAAATTTTTAAAAGGCACATAAAAGAACATTTAAGAGAGAATTTAAATGCGTGCGTTGAAATCATTTAACGTTTAATGATTATCGCTTTGCAAATACAGTTCATATCAAACAACGAATACGTAAATATAGAATGCAACACAATCGACTATCATCTCGCATTTCTCATTGGACAATACACGAACGCTGGATATTGCGCAAATGTGCTGTACATCGTATTTCCAAAGTTCATGACACTATCAAAGATTCAATAATCCACCGTAGTTTGTGAAGTAGCTCGAAATTCTCATGTGGATTGCTGCGAGCACGTGATAATATGATCATAACGATAACAATGTAAGCACCACAATCTCTAATTAATAATTACTTTGTCAATAATCACGGCGATACCCTAAAGCGGTTATACGAGTATCGTTAATAAAAAGAAGCGAAAAGAAACGACGGCGAAATGATCTAAGTTTATAATTATCATTCTTTATCTATCTTCCTTTATGTACAATGACGTGACTATATTTTATGAGCAATATATATTTAGCAAGATATAAGCAACTTTATCTTATTCAGGTATCGTAAAATTTATTCATTTAGAATGCAATGTCAAGATTGAAATAATATTTCTAGGTAAAAAATGCATGTTAGTACTATTTTTCTTCTCTAATCGTTAATTCGAGAGACTAAAAAAAATTTGAAAAAGAATTCATAAGTAGGCCATGTCCCGCGTAAATTTCTCTTCACCCTCAAACCGCCTCTGTAATATTAAACTAGTGAATAGCCATCGTCGAATTTTGCATTCCTTTGTGCCATGAAAAGGATCAATTTCTAAACTCCCTTTGTATCGCGCGGATACATAGACTCTTGTTCCACCTCTGAATTTTAATGTCATCTAAACTTCCTACATTGTTCATAAATATTAATCTTTTATGATAATTTAATTAGTTGAAATAAAGTGTCAAGCAATTTGTTCCTTAACTTAAAGAACACAATTCTCCCATTCTTGTAATGCTCGTTGCTTAGTTTTATAATATCATATTGTTTTCATTTACTGTAGCAACTGAAAAGTTAATTAATCCGTGAAACGAAGAAGCTTGCCATGAGAATACTCTATGATTTATGTTACGCTATAAATAAAATTAAAAATATTTTTAAAAGTACAGTAATGTTCATAGCTGGACCGAATGCGCAAAAGCGTATATAAATTATTCTTGAAGATTTTATTACGTTACCGCCGGACGATGAAAATATGTCGGGGAGGTAATAATTCATATTACAATATAACGCGGACAACAGATGCAGAGAATGTAAGCTAGCCTTCCAGAAAAATATTCCGCGGGACATTCAATGACGAGATCTAGCAACACGACAGAATGATAAACGTGGATATTTTTGCATTCTTTTGTGCAAAGCACGGTAGACCGATCTCGCCGCTTTCTTCGCCACGCGTAGCAGTTTTCCGTGATTCGTAGAACTTAAACGTCGCATTCATAGCCATGAACGCGACGAGAAGTTCTGGTAGGTCAGAATTAGGCTTCTGGCTATTTGATTTCGGTTAGCCGGTCGAGTTTGCATACAAAGTTATAGACACATATTCATATTGACACATGCAACGACTGTGCCGAAGGGCTCAAGCAAGAGACGATACTTAGGCGTCCGATAAATTACGCCAACGGCAGCAAACCGATATATGTTGTTATGTACTTGCGAATGAAAATTCAGACTAACATAATTTCGATGCTATAAAGAGATGTTTCAATAGCGCTTCATGATATTCATTCTAGCATCGGAGAAATTAATTATCTGTTTATTTCAATGCACTGTTATCTATTTCCCGTCGCGTGTTAACAATTGTAACATGTTATCATTGACTGCGCAAGAGTCTTTTGTTTAGTTTACTAAAAACTCTCTGTCCAGCATTTACACGTACATCGTTTTGTATTCGCAGTCTACAATTCTCGCAGCGGAACAAACGCGCCATTCACGCTTTCGAGGATGAACACGCGAACGGCGCGCTGGGAGGTTGCACGGTGCCGAAGAAAGAACGTAAAAGGGAGAAGAGGCGCGGAGGCGCGGCAGCCTACATATCGCGGGAGAGCGAGTTTATCGATTCCCTCGACATTCCTATTTCGGGTCGAGATATGTCGACAGCAACGGGTGCTGTTGACCGACATCGCGATGTCCAGGAATTCGTGACACGACGTCTGTCGATCGGGCCGCGCGAATTACCGGAGATCGTCGAGACTCTCGTGAGAATGCATAAATAACCGACCGCGGCACAGGGAACGCGAAATAAGAGAGAGGATGATTGCGACACTTCAGCATAGATTTTGCAGATGTAATTCGCTTCGGAAAAGTTCGGTTTACTAGAACTTGGTAAAACAAGAGCGATCGATCGTTCGTACGTCGACATCGTTGCGGATTTCGAGAATGTAGCACGTCGAAATTTAATTTTTCTTTGTCAAACTTGAGGAAATTTTCACGAAATATTTATAACAAATTGCTGAATTACTTATATATAGTATACTCTGAAATCATTCATCTTGATCCATTATTATTGTTCATTAATCTTAAGTTTTACAATAAATTTTGTACTTGATAAGAATCGAAGAGAAACAAAGTTATACTGATAAATCGTGATGTAACACGCGTGCATACTTTACACGAATTATCTGTGTTATTTTATTTAGGACTACACTTTAATTTGATTTAAAATCTACTTACAATTAGAAGCAAATTAATTAGGCACAAAAAGCATTAGCACAGATTAACTAACAAAATTAAATTTATAAGAAAAGAAATTGTCATATTAAGAAAAATATCGAATTAACTTGTACGCCTTTGTTGGAAATTCTCGTCGTGAGAGACGTCAAATGGCTTCTAATAGCATATACAGTGAAGACAATTATCCGGAGCAATCAGATGCGGTAACCCTCCAGCATTGTGGCACACGATACGCGCAATTTAATCATTTGACTTAATCATCCGCGACCGAAAGTCCGGAAGCGGAACGCTAATCGTCGGATCGCCTGGCATTTCTCATGCCGGAGGATACATGCGAAGGGCGCTGAAACTATCGGGAAATATGCGAATCGCGCGTCAGGAAAATTCTCAGACGACGACGCGAGCCTTCGGAACGCGGTCGTCGCTTCGGCTAACGCAATTGCTTTATTCAATTACAAGCGGACACAAGAGAACGAACAGAAAGGCGAGACGTTTCATTAATGCAAATTACTCGAACTCGGCTCTTTTATCGAGTTAAATGAATTAATCGTGATTTGGCGAGGGCAAATTGGCAGCGCTAAAACTTGTACATGCTGTAGTGAGTTAATGCCTTTTTTTATCGTAAGACGTAAGTAGTTGTATTAAACATTTGATATTTAATTTGTTGTTAATAATAATTAACAATAATTTCTTATTAATAAAGGACATATTGTGATTATTCCTTGTTGCATGTTTCATGCAACTTAATATTTATAATATTAAGTTGCATGAAAGATTATAACTGCACGAAAAAGAAAACATTAATGAATATAATTTTACAGTTATACTATTCATCTATATCTATATTTATATATATAAGTAGCTATTGTTTTTTGTCTGTCTGTCCGCGAACTACTCATTCATTAGTGGACCGATTTTCTTGCAACTGGTCTCAAAATTTTCAGAATTTTTCGGGGATGGCTACTATGGGTTTAATTTTTTTAAAGAGGGAGCCCGATCGAACGATCTGGACAGATATTATATATGTATGTTATAAAACATCCTGCAGATCTCTCTCTCCCCTTCCCCCTTCCTCCCTCCCCCCTCTCTCCTCACCTCCTCTCTCTCCCCCCTCTCTTTCTATCTCCTCTAACAATAGTCCTAAAAAAATTATACAAGGGAACACAAGGACACATTATTGAGGGGAAATCAGAAATCTTTTACAAAAAATGTTGTATACCGAGGTAAATTGTGGAGCAAAAAATGTAGAAAATTCTAAATTTATGATAAAGAGGAAAGATGAGGAAATGAAACGCAGTCTTAAAAAAGTAAAAAAAGGAACAAGAAAAAAGAAATTAATTCTGCGAAAAGCGCGAAGAATAATGTGAAAATAAACTGAGGAGTGAATAGAATAAAAATGGATTCTGCGTAGTGCGCAGTGAATAATAAAAAAATCCATTCTACGTAAGGTGTAATGATTAATGAGAAAATACATTCTACGCAAAGCGCAGTAAAAAAAGAATAAAGAAATTGATTGTGCGCATAGCGCAGAGAGAAATGAGAAAATGCATTTTGCGGAGAACGCAGTAAGAACATTTACTGTTAAAATGCATAGTGCGCGGTGAGGAGAGATTACTTTAAAAAGGATTCAGTATAATGCGCAATGAATAGTGTCAAAATGCAGTGTGAGATATGCGCAATGAATAATGTGAAAAAGCATTCTGCGCAATGCGCAGTGAGTAATGTGAAAATGTATTCTGCGCAATGCGCAGTGAATAAAATTAAAAAACATACTGCGAGGTGCGCAGTGATTATTGTCAAAATAAAATCTGCGCGAAACGCAGAAAATTACTTACTCAATGCATTCTGGGCTATGCGCAGTGAATAGAGTAAAAATGCATTCTGCGCAAGGCGCAGTATTTACTGTGAAAATGCATACTGCGCAGTGTGCAAAGAGTACTGTTAAAAAACATTTTGCGAAGTGCGCAGTAATTACTGTCAAAATGAAAACTGCGCAAAAGGAAGTGAATACTGTCGAAATGTATTCTGCGGAAAACGTGATTACTGCGAAAATGCATACTGCGCAGAGCGCAGTAAAAAAAGTAGACAAAAAAAAGAAAGAGAGTCAATAATGGCGAGCCAGCGGAGAATACTTCCGCGCGAAGCGCGGGCTAAAAAGCTAGTACCATATAATATAAAATAACAGTATATATATAATATCATGTGTTGTGTTACATAATATCTTGTTATCTAATATCTTGTAAACGTGCTTGTTTAATTTTTTAGTTTTATTTAATATAATTTACGAGATAGATATTATGTAATAGTGAAATACTCTGACTGGTAGGACACAATAAATTATCGGCAAGCCATTAAAGTCTCGATTTCAAATGCAATTTTATCGGGTGCAGTAAATTTTGTACTATCGAAAAAATATAACAGCACTGTATAATCATGACGGTCGTTTTCGATTTCCGCGATTTTTCCAAATATGCTTGAACTTTTCTGTCGCATGAGTCGTTATGAAGTCCCTTTATAAAATAATATAAATTTTTTACTTTAACAAAATTCTTCTTTAAATTAATTTAAAAAATAAATTTCAAGATTATGTTTTTTCACGACCTATAGCTAAAGTAGAATTACGATTGTGACAGAGCATTTCGATTAGACAAAGATGGATTTTCTATAAATATACACAGATTTATCGTCAAATAAATCTGCTAAGGCAAGAGCAATAAATTGAATGAAAAAGAAAAAAAATTATAGAGAGCCGACAAATGCATTACGCAAAGAGAATGCACTCTTATCCGGTCAGATAAAAAGAAATTTCAGATGAACTTGAGATTCATGAAATACAACGCTCTGTTAAAGCTATGACTTGGAGCTTCGCGTGTGCACGAACTTCCGGATAACAGTAAAAAGGAAGTTCGTGTCGAGGAAATTGTCGACAGCGTCGGGTCTATGGACTTTGTCCTGCTACAGTGTGCTTTAAGCAACAAATTACTCCAATCTACAAAACAGCAATAAATATGCAGATTAGTGTAACGGTAGTATTAACATGATAGCGATTCATGAGAAATACCTATGTATAGCTAACTAAAGTTTGCACAAGCATCAGTGAGAAGTAGCACTTGTAAAAAAGCTATATATTCTTAAATTTAAGAATATATAGCTGAAGAGAAATGCTTCTTTTTTTAATTAAGAGATATAAATAAAAAATATTTGAAAGCTTTAGCTTTCACAATCCTGTTTCATCTATGTCAAACATGTTTAATATTAATGTGAGTACGGCGAGGAAATTGAGTCCGCATTGCAGCGCGTTCAAACATTTATTTTGCGTCTTGAGCGACAAACATGTATATAGATGTAGTTCTTATTCTTATTTCTGTAGTTTTTATTCTTATTTCTTCTTTTGTTATTCATAAATTAGGTTGTTCTTATTTTTATTTTTCAAATTCTTATTGTACTAACATTCACAAAAATGTATGTGTATAAAATGTAAATGTATGTGCGAGTGTCCGCAGTATATTGTGCTTGGGTCCGTGTGTTTGCTAAGCTCGAATGAATGTGCGGATCGGTCATCCCCGCGGAAATAAAGGAATTCTCATAGTCAAGAATCTGTAAGTTCTATGCGCCAACCAGCTATCTGGAATCCAAGATCTTCGGCACGAAGTATCCGTGAAACTGAGAGGATATGTGGTAGCGAATCAGATAGAACGAAGGAATTGTGTCGAACAATGACTTATGGAGCTAAGGTTCCATGGACTCAGCAATCCCGGCGAGAATCGAGAATCCATGAAGATGTCTGCGGCATCTTCGATTTGAAATAGGTGATTTTGGACAGTCGGAACATACGGACAAATCAAGAATTTATCTTGTCTGTTGAGAGGGAATCTCACCGCAACGGGGATCGGCAACATCGAACGCTGTGAATGAAATATTTTCGACATGAAACTTACGTCACCTAACTGCAGCCCGACCACGCCGAGTGTCCAATAAATGTTAACGTGAGTGCGGCGGGAAAATTGGGTCTGCATTGGAGCGCGTTCAAACATTTATTTTGCGTCTTGGGCGACAAAGCGACCGCCTATCGCGCGGACGTTTATCGATTCCTCGAGATTCCTTCGTGCCTCGATATCGAGGTTGATCTGCTTTCAAGTTGATCGACGGGACCGACACTGAGGCACGCGACGAATTTCGGATATCGAATCGGCGATCTTCCTGAGCGGCCGGATTCTTCCGCGTTACTCCGGGAATCCGGCCAGTCGAAATCGCAAGGAATCGCATCGTTCTGACGAAGAGACGGACGAGCTGTGATTGATGGCTTACCGAACCCTTCCGTGATTTCCGGATTCACCCGTTGCATTAGACGCCATTTGTTACGGGCTATACGCGAGGATGAATCTTTTATCGGAAACCAATTAGAGTATAATTAGTGCGCGTCGAGGTCAACGCTGTCGATGCCGTTAAAAAAGGCAGCACTAAAATCAACCTAATGATTTAACTAAAAGAAAAATTATACTTCGACAGAAATTATATTAATAATTTAAAAACTGTGTTTTTAATCAACTGTTTTTATATATCTAATAGTGCAGTTTTATTTTATATTTAATCAGACAAATGTTTTTGAAAGCAGTAAAACAAAATCAGATAGAATAATGAGATCATGATAATTTGTTTCTAAGTCGAATTTCATTAACAAGGAACGAGTTTGCGAAATGCCACTTTGTCGCATCGCTTGATTAATAATCAATATCGGATATCAGCCGTCTTAAATAATTCAATAATCAGTTACTGCAATCGATAATCAAGTGCATCCATAATGATAGGAGTCGTCATATTAAAGAGAGTAACAACCTATTTTGCGGAAATAAGAAAACCAATTACTAATACAGTTACTAACAAAGTCATAGATTTTCTCAATTCTTTCTGTATATGTAAAGTATTTCATATATATGTATAATTACATTATATTATATTTCTCATATTATATTTCTTTATAAATATATCTCTAATTTCCTCGTATTATTATTATAATATAAACAAGATATAGAGTATGGAGAAGTAATGGCTAATGTTCCAACAAGTAATACATCAAAAAATTAAATACATTACATAAATTACTTTAGACGCATATTATATTATCTCTCTTCTCATCTCCGTAATATGCTTTACTTCATATAATCTCAGTGACATAAATCCTTAACGTTACAATTCTTGGGTACAAGACAACTTTGACGTTAAGGTTCTATATTTGTTTTATTATAGATATGATAATTAGCATCAATAGTTTACTTGAAAACGAATAACCGTAATCATTTGCTTATATAATCGCATCCTTCAGTATTAATTCGCACAAGTAAATCTATCTTTACAGTCAAAATCGTAATACTCCACGATGTTACGATTGTACCGAATTGCCGAATCGTTTCGTCTTTATGATTGCCTTTACTAACTAGTCGTTACATGTCATGACTGTGAAAGGAGGCAAGCCTGAAACGCCGATCTCGTGGGACAGAGTACCTCGTAAACGCGAGATCGCTTTAAACGCGATAGTCAATCGCGCGATCGTTAACCGGTTTATCGCGATCGATTTCGCATCCGTCGTTTCGCGACGCTGGACCCGAGATTGAGCAAGCCCACGAGAGAGGCGGCAGCAAGGCAGTGGGACAATTTGCATAATTCGTAGTTCCAAGCATCGTGACGAACTCCCGAGTGGCGTGGACGGTGGCATTATCATTACGGTATCAGGCACAAAGGGTCTATGTTTCGCATATAATTAAGTTCGGTGAGGAGACGGACGAATGTACGACGGCTTTTCGAAAGGATGTTGCGACGTAAGAATACCCGGCGCTACGTATAAGACGTCACACAGGAACTGTTTCTGTTTTATCTTTTTTTGATTACACTTTGCGTATATAAAAGAAGCCAGTCTCACGTTGAGCAAACGCGAAGCCGTACAAGATACGCTTGTAATAGAGTACATCGTTACGGTACGTATCGTCCATTTTTCAAACTGTCTCTTTAAAGTTTCCGATTTACGCGTGCTATGGAAATGTCGTTCGTCCCGACCTTTATCGAGCGAGTCACACATAAGCTCGCATATATTTTCTCAGTCGTCGCGAACGTCGCCCGTAATTTGTCGCGTTTCAACGCTTTTTAGGTCACCGGACCGTGCATATTCCCGCTCACTATATTTTAATTACATTTCTTAATTTAAAATCAACTTTTTGTTTATAGAGCTCTTAATTTATACGCGAGTAGTCTCGGCGTATGCAATTTACATTCATTAAACAAACGCTTCCAGATAAAAAAAGAGATGGAAATTATACTTTTTCCTTGCGCTCTTTAGATGCAATAGTAACACACAGACACTTAAATATAAATTTTTCTGTCTTATATGGGAGTGCAAGCTTGAATAGAGAAGAAGAGAGAAACAGAGAAAGAGAGAAGTACAAATAGCATTTTCCATATAACTATAAAAATGTCACTTTGTATATCGCAAATTAAACAAAGCGGCGGCGTCTACCTCGCTATAATTTGCAAAGATTGAAATCATTCCAGATAAACGCGGCCAACCCGGTCAGTGCGCGGATTTATCTGGAATTAAAATCAGCGTATATTCCTTCACACGGATCTGCAAAAGCAAGTGCGATCCATCAGCGTGATCGCAATTAGTGCCTGGGCGCGACGTCCTGACGACCCGAATAAACACGACGACGTCGGGAAGCGTGTTTGCAGTCATAGACGAGTGCACCAGAATGTAAAGCAAATAGCACGGTTCGATCGTCGACATAGTTATGGTCGTAGAAGAAAGATATTAGGAAGAAATGCTTTCGAAGCATTTATCGATCCCTTCCTATTATAAAGGATAAAGCGATTTTTTATATATGTAGATACTCATATTTCATAGCGTAGAGTAGCGGTAGCAAATTTATTATCAACGATTAAAATAAGATATATAAACATATTAATTTTATTTTAGGTGCACTGAGAAAAAAAATTTGTTGAAAAAACAAAATATTTAGTCCGATACGTTCAACGTAAAACATTAATTGGTTTAACTGAACATTAGTTGAATTAACTAATTCTTGATTAAAAAATTTTGATGGTTGACATGAATGAACTGTATCCTTTTTAATTCAACTAATGTTCAGTTAAACCAACTAATATTTTAGTTGAACGTATAGGACTAAATATTTTGTTTCTTCAACAAATTTTTTTTCTCAGTGTGGAACTTATATACGCTGCTGACGAAATCAGAGACATCGGAGGATCAAACGCAGTTAAAGATACATAAATCTAATTTCATTGAACTTGTGCTTCGCGTTGTTTGAGAAACGCGTTATGGGAATACGCGTCGTGTAAAATGATGACATCAGCGGAGTCGTAATTGGGGTCCAAGAGATATGTTCCAACCGGTTAAATAAATGCAACGACACCGGATCACTCACTCGTGAATACGAACGATGGCAAATTTGAATATCAATTGAAGTTATTCGCTACAATAATTTTGCGTAGGTAAGCTTCGAAGAGGAATTCTGTACAAATATTCTTTGACCAATTCAGCACGATCTTACATAAAAGAAAATCTCACGAAAGACTAGTGAAAGACTCGTTCAAGCTATTTTGCAATGAAGCATTTCTTTACAATATTATATAAAATTCGATTGTCAAAGAATTGTAGAGTTTAAAAGTTATTAATTGGTTTAAAAACAATAATGGATTTAAATTAAAAGATTAGTATAAAAGTAATATAACTCTATACTTTTTATAAAATGTGTACATTATTGATTTATATCTAATTAAATTTAAAAATTAAAAGCTTATTTTATTCTTAAACAATTAATACGTAAAATATTATACCTACTAATAGTTGATCCTAATTACATACAAGGAGAAAGGAAAAGATTAGATGGTAGTTTAAATAAAAAATAAAAAAACAGAAAAAGGTGCGTCATATTGCGATCTACAGAATCATATTAAGTTCATAAAAAGTAAACTAGATAAGGATTAGCAATGTTTTCATATAGATAATCTGTTATTATTTATCGCGTGTAAGTATGCGATTCAATGACTGGCGATCCATCACTGCGTTCAATGAATGTCCGAATGATGTATCGCTAAAGTGCGAGAGGTAAGTTAACGAACTGTTCGTCGTTCTTATCGCGAAGAATTCCATTTCTTTATATCAGCCTCACGTGACTAAATTGCATTTTCTTATATGTGTATATCAATCTTTTTTAACTCAATTTTCTAATAATAATTAATTATTAGTCTTTAATCTTTATAGAGAGCATTCTGACGTTGAGGCGATCTCTCATTGAATTTATAAAATAGATTTTAAAAAATAGATATAATTATAAGACAATAATAAATTTACAATGAAACTTGCAGTAGATATCGCTACAATTTTCTCCAATTATAGTGAAATACTATAAATCGTTTTTCTCACTTAATTATCTTGAAGCGCTTTCGTGAAGCTATCCATTTAGTTTTCCAAATATCTTTATTTTCACTTGTTTCGTTAAGAATAGGCTTTGCCTTGCTACATGCATTTATGCAATACAATACCCATAGCTTTCAACTGCAAAATAAAGGACCGCGCATTACTTTGCAATAAACTGCGGCTGTTTGTCGTTACGTCTAAATGCACGCGAGAGGATCTAAAATTTTAATGAAGGCCTCACCAAATTTGCCGCGGCGCTTTGCCGGCCGGATATAAGATTTAATATTCATGAAATGTATACCATTTCCTGCCCGCCACTTGTGAGGAAATAAATCTCCCTCTGAGAGTGAATATCTTTCTCTCTCGCTCTTTCTCATCTCACGCTACATGTTTTGTTCTTTCTCTGAGCTGTCGATAATTTAACTTTGGTCTGCAAAGTAACGATAATCTTGTTTATCTATTTGCACTCTCTTTAATCCGTAAGAAGTATTACATTCGCTGCGCTTCCGTATTGGACTTACACACATGTCCAATACATGTCGCGTGCACATCTGCCATATCCAATATTAGCTGCCTGCTGAACGTCTGAAAGACTATTGTCTGTTCGTTTCGACAAACTCTCTGTCGTTGACATATATTTTCGTCTTTGCAAAGTGTTATCAATTAATTTCGCCAAAATATCGTTTTTTATCTTTGCTAACGTATCAATGTATAATATTTTTTTATCTGTCATTTTCATTTATTAATGCTATTCATGAAAATTCACGACCAATTCTGACAATAAATAGCAATTCTACGTGCAAAGCAGAATATCAAGTGAAATTTTTCAAAAGCCGTTTTATTGCTATACGACACATGCGGCTGGCAGGTAAAATGCGGAACACACGCATTGTGATACATATACTTGTTTAAACACCATTGTGAACGTATAAAGAGCCATTAGCGTGGAAAAATCGAACGTTCACCGCAGGCTCACGCACCCACACATGCATTCGCGTGCATGATCCCATTTATACAGAGTTCTCATTTTTCAATCATAAAAGGAAAGTGACGTTATTCTGGTGTAATTTTGTAAAAACAAAAAAGATTATTTTCAGAATACAATATGCCATCACCTATCATTTTACACATGT
This sequence comes from Aphaenogaster floridana, assembly GCA_003063835.1. NCBI lineage: Eukaryota > Metazoa > Arthropoda > Insecta > Hymenoptera > Formicidae > Aphaenogaster > Aphaenogaster floridana. Next base: position 2,611,400 of record NJRP01000002.1, read on the forward strand.
ATCATGCTCGTAATATAATAAAAGCATCTATCGCATGTTGCAATATTTTATGTTACTACATTTCATAATTAATTAAATATATATATATATATATATATCTTTCTTAAGACATCCAACATTGATCATAGATTTCCTGAAGTAGTTTTTCATTTTACCCTTTTGTTACTTCAACATGTAATTACGCTGACTGTGATTAATTATTTTTCCCGCATTCCTTATACACACGTATAGTTTAGAAAGTTCCTTTCACTATGATTATGTTTTTCTCGACACCTTTCCGTTGTTCTCTTCTAATAAAACGTTACAGTTTTTGTTTTAATCAGATTAATCTTTAATAATAGTACAAGCGACACATTAGATTAATATCTGCTACGAAGGTAAAAAGATAACGATATAATATAAAAATAACTGTTGTTTATACATTACTCTAACCATGAAAAAATACTGTCTCGTATATTCTTTCCTGGAATTTTACTCTTATATTATTTTGCTAAAATTACTTTCCGTACAAATTTTGAAAAAATCGCTTTTGGTAGACGGAATACAAGTCTCGTATCGATTAATATGCGTCGAAAATGACAGATTAAGTTCCAGATCGTTGAATGAGTATGAATTAATGTTGAGAGGATATCTTATCACGGTTAGATACGACCAAGGATACATCTGGCTGCCCAGCTGAGCACACGTGCAAGGAGATGCATTGACGTTTCTGCACGTGTCTACCATCGATCGCGAGTCTCTTACGTCAGCGCCTTGAGGAAATCTTTTTGCGCAGATATTTCCGCCTTGGCACGCCTACCGATTAATTATGTTCACTAGTTAAGATATTTGCGCAGCAAGAAAGATGGATCAATTTGCAATTTAAACTATTTGAACAATATTACGTAACATGTACGTGACTTTGTAAATGCAAGTGCCCGAGTTTTATGCTAATCTCATGGTCGTAATAGAATTGCTATGAGTTAAAAATACCTCAATATCATTCGTGTTGTCTTTACGTCAAGATTAAAATCCTAATAGACATATACTTATTAAATAAAAATTGAAGGTAATTAAAGAGATACATAAAATTAGTAAAGAAAATTAACTTGTTAATTAACATCTCAATATTTTTTAAGAACAAATGAACTTCAGAAATTGAAGAATAAGTTTAAAGTTATAAAGAACTCTCTAATGTTGAGACTGAATCAGAATTACAATTCATCGTTGTAATTTCTGAATATAAAATATTATTAACTATATGTCAATGTGAGTTAATATTTCCCTTAATATAAACTACAAAAAAGTATTATATGTATGAAGGAAAAGTTGATCATCTTTACATGAAAGCAATATATATTTTGAACTGGCAGGACAATGACTTCGAGTTGCTCTCGATATACGGATATCTGCATGAAGAAACGTGACTATTTGTGCACGAAACTGTTAAGCGAATCTCACAGGTGAGAAGCTGCCATCATCGGAGGGTAATTAAACGGCCGAATAACCACCGTGTTTGCGTACGGTAATCCATGTGAGATAATGATTTTCGCTAATTAGCCTTGAAATCCCCGGTGTAACGGCGCCCTCGATATTTTCTACCACGTATTTACTCATGCTTTTACTCATGGATTACGTTACGATTATCCGCGATGATTATGCAATATTCTGACAAGCATATAAATCCGCTCTTACCGTGAACCGTGCCACCGCGAATCTACCGATCAATATTTGACTTAAATAATTTGTAAATAATAATTTTTATTTATACATTTTAATGCAATAAATAATATTAATATATTATACATAATAATAATAATTAATATATTATTGTTGTACAAAAGTATGTAAAGTGTCTAATAAAAAGTAAATAAATCGAGAATATCTCTTATTTTACGGTGAGAAAAACGCAATGAGGAAATTTAAAGACCTTCGCGATTCTTTAAATTCTTTAGTAAGACATAAAATGGAAAATTTCTTATTCTGATTGACGACAAACTTGGAGAGACGTGGTGGAGTCGTGCACCGAAATGACTTTCGAAGAGCACGGCAAGAGCAGCCTGACATTGTTCGTCACAAAGAGCTCTCGCGCATGTATGACTTATTCAGCATCCGCGATACAATCGCGCGCAATATCACGAGCGCGCGGCTCGTAAATCCGGAGTGCACGGAGTTGAAACGAATCGCATTCGAAATCGGAAATGCATTTGACCGGCTAGTCACGCGGCCGGGTTATCGCCGAACAAGCGTCACGAAAGCACGGGATTTTCCGGTGCAACAGCCAAATAAATATAAATATTTCGCGGCGCGCGAATATTCAACGCGTCACTCAAATGGACACTCTGTTTCGGAAACTAGATAATACTACTCTAAAGTGTCAATTGAAAGTACCTCTATCGGGTGAGATATATATAGATCGTATCGACAATTCTAAAAAAAATTGTAAGTATAAATATATATTTAAAAAGATTGCAGTTTTCAAAATATTATAATAAAAGCAAAGAGCTTGTGATGTATTATTTAATATTATGTCATTACTAACTAAATAGAATATAATAGATGAGTCTAAATAGAATATATTATACCATTTCTTTGATTTGCATATATATATATTGCAAAGAAAATACAAAAATATAGAAAGTGTGAAAGTACGAGAGCGCAAACAATATCCTCCTGGCACTTCTCTATATAATCAGACAGCATTTGACGTATATTTACGTATAATTACGTATACTTATCTAGTTAGTCATTAATTTTCTATGTGCAGCAATACCCATTTCAACGTGACATAAATTTTCCTGACCATGTATCATGAACAGATAATTGCGGTACGCATGAAAATAATATTCTCTTATTTTATTCTCGCATTTGCATTTGGAGCGTATCACAGATGCAGATGCGTGCATCAGCATGATGCCCCATTTCCACTCTATCGATCCCATTTGATGTTGTCATATTCTATCACGTTACATCGGTATCGACAGGTCTATGATTTCACGATATTTATCCCGGGGGTAAGTAAACAAGTTTATTTATCGTCGTTTGCTAAAGTGGTTTTACTAGAATTCACGCCACTTCATTTCATTCGCCGTGCACCTACTTTTTCATCGAGCCATACGCAAACGAGGTATTATACTCAAAATGGGAAGAAGCGTGATCAAACGCGCTCGATACCGTAACTTTCTAAGACCCAATTTTTGCCTGTAACAAGCATTGAGACTCGCGAAAGTAAATCACCATCGGTACGGATGTAGAAAATTGCATATTAAAGCAAACGATGCAGGTCGAATTGAGGCCAATTACTTCTAAAATCGTGTTAAAATATAATCAAATATTACAATCTTTCCGTTGATCGTGAAATCGTTCATTATTAGGAATTGTAAATGATTGATTTATGATATTATATTAAAATTAAAAGCGTTGTCAAAATATATCATATTTATCAAGAAATCGCTTTAACTCGAAACTTTCTAAAGGAAGAAATCATTGTGACAAGAGAATGTCATATAATATGTATATGTATGCACGTGCACGGCTTATTATACAACAGAATAATGGCATTCGTCTTGGCAGGTTGGTTTGTCACGCTACCTCGACACAAGCAATATAACTATCATATAGAATACCTTAAACTTCGATCATTAATTTCAGCTGACTTACTCACGTCGTCCTCGACTATGATGGCGCGTTTCGATTAGCTAACGGTACAGTGAACACGTTTCCTTTCAACCAGTACTCTTACCTGAAACACAAAGAAGTTACGATTATGCTCAGCGAGCGGATTGATTTATTCGCGGTATGTGATTCGCAATTCTCTATTAAATGAAAGTAGATTATTGCTCTTGCGAAGTATGCCAATGGAGCAAATTGTATAGGTCAGCGAAAAAGAAATGCCATGACTCCGCAAAGCATGAATAAGTAATATAAGTGTGAGTAATTATTAATGTAGCAGCGCGCTGTTATAAATACATAAATTTGCATATAGGTATACATGTATGTAATTTGTACACATATAAATGCATAGGATATTCTAAATTCATTGCCCTTCATTTCAATTATATCTTAATTGAAATCAATTTGTCTTCTTTTATTAATTATATTTAATTTAATTTTTTTCTCTTACGTACGTGGGGGTTTATATATGTGATGTTCCTTCCCGTCAGAATGGAGGAAAGAATCCACATTCCACACAGTTTAGGAGCATATATAAACTTTAATAATGTTTGGTGTTATACATTACTGACCGCACACGGTAGCCTCGGTGTTAAACTCGATATTCCGACAACGATTTACTAATTGCTGGAAGGCTACGACACGTTACATGGCTCTACGCGTGAGCCTCGTTTCTCGACTCGTAAAGGACTCACATGGAACTCGCGTAAAGCGGTGTCTACAATGAGATTTAAGTCGTAAGATTTAAGCATATTGACCAATCACAGTCGAGCATTCTAACAGTAAGGCCGCAATTTTGATTGTGATTGGTCGATTTCTTAAGTCTTACGACTTAAAATCCCATTGTAGACACCGCTTAAGACTTGCATAAGACTGACTGGGACCCCGAAGTTCGTGGTGTTGGCGCCTAGCTCGCGGGGTGGGTCCGCGGACGACAACCAATCACACGCGATCGGACGACCTCCCCAAGTAGAACACGAAAGTCATGATTAGAGGTCATCATGACTTCAAAATGATGTCAAAGGCGTCATTTTAGCATCATTTTGACGTCATCATGACTTTCTGTTCTACCTGAATCGCGGAGCCAATCCCAAAAATCGGGAAACATACGATTCGGCTCGTTGCCGTTTACCGAATCTTCCGAAATCTTTTCTGTTCATTCCTGTCGCGACTTGTTATTCTCCCGACGCTCGAAAACATTATTATAACGGTCTTTCTCGATCCTTCTAATAAGCGACGGTCAAATTGAAATGTAACGGCTTCTATATGCCGACAACGAAAATTTGCCTACACGTAATTTAGATTGATGTTTATATCAGTGACAGCAATTTCAGAAATTCTACGAACAATGCGAGAAACTTTATGTACTTTATAGGTATAACTCGAGGTATATAACTTGTAAAGGAGCACATATTATAAAAGATAGTTAAAGCGAATAATTAAAAGAGAATTAAAATCGTCATTTTCTGTAATAAAAAACCGAAAAATGGAAATGTTACATATATGTTCAGGTAACACGCACTACTCGTTCTCTTCTACTTCTAAACCGCAGAATGACGAAGATGAATTAAATATTCATCTTCGTCTTAAATCAATATCATAAATTAAACATAGATTTTAAAACACTTGGAGAAGTTTTCTCAGAAATATTGCAAGCGTCATTTATCAGACGGAATAATTATAAAAGCTAATTTTCCAGAAACCGCAATTGAAAAAGAAAAGCAATTACATAAAGTACTTAACTTAAATTGTACGAAATATTCAATAATACTATTGCTGTTTGGTGAAAGGTAACAAATATTATATTAAGAACATTTTCCAATTAAAAAATCGTGATAGAAGTTTATGATTCTTCCGGCTTGAAAATAACAAGTGATCCGTAATTGTGATCTTTTTTTATTGAAGTAGCAATCTTATATGGTTCGCTATCACTCTTGAACTTGATCGAAGGAAAACCAGTTAACGAAAGGGAACGCAATGGTCAATTGGTACAGCTGGTCGCACAGGAGTGGCGCGAAGGTCATTTCATCGTCGGCAAGATGGACGCTGAAGAGAGAGGGAGGATAATCGATTCGATAAAGCTTGCCGACTGTGTGCGGTTGCGAAGCGAATCATGCGGCATCTGCAGATTGTTAAATCTATCGTGCTACTATTATCCGGATTACGATTACTGCAAACATTATCCGGCGTTTGTAACACGATCCAACTCGTTCAAACGCTGGGTATAGAAATGGGCGGTCAATTTGAAATTTGGCACCCAATAATTTTGATGAATACACTATTAGGTTAAATTTTCCGTGTTTGTATTTGTTCTATATCTATATGAATATTTGCCTAATGTAAATTGATATCACGGTATATTCAGTTAAACTTCTTTAAAAAAAAATTATCTTATTATATTTATCTTCTTCAAAATATGAAGAAATTGCTTTCATTTTATAATAAAAAATAGAAAAATGTACAGAAAAAAATAAATTTTAAGTTATTGATACTTTCGATTAAAAAATGCTTATGTCAAATTTATTGATAAAATAATTTTTCCGGTTTCTTCTAAGTATATTATAAAGATTATTTTAATATTAGCATATTTACATCAAAATATACAACGATTCAGTATTTTGTTTATAGTGCAAGTATTACATATTAATGTCAACAAACACAAATTATACACCAATTATATACCGATCATGCTTTGTATAAAATAATAAGTTGTATTAAATTTTCTTGGCCGCATCAGGTTCTAAATACAACTTGTGCTATTGAAGTACATTTACATATTTACATGGAGCCCGGTTACCGTGGCAGCATATTTAATAGCTTCTAATCCGACCAACATTGCATCCGCATTTGCGCAATTATAACAGCTACGGTGTAATTTACATAACACCTTCACCTGTGTTGCCGAGAGAATTTTTATCTCGTTACCAGTGCAATACGGGTACACAACTCGCATCTGTTCGGTTAATATATCAATACGAACAATCCATATGCGCTTCTCGAACAGGTTCGGATAAAAACGAATAAAATATCTATAATATTAAAATGCCTAGCAGTTAAGTCCGTAAAATAAAAAGTAGAGATTTGGATATACGTATATATATCTATATATATGCATAAAATTTTAAATCATGATTTTAAAGTTAATATAATAATATTAATTTTTCATTAAAAAATTGTAAAATTAATATTAATTCTATGATTTCAGTTTAATATATTATCACAAAAGGTATATTTTTTACGATTAATTTTATAATATTAACTTTATAATAATTCAACCAATTTATTCATTAGTTGTTCGCGTTGAACTTTGCTATTAACAAAAATTATAATGTTATATTAAGAAAAGAGTTGAAACAAAATTATATGATTTTTTTAAATATAAATATTTTAAGTTAAACTCCGATCGTAATACACTTTAAGAACACTTATCACATTTTATTATTTAGAGCATAGAGCTTACAAAGTAAAATGTTATAACTTCTGCGTTACACCGGAAACAATAAACCTGGAGAACATCGATATCGAGAACGCAAAGTAAGACCGGCAGTCGTTTGCATGAGAAATGCATTAAGGTCATTGCGCCTGCGAGATTCTCGTAACCGCATTACATACTGAAAAATGCGCCACCACGTAATCCCGCATTGTTAGAGACGTAGCTAGCCATTTTCTAACACCTACCGTTATCGCGAGAACAAAGTAGTAATTAAAGATGTGACATACAGAAAACCACACAAGAAAAAACTAAAAAGTCTTCTCTAGTACTGCATTTCCGTGAGTAAAAAGAAAGAAAAGATAGAAATAAACTTTATGTACAAAGATTTTGGAAATCTGTCTTTTTACTCCCGATTGCTGTCAACCAAAGATTAGCAAAAACGAAGGAAGTATTTCATCGAGCTCAAATTGGTTATCGTAATTGGTTATAATCTCAGTAACTACATTATAGTTTGATATCAACTTTTTCTCATAGGTTTTTTATGTCATGTAGTATGATATTGGTTGTTTTCCAAGCTAATTGTTGCATTCGTTGCCCTTAAGCAGGGAAATTCTTCACAGATTTTACATTCTTCATACATTTACATTTGACATACATTTTCAAACGTTATTTCTATCACGTATTAATTTTCAATTAACGTTAAGACCTCGTAAACAACGCTAAGGATGCGTATCCCGACCGCAACGTCGATAAACGTCGCCGGCAGGCTCACAAAACGAAAGGATGAAAAAAGGACGTCTACCGTAATTTCCACGCTCCTGCAGCAGAACGCTCTCTTAATTGCCGGCGCATCCGTAGTCGGACGTTTATTTTAAATTTCCGCCGCAATGAACCCGGCATGAAAAAAAAGAATGGAAGGAAAAAGGAGGGAAGATGGTACAATGGCGGATTTCCCGAGCACGACCTCAGTGCAGTGTGTTGCAAGGCATGTAAAGTATGGATAAGGGGAAAAGTTCTCTATCTCCTTCTCTCTCTCTTTCTCTCTCTCTTTCATCTGGTAATCTCGACGATTCTAGGATAAAACATCCTTGTGTTTTATGTGCCAAACATTTAAATTAGAAGAAATAAATCTTAGATAAATTTATACATATTTACACGCATCGAAGTGCCAAAGTAGTTCTTTCATCCATTACAGTTTTAATAAATACTAAAGCTATTACGGTGCACTACATATAGAACGCGAATATGATAAAAAATAAATCAGTGCAATAAAAACAATCGCGTGCAGAATTAACAGCACTATCCACTGCGTGATAGTCTATTCGTAGTCATAGTTTATTTATAACATGAGTAAATAACAGTCGAGCAATTTTCTCTGATATAAATTTCAGTGGAAACCACCAAATATATCATAAACTTGATATATTTATATTTTCAGCGTAAGAAAGCATGTATTTATTAATCAATCTCGAATCAATCATAGGTGTTTTTTCTACTTTTATCTATCTCATAAAAGTTTATAGAATAATATATGTTTACTTTAAAATAAATATATATATTATTCTATAGACATTTATTTTAAGATAGCAATACGAATCAACGAATTTACAATAAAAAGTCAAACAAAGCATTTTATTGAGACGGAGTTTACGTTAATAATTAATTCATATACGTCGCAAATTACTGCGAAAACGAAACAAATGGTCAGATCTTTAATACATAATCATGCAGAAGCTCTGCGGTATGAAAGGGTTGGATATTATAACCACAAGCTTTCACCCGCGGCCCAATGCACTTTGCAACTTGCGTTCGAATCAGGCTGATCGTTCAAAATTATGTGGTCGCGATACAGTGATTTCGTCGACAAGAAGCAAATTTCGAAAAAATAAGTGGTGAGTGCGCAACCACACGTGCTTATCCACATGCGGTCTTGTTCGAAGTGCTTGCGGTGCAGTGATGCGACGACGCTGCAATGGGAAACTGGGTCACATCTCGTTTCCCACGACAGTTTGCTGTAGTGTGTGCTTTTTCGAACCCTTATTAAATGCTTTATGCACTGTCATATGCAGTCATGATGATAATTAATCTTGTAATTCACAGGATGTAAAAAATGTTAATTTTGTTAATTTGCGACGTTTATCGCAATCGCCAACATGCAGATGTGTACGAACATTTCTCTACAACATAATTTTTTCATCATATTTCATTTATCTTAAAAGATACATATATAATATCTTTATACTAATACTATGACGTTCTCTCCTTTACTTTCATTGAATATAAAAAATTTTTCAAGGAAATAATTAAGTATAAAATATTCTTTTGGGAAAAATGCGTTTAAAGTTTTTATATTATAAGAAAATCATTTTGACGGTTATAATTGTGCATTAATTGTTAGTATTTATCTTACAGAACGTCTAGAGATGTCAACAATTCACACACTTCAACAAATCCTCTTTTACCTTTTTCTCTTTCTTTAACACAACACATAAATTTGGCGCAGCTTGTCCGAATCGTACTCTCGCGATATCGTGACAGTCGTAAAAATGTGAACGTTTTATAATAATGTACTAAAAATAGCGATATCATTCGTATTCAACGCGATAGGGCGCGACTTTTGCTGTTTGCACGACACTTTGCAGTCAGAGCTCGCCTTTCTCTGTGCCAGTGTATCATGTAAAGGGACAAATTTACTGCCGCCATCCACGCGATAGTCATATTATCTGTGCAGTTTTCGCCTGGTTCTCGAGAACGATGCCCGTCGCTGCGACGATATCAGACTTCGGTTGCATTTACAACGCGTTGCAGAATGTCGCGTGGCGATAGCGATAATTTAGAAAGTGCAATGACATGTCGCGCTTGTGTCTTACAGCAACTTTGGCGAGTCGAAATTGAAATAAAACTTTCCCGCAACCAGCTACCCTCAACGAGTGCGACCATTGTGACCGAGTTTTGTAACACATGCACTTATTCGATTTAAAAATAGAGAAGAATGAATCTAAGATCAAATTTGGATAGCTTATTACCAAAAACTGAAAAATTTGTCGCTTCTATCGTTTTAATTATTGGAAACGCTAATTGTAAGCGAGTCTCTATACATCCGTTAGATATCTTTATACCTCACGAGTAAAACTGGAGTTCAACTTGACCCAGAAGTGATGCGCCTGCGATCGCGATTTTACTACGGTTGTCTGCTTCAATTATTATGATATAGTTGCAAGACCGCGTAATTGGTTCATAGAATGAGCTCGGCTATGCACTCGGGAACAAAGCTCAGACTGCGCAGTGCTCGGCGTGCAAGCCAGCCGCCGTTCCAGTTGCTTGTACATCTCACTTAATCACAACCGGAACAGCGAGACGCAGATAATTGAAATTCGTATTGTTGGCAGATAGCTATTTCGACGATCTTCATAGACATGCGTAGTTATGGAAACGGTCATCGAATGTTTCGCGGATGTATCTTAAAATCAGAATGTATGTACAGAAATATTCATTAGCGCGAAGATTTCTTTTGCTAATCTTATTGAAATAAAAAGTTCCTTTATTCTTTTTGTAACAATGTAACTTCTGTCAGCAGAAAAAATTATTTTTAATTATCTTTTTACAAAATTTATGTTTCATATTATCAACAAATTAGTCCATAAAACTATTATTGAACGAATTTACGGAAGCGTTAATCTATTATATAAAGAGAATCTTGTAAAAATCGGACTCGCTCGACGATTATGCATATCGTGGAAACGTTGACAAAAAAAGACTAGTCGTGTACACGACACCTTAATGAAAACAAAGATTTCTTCTCTTTTCAAAAACGTGATTCATACACGAGCGGCTGTTTGCAGGAGCTCCCGTCTGGCGCGCTGTGGAATTTATTAAATTTTTCATACAGTTCGTAAGGGAACAATTTCGCCAAGACACGTTTAAGGGTGTATTTCCTTCGAGATGAAACTTGCAAACTTTCTCATTGTATATTACTCGTCTACGAACATTCATCAATTGAGACTATTCCAAATCTCTTTAACAATTAAAACTTTTTTTTTTCAAAAGAATTACTCTAATATTTTCGTAACTTGAGTACATAAAAAGATTTTAAACTTTTAAAAACATTCCTGTTTAAAATCCTAAAAGATCGGTGGAATAACTCAGATTACGCAACATTGTTTCGTAATCTCATAAATATACTAATATAAGATACATAGGATTTCAAATCTCAGATTTTCAAAAAAATAATCGATACGAATTTCATCAAAGAATCAACTAATATCTTCGTCACCTAATACTTTCCGGCGGAGATCAGAGAGGCGTCTTGTATTATTACGTAGATGTCCAAGCGCACATTATATCTGCGATATGCGTATCCCGGCACATTATTATGCAGATGTTGAGCTGCGTATTATGCGTACACAAGACGCCTATCTCCAACCGTACGCGTGCGTAACGCATACAGAGCAGCGGATGAAAATATTTCGCGATTCGAGACGATTATTGGTTTTCCGCTCAATCGCATACTTTTTTACCCTTCCTCGGCTTATCGGACTATTGAAACCTGTCCTATCACCAATACGTTTTTACGTCCGCATATTGAAACTTACCGTCAACAATATGTCGCCGCAGCGGAAAAAGAGTATTACGCGCATCGGACATGACGTATGCCTGACGTTAAAACGTCTCGCAAACATCCCACGTGTTGACAAAGACATATTTTCCTCCTCATTTCTTTACGCTATTTAACAAATTCATTAGACTTTATTTCATAATGATTGATAATTAATGTCCGGAACAATTTAAATTTGTCAATTCAACTGTATGTCAAAATATTATCTTCAAAAGCTCGCAAATAATATTGTGCTAGATTAAACGATATAGTCGAATGATAGTGGCGTTTTCTTACGAAAGAATTTAAAGTTCAAAAGTTTAAAACCTCGCACCCGTGAAATGACATATAGCTACATATAAACTGGAAGAAACTTTTTTCATTTACTTCTTTGCATCTCATTTTGAATTCGATTTCACTGTAAATTTCACGTCAACACGATCCGAATAGGCGTAATAGCGGAAACTCTACATTTTGCATTTCCGTTTCCTTGTGTTATCCGATCCAACTAAATTTTGTGTTACGTACAGAAAATGGAAATTCAATCTGACTGAATTGTGCTTTTTTCATTTGCCTACTGCAAAGTCTTCAGAACAATTTCCTGATATGATGGCGACCTGTCAACGGCCTTCTCTTTCGTCTCGACATTTCTATTCCGTCACTCGCAGTTATTATAAACAGATTACCACCATCTTCGCAAGAGCGACGTCGGCATCTATTCATCGAACGAGAAGATTTTTATTTGCATATGCAAAATTACGACAGTGAAAAAGATAAATTATGATTAATAACTCGCGCGCGCAAATGTAATAATATATATTAAGATATGTAAAAATTAATGTTATAATGGAAAATTTTTTTATAAATATTTAAAAAAAAACTTTGCAGATGACAAATTTTGTAAAAAGTCCTCATATGTCGAAATTATTATCTTTATAAGACATTTGCAAGCTACACCAAAACTGTATTTCCATTAATCCATTAAGTTTTAAGAGGCCTCTACGATTTAAAACAGAAAAGCGTGTAGAAGCCTCCTAAGACTTAATGGGTTAACTTGTTTCTTGAGTTAAATTAATTGATATTCTCTTGCTAAAAATTAAAAAAAAAAGAAATATATGGTACTGCTAATACGAAAAGCTAAACATAATATGAAATATAATTCATTGTAGTAAAATGTACGCGTAATGTATATACACAAATGTAATGTATATACACAAGTGTAATGTGTATATACACAATTGTATTACAATGCAATAAATATTCAATAGCTTTAACATTAGTATTAATTTCTATATCATTTCCGTTAAATTAGGTTTAATAGTATTACCGTACAGTAGTTAATATCTCATTTAACGATAATTAATTCAACTATAATTAATTCCTTTATATCTCTTGCATTCCCAACTTTATTTCAGAATCATATAGATTAGGACAAACGTAGTCGTCTGATACAAATTTTATTCATAATATATAGATCGTTTTGAATCGAATAAACAATATCAGGTAAGAACTGCATTAGCGGAAAATGCTAATTGTAAGTGACGAAAACGTAGATTTTCAACTTTGCACATAGATTTAAGTTTTCTTACACAATTCGAGATTGCTTTAACAATGACAGGAAGAGATTATCGGCCGTTCTTAATTTCCACGGTGCTCCGTTGGCTCGTGAGGATTTCAATTTCACGAGACTGCATCGAGCTTGTAGAAACGGGGATATAGCCATTTCGTGCGACAACTATAGCGATGTATTGCAATTACTGGGAACCTCCCTAATCCAGAAGGAACACGCGAGTATGAGTCCGCTGCCTAAGTAGAATTAAACGACGGAGATAGCTAAGTACATCGCCTTTGCTAAGTCAAGCGCACGACGGTCTTGCAGTGTATTTCTTTAGGGTATTGCAGTTGCACCAAACTTGGATATCGAACAGTGTGATAATCAATAGTTTTAACAAAAAACCAGCCTCGATATATATATATATATGCTGCTCTTAATAATCTTAGAAGCCGGTGAAAATAAAAAGAGATTATGAGTGTATAAAAAATAGCTTGCTCGCGTAAATTGCTAATTATAAAATCTTGCGCATCACAGACTTTGTAAGACAAGAAGGTAAAGTGATGTAATTAATCCGCTTAGATATATGTATATATATATACTCCTTTATCAAGGAAACCTTGTCAAAAATCTCATCCTACTTATTATTTTATAAATAATTCTTTTTCCGCTATAAAAGTTTATTTCCGTGCGTTATTTATTCATACATAAAATACTCTTAATAAAGCGCAATTGTTCGTATGAAAGGATCGATAGTTTTGTTCCATGAGTGTATTCGTGATTATATTACGCGACGAGGACGCTGCCAAGTAATCCAATGTAACAACGCTCGTAATATCCTCCTCGCTGAAAACGGCTACGTCTGATACTTGTGTAACATATTCAACCATGCATACAGCGGAAAACAATAATTTTAAAAATTCTGCTTAAGCAGGAAGCACATACGCAACATGCTGAATTTGCGCCAACGTATAACATTCTTTTAATTTAATCTTAGTATATATATGACTTTCGCGGATAAATATAATTACTTTACAATTTTTTAGATTGATAATTTTAAAAAAATTTAAAATTCACTTTCTTGTCTTTGGCGTAAAAATTGTTGTAAGAAAGAAATTCTCACGTATAAAATTACATCTGTATGCAAGTATCAATATAATTTGGATGACGGCATTGTTAGCCAACAGAATACGAAAGACGTCAGCAGTACCCGGCAATGAAGGCAAACATGTTCAACAAGGGCAATACGATGAGGTAAGCAAATACCCAATACAACACTTTTAAGAGCGTTTTGCAAGCCGCAGATATTTGTGCCAAAGGGGAAGGTATAGCATTGAACGTATATTGATATAAAACTTTATTCCTATATCCGATGGATATTAGTAGCTATTTATAAGTATACGTTAATCTTCACAATTGCAGAAAATCTACGAGCATCTTTTCAAAGAAACGAATACACATACATATAGATAAATATAATATATCTAAATTTGATCTGTGTCATTTTATATCAATAATTTATTAAAATTTCGGTGTAAAATAAAAATAGCTTTACTTTCGTATTTGATATGAAATATACTCATTTGCACAGTAATAAAAGTTAGCGAGCATGTTTTTGACCAGCACATTTGGAATTGAAAACGCAAATCCGATTCTGTATCAAACAACAGTCTTCGTAAATTTTTAACATATATCAAATATTTGTCACATGTTTTAAAAATAGGCTGTTTTTTTTTGTAAAATATATTTTGACAAATATATTTATCGTTAGAGCATTATTGCATCAAATATTTTCAGTACTTATTAAAAATTTATAATAAAAGGATAAGATTGTTATAAACAGTCAAAGGCAATAATCAACGCGAAAAATGTCTACGATTTCTACCTTTTAAACACTTTCCGAAATTAATCATGATGTTAACTGCTTTTTTAATTATTTCGTAAAAATATAATTTAAATTTCAAGTGACCTGATTTTTTATTCCAAAACATGCGTCAATCTCGAACATGAAAGAGAATAAAATTAATGCCATTGAAAAGCTGCATCCGCAATATACACTTTCACACTGTATCCCCATATTTGCACCGCAGTCAATAACGCACGGCAAGGCGTGCCACGGTGGTTTATCGGTGCAAATGCATTAACCTTGATGAAACCCCTCTGCATCAGGAACTGTAAGATAAGGTGTGATTAACGATGGTTGCTATACTTTCTTGTGTGTTAGTCGATCGTATTTTACGCAGGAAGTTAACGATGAGACGGTAATTACGTTAATAAACGACCAGACAGCTTTATAATTAACTTTTCATGATCATTTTTCCACTGGTACGTCTCATTTAACTATCAAAGAAATCGACTACATAATTCAGTTACTGGAGAATATTGACAATCGATTAGACATGTTTACGGAAGTGTACGTAATATACATGTTCATTTAATATACAAGATGCACGCAATTCTTTAAAAAATGATAAGACCAAAGCAACTAGGTCGTTTGAAATAACAAAAACGAAGTTGGCGTTACGCTTATTTTTCAAGTTATTGTTTCATTCGCATGTATTTTCAAGTTATTGTTTCATTCGCATGTATCTGTTCTGCGTTTATTTGTCCGTATATATTGCTATTTGTAAATTTTAATTAAAGGATTTCTTCGCAACCAACGGGGGATATTTAGGCATCCCGTTTAAGTGGAGCGCTCCGTATATTAACGACGGTATTCCACCAACATTTTACGCGAAGCCACTCTCCTCGGAAATTCAATCTCGTGAATTTCCCGCGCGGTATGACATTACAGAATTCATTAAAACATCGCCTTGGATCAAGCACGGCAAATTCATTACGTACCGACAATCGACACACACAATCGCAAGAACAGAATTAATTCTTCCATTTAGACTTTCCCCGATTAAAAGTAATAATAATAAAATATTTTTAAAAAAGCACAAATATACATAGGCTATTAACTAAAGAAAATCTATAAAGGCTGCACACATATCGACCATCTGTTTTTATAATTAATTTATGAACTTTTACGTTTTATTTTTCTTGTAGATTTCTGCCGGACTGAATTTAAAATAAAACACTTAAGATATCTTAAAATTATACATTATTACTAAATACACAACTTCATCAAAATCAGCGTCTGTTTCATAATTGAATTCCTGAATAATTTATTGGTTGTCCGAATTTTTTTATATAATAACTCTTCTCTCTTAAGTTCTAACATAAGCTTTCTTGCTATAACTCTTCATATATATAATAAATAATGACGTTATTCTATCAAAAACTCATTGTTTTATTCACATTTTCTTTTCATTCATTTATTATTTTTTAAAGTTTGAAATTCATTATAATGTTAATAGCAATTGTTCCATGTCGGAACAATTGTTCCAATTCGCACTACATTTCATACTTTGCGAGAGAAACATAAAAACTAAATTCAGCAGACTTACAAAAGAGAAGTTGGATATTAAAGCCTTTTGCACAATTGCAATTAACCTTTAGCCGAAACCTGATTAATAATAAAGTTCGTACAATATAAATGCATACAAATCTAACAAAGTTATTGATTATTAAATAATCAGTCACTAACTTGACAATCTCTGAATTTAATAGAATAACGAATTGCACTTTCTTATTTCTTAATAAAGTTGAAATCAATAATATTATTTTTTCCTTTATTTATAAAATATATCAAAAAATCTAAGCGCACCTTTGTTAGAGAAATAGCCTTACGAACATTTACGACCTTTTCTGTTGAACTCTTTAATTAATATAAGTTTCTCTCAGCGACTTTTGCGATCGGCTGTCTGACAGCCTGCGGCAAGGGTTTTTAATTAACGAGCCGCTCTAAAAGCGCGTAATCGCTCGGTGTGTAATCAAGAAGCAACGGCGGCACATATACGTCTCGCTTCATTTATCTCTCTCGCAAGTTTCATTTCTTTACGATATCGAGCGCATAAACGCATTGTCAATAATAATTAGATATAAGCGAGAAAATACATTTAATAATAATTTCTTCATTTATTCATATAATAAAAAAATAATGTTAAAATAGGAGACAGAACTAAGTCCACAAACGAGTGACAAAGAGACGGTTGTTCGCAAGTTATCTTTCAATTTTAATATAATTAATTATACCGCATTATATTTCTGTGGTAATACGCTGTGGCAATGTTCATAACGTTAATACTCATAGCAACATTGTAACGCGGTGCGATAACAAAATGTAAGCAATGCAAAAACGTGCAACTTTACTGATAAAAAAATATGATAAAAAATTTACGATATTATATGCATTGTGTCAACGCTGTTACATAAAACAAAATAACATATTGCGCATTATTCTAGTGTAGCAAGACTGTAGTTTTTAAACGAACATGAAGCTCGTCAGTAACGATGAGAACGAAAGAATAGCATTGTACCAATATTTGAACACGTAATGCACATTCCACGTTATATCGAAAGCAACTCTCTCAAAACTTTTAATCACGCGAGAGTGTCGGAAAACGTGGACATTGCAAGAGCTCGTCCACACCGTCTTTTCCTCACAAACCGTTCATTTTTCCGCCACTCAGCAGAACGAACCCGGCCGTAGAAATAAAGACATGCTAATTGGCATGATTACATCGTGCCGGTGAGTTGCTAATGGACCTTTTTTTGGAAGCACAAATGATAGGCAAACCGGTTTGAACGGATGATAAGTAAGCCTACTTCCGGTACTTTCACATATTCCTCTTGTCAGCATATTATTAACCAGCACTTAAATATCTGTTTCGTTGAGCGATAGGGAAAAAGCATATTGCTCAAGCATATTGCTTCCACTCTAACAAAAAGTTTATCACGCGACAATGTTTCATGCTCTTTTCATTGGAGAAAAAAGAAAAGATATTTAGGTACATATAAAACAATTAAACATGATAATAAAACATGATAATTAAACATGATATTTATGAAATATTAAGCGAAAGAAAAAACGGACTCTAAAAAAGAGCACTATTTATTGACTAGATATTAATAAATTAATAATAGTAGACTATTGCTGAATTTTTTCATGCCTTGGAGCATAATAAATTAAACTTTTTGAAAAATTTGTTCTAAAAATCAAAAGAAATATTATAATATCATAATTATTATGCGATAAATAAATATTCGCAAGATATTATTTTTAGAAAAAAATATGTTTTCTCTTTTTTACGTTATAACGTACGGCAACAGTATTTATATAACGTGAACGTGCAATTTCACTGATAAAACGAAGTTTAAAACGTTATACTGATACATCGGTGTCAATGCTGTTGCATAATATAAAGTTATACATTTTATTTTAGTACAGCAAGCTTTTAAAAGATAACACATAAAGATAGCAGTTTTTAAATTTGATCTTCGAAACACAAAAAACTGGTATCAAAATTACATTAAAACTCCAAGATATGTGATATATTATTACGGGCTCTAATTACTTACGTTTTATTAAAAATTGTGCAAGAAGTATTTGGTTGTGAAGAAAATTCCCACAAATAAGATTAAGCTTATCTTACTAGGTTACATTCGCGCAATCGCGGCGATGATTAATGAGACTTTCACTCAGAAATCATAATAGACAACATTCGACGATTTTCCACCACAGTTACGACTGTTTTACACGAGAAGGTGTAAAAACGCGCGTTGAGTAACCGATCAACCTCCGTGAAATCGGCACTTTACCGGGTACACGGCGATTTACTGGCCGGAACCGTGATGATTATTTTTCAGCTAGACATTCTATTTTTAAACGGCCAGCTAGGCATTATCTCGATGACGTAAATTCGAAGGTTGAGGCACGTGTTAAACGTTCGCCTTACAGTTCTGTTATACTTATATTTAACGAGTTTAGAAATAAACTTTTTGAAGAATTTAGAAATAAACTTTTTGCAGACTTGTGTGATCATAGATATACGATGTCTAACATAAAAACGTTCGCGACATTAAACAATATTATAGAAAATTTTTTCCCTAAAATATAAAAATTGTTTTGTCGAAAAAAATGTTGCCACTTGATAAATAAGATTTTGCGAAGTTGTTTGCTTTTCATCTAAAATAACCATTAATTTTGCCTTAACCTCGTCTTGGCTAATTTTGAAATAGTGGGAAATTTTTCTTAAATTAAGAGATATAAATAAAAAAGAAACTAGCTCTCGCTATCCTGCTTCATGTATATCAAACACGTGTAGATCTGATTCTCATTCTTATTCCTACTCTTTATATTATTCTTAGATTAGATTGCTTTCACTTTTCTTAAATGTTTATTGCATTATCGCTCACAAAAACGTATTTATATATATGTACATAATGTGTAAATGTATGCGAGCGTCCGCGAGTGTATTAAGCTCGGATCCATGAATTCGTTAAGCCCAAATGACTGTGCGGATCAGTCATCCCAGCGGGAGCGTTGGAAATCGGGTGCATTGAATCAATAGGCCGCATTTCACGAGAGATTATTCCGGACACGATTAGAAGAAGATCGGAGTAAATAGCTGGAAAGTGGAGCAGCTATGAGATATGAATAGCTGCGTCCTTTCAGATCGGGTAGATCTTCATCACGTTCACGATATAAACGCGAAGTAAATGTGGATGACTGTGCGCGACGTTTGTCTAATTGCACTAACTAATTATTGTCAAGATCATCGTAAAACAAATGCTACAGAAAAAGATAATGTTTCTATTTGTTCTAAGAAATCCAAAGAAAACAGTTGTCAGTCGAAAATCGCAATCAAATATTTGCAAACTGTCTGTTTTAAGAATATCCTTGTTGATACTCCTGAAATATCGCAATAAACATGACAATGATGGAAACGCAGAAGTTATGATTATGCTTCTCCATTTTCGCAATTATATCTTTTGATCCGATTGATCAATTAACTAGGCTTATTGACGGATAGATGGATGCTCACTTTCGAAACTTCTAGCACGCGCGAATATCTTTACGATTCAATACATCATTCTATATAAATCATAGTATCTCTTTCACATCAAAATATTTTAAATCTATTTTATAAACATGAATAATATATTAATATATTAATATAATAGAATATATAGAATATATATATATATATAGACAATTATAATATTTCAAATATTTTTTGTGGTATCTTAATAAATTGATCATGCTCACCGAATGTTGTATACATTTCACGTGCAATGTTTCAATTAATATAGAATGCCTAGCTTGAACTATATTTTAAAAAATGTGCAACCGTGTATTGTTTGAATTCCTGCCAAATGCAAAATATTACTAGCAAGCGGTTTCATTAAAATTTACATTTTAAACTTTTCATATCAATCATACTATTTTTATAATAAACTAAATTTCACGTTCATACTTCAAGTCAGAACTGCCGCACATTATTATATTATTTCTGATAGAAAAACACACATATGCATATGCGCCACTTTATATTTTCTCAAACTAAAAACTAATTAAGGACAAAAAATCAACATCATTCTCTAATTCAGAAATAGAAATACAAATATCCTGTATTGCTATTTTCATTTCAAAGTGCCGTTCATTTATTAAATTGATACGGAGGGCGAATTGCAGAGCTTTGAGTTCTTCTCTCTCGCTGAACACGATGACATTACGATCCCTCGTTGATGACCTCGTTATTCCGTGAACTGATAGGTTGACCGATATTATCCGACTTTAAATATCCGACGTTTATATAAAACGGCATACTACACATGTAATATGTATATGAAATATTATATGTATATGTATATCGAATTAAGATGTAAAAAATATTTAATTAATTTACGTGGTTATGTGATGGAATGGACAACAACAAAGAGTATTAGTCTTAAAAAATTTGAAATATTTTTCTTTGATTTCACCAAATTTGCGAAATTACTGCCGCAATTTACTAGTTAATTCAAATTAATGTTTAGCTCGCATCAACCGTAAACAGTGTTGTGCGGCGAAATTATTTACCTTGCGTAACGGACGTGATTTAACGAGATTAATATGTGCGGTGATCTGTAATATTCCTTGTTTCTAGTAAAATATTCCATTAGCAGCCAAAACGCAACAATAGCTATTAAAGCGGCATTAAATTTAAGCTTGTTATGCGCTTGACGAGGCAGTCGATCAACGTCGATATAATAATTACGTAATGATGGAAGAAGCTAATATTTATGTTACACATCAATACAGATACAGATACAGATTAATACAGAAGATTTACCATAAGAACTATTCTTTATAATTAATAAATATTAATTTCTTATTTCATAATTAATTAATTTTTCTTATCTTCAACCATTTATTACATAAATATTGTAGTTTTTGAATTATTATATATGGAAGACAAGTCGCAACTCTTTTTCGTATATTTAATTCAGTTAATTGCATTAATATCGTACACAAGCGTCTACTATATAAATTGTTACAGCGTTTAGATAGATTTAAATAAAATAAAGATTAATTTATTTCTTTCTAGCATATTCTATTATCTCGTGTCGATTCATTAGCAAAAGTATATTTATTGAAATCGAGATTAAACATACATACTTGAATTATTATTATGCATATGACATGATTATGTCACTAAAGTGTACTTTGGGGCACATATGTCTTCACTTTAATTAAATTTTCATCGAGCGAAAGGACCTCATAATAATAATAAATTACACTGTCAAATAATATTAGTTTGTAAGAAAAAATTGATATATGATAACTGATATTGATATTTTGATAAAATATTTGTCACAATTTAATAAAAATTACATCAAAATTTGAAAAACAATTATAAATTTACAATTACAAATTTCTTTTGATATCCATTCAAAATCAATATCACGTGATCAACGTGATCAAAATGTAATAAAAAATTATTTTAATAACGTAATAATAATATTTAAAATATCATGTGAAATATTATTAATTCTCATTAATAATATTTCAATAATATTTCATTCATGTTTTTAAACTTTAAAAATTACAAAACTTTTTTAATGTTTATCAAGCCTTTAGCTTTGTGTCATGTTTTTTATGTTAAAATTATTAATTATGTTATAAAATTATTGGAAATAGATACAAATTATTGTCATAATAATATATTAAATCGTAATATGATGTCACTTGTTATTAAAATATACATTGCAAAAACTTTTACGTTTACGATGCACGTATCAGACATTAAAGTTCGCTAACTGACGGATATTAGGAACATATGGAAAGCTCGGTAACAACCGCTGATACGATACGAATATTCGCCGTCGTGCACGTTACGCCATTATCTCGGGTTTATCTCCGATGCACGACCAGTTTTGTAATGGTGTAATATCAGTAATATACGTGAATCGACGGATCCGTAACGATTGTATATACACTAGCACATTTAATATAAGTCTTTAACTCCGCAATCCGAATTGCACATTGCGAATGCAGTCGATGCATAATTTCCATCTGCAGTGGTGATGACAGCATATTAGACGCGAATGGAATTTTTTAATAACTATATTCAAATATCTCCTACTTATTAATTCGTAATAATTTGTAAAAAAAATTTGATGACAAAAAATTTAATAAGTATAATCCATATTAACTAACAAGCCGCCTTTCATTTACAAATTTCTTAAACAAGTTAAAATAGATTTTTTTCATTTTTAGCAAAAATATGAGCTGTCATCATTCGTCGTAAGTTTTCAATTTTTAAAATCTGTTAAAATCTACTTGTGATTTTTTAACAAATAATACGAGTTTGCTATTTCTTTTTTATTTCGTCTTATTTCCCTTCGAAAAGCTCTTCAATCATTTATAACTTAAAAGCTATTCATCACAAGATTCACAAGCTTCGTTAAGAAAAAAATCGATTCTAATTATCAGATGTAATCATAAGACGTAAGATAGAGATTTGAGAAACTCCATATATATATTATATTTAAAATAATAATTATCAATTTTCGCTTGATTTATTATAAAATAAAAAATGGGCAATTATACGTTCAATTTTAATAATACGACTAAAGGAACTAGGTTCATCCAAAATCGTCACATTGTATGATTATGGCCGATGATTATCAACAGCAAACCGTGCAAACGCAGCAAATGCGTGCGTTGTATTGCAACAAGGAAGGTATGTCGTAATTACGGCATCCTCGGCCTTTAAAGAGACATCAGTTCCGAGTTCCCTATGTCGTGCGCCTATGCCGAGCATGACAGTGGGCGGTCATGCGAGTTATCTAACGGTGATACGTGAGCGCCGAGTTGTCGCGGCTGCCGTGGAATTCGGATATCGTTATCGGGCATTAATCGCGAGGCCCCGCAATTTAGGGAAGCTTTATGACCGGAATTTGCGTAGCTACGTGGTCTTCCTGTAGATGTATTCAAGCCTACATCCCGCATTCACGACGAGTGAAGTTTACGTTCTCGAGCATACTACTCGTACAGCATCCGTAAGCTGTTCCATATATAGAATCGTTACATAGAGATGAAACAAAAATCGTATTGACAAAAATATTAAAAAGAAATACAGTTATCAAAAAGAAAGTAAACGATAAAAAACTAATTAAATTGAACTACTTAAATTACGAGTTAACTATTAATAATTAAATTAATTTGCTTAAATTAAGAGTTAATTATTAACGATTAACATAATTAGCATTTAAAATTCAAAAGCATACTTAAAAAGAACAAAATTGTTATTTTTTAATAAGAGACAGCACATAGTCAGTAATTTATATATGTACTTTTAAAGATTATTGCATAGTATATTGCGTGATAACGTGTGATCAATACTGATATTGAAAGTATACGCGCATGTTGTGAGAACAAATGGATTAAATGCAAAAACCGCAATAATCCAGTTATTTACTGTACGCGAGCATGGCGCTGAAATTGCTGACATGTGACAATGAATTTATCTCAATAATAGAGCTCATATTTATTTATTCTGGAATGCGGAAGTGTTTGGCGAGTAGAGTAACTCGGATCGATGCCATCACGACCCGTCGCCGTAATATGATTTGGCTTTTAGGACACGATAGTAGAAGGATTTACTGCTGAAATGGCGACGCGCGCGTTTACGGTAACGCGACCTGACGTCGATTGGAAGTTATAATACCGTGGACACGCGTCCAACGCAGAATATTCATGACTATATTGATTTGTACCACAGGAGGATTATGTTTGGAAGAAGTCGAAAATTAGAGACATAATTGAAATGCACGACTAATTTGTGCTCGACAGTAATATAATATGATAGTATAAGAATAAATATATTAAAAAATAATTACTTTACTGAAAAAGTGATATTGTGCAAAATCCAGTTTCCATCCAAACTCGCGCATGACATCACAATCCATCGAATGATGGCCAACAATGTGGAATTTTTGTTTGTACAAAACCTATTTTAAAACAGAAATAACAAGACAATAAATATTTCTTCCATTCTCAAGAATTGTTTGCAAGCTTTGACGATTCTGTTGGTCGCTTCTCAAAACGTGTCTCTCAATCGATCTGATTATGCTGATTATGCTGAACACTTCCTTCGCAGTATACTAAAATTTCTATGGATACGCTACAAACACGATATTGTCAGAAGAGTCTACGGTATGGAATCCCGAAAGGGAGTTTCCTAACTCGCGGAATTACCCTAACTTCCTCATTGCATGTAAATGCAGCGGGTTGACTAGAAGCACCGGGCTACGTCGCCGTGACATCGGTCTGTTTATACGTGTCAATGTAATTCTAGGACTATTCAACGCGGGCTATGCTGTATTAGAATCGGTTTCTCGCTCTTTAAAAATATCTCATCTGCGAAACGGTACGCCGTCATTAGCGGTACAATGCTACCAGAATGTACATGCTCGTGCGCCACCGTAATAATCGCATTATTCCGGCTCGATTATTCGCGCGCACGTACGTTTGTCGTTGCGGAAGACACGTATGACGAATAACCATGCGACGCGTGAGAATCTTACGTTAATCCGACACATCGCGCGCGTGAGAATTGCAATTAGTGATATAAATCCGCTTTGAATCATCTTGAGAGAGTCTGTTAACCGCCGAAATTATAGCTTTGATTCATAAATGAAAAATAAACGTTAATTAAGAAATTCAGCACAATGCCTCTTATGTGCGCTTGTTATTAATTTAATACACATGAACGTCATATAAATATTCTTCTTCTTCGTAAAATGCTTCAGAGATTAATTATATATATTATAAATTCACTTTTTGAATATTTTTAAACTAATAAAATTTACACCTAATATATTTAATGTGATTGTTGACTTGATACGAATTTAAGAAGCACGGCCTTTAACGCTTCCAAAGCGGTACTTTATTTAATTGGCTATTCCCCGATTGAAAGGCGTCATTAAACAGTTTCTACGGCCGATGTACAAAGCTTAATTAATTGGTTCGTCTGAAGAGCCAATTACCATTCGTTTAACTCGCTAACACTGGTAAACTTCTTTCCGCACTTAACGCAATTTCGACAAATACAAGATTTTAATAAAAGAACCTTTCAGCTTTTGCAGACTTATGTTTGATATAATCATATGCCGGTATAATGCCGGCGTCCATAATAATAAATTAAAAGTTGAATCGTAGAGTTCTACTATAATCCTAATTTAATAAAGCAACAACATTCTGTTGATCAAAAATTCACCGATTTGTGTTTCGATATTATACAATTATAAAACACTGCGATTAAAAAATTATAGAAATTGAAACTTCAGAGATACAAAAAAGTACCTTTCAAAGTTAAAATCAAATCTTTTAAATTAAACTACAGGATACTGAACCCTGTTCTCTTTTACCTTCACGCAATTAATTAAAAATAATTTCATAATTAAATGCGTTCTCCTCATTATCTCTTCACGGCTTGATATTATATAATTATAAATACGTGCGGAAAATTCAGCTGAATCATTCAATAAGCTTAATTGACTACCGTTGATAAAAATAATCTCTTTCATTAATCATTAATTTTCACATATTTTATTAGAAGGATATACGGAATATAGTATCAATCGGAGATAATTATGATATTTAATATGATAGCGAGAAATATTTTCAAATAATCAAATAAACAGTAATTAGTTATTATTAAATGTATTATCAATCAATGCTTAATAATCTCGTAGTGACTAATACTCTTTCGTATGGCTGAAAAATATTGCACTCCCTCATTTATTTGACTGATATTAATTCCATTGACCTGCAAGTAATTGCTTCTTAAAATGAGGCAATTTACAACAGTTGTCTTGTAGACAATAAATTAAAAAATAAAGATTATAAATAGAAATTAGTACCAAAAACAACGGTTTAGGTACACCAGGGCAAAATATTTTGCCAATAATCCATCGGCAACGCTTGTCGCGTTGACAAAACGTTTTTTTCCATGATGAAATCGCGATGACAAACCAAAAAAAAAAGAAAAAACAGCACAACGTCAAAGGCAAGCGTAGGGGAGGGTTACGAGGCGCGATAAAATTCGCGCATGTAAATGCCTTTCCAACGATTTCCATCCGCAGAGCGTGCGTCCGAATTTCCATGTGTATGCGACGCGACAGGAGAAAACACGCGAAAACCGGATAACGCGGAAAATACGAGAGCCCGCCCGACTTTCGATTCCCGTGCGTTTTTCGCAATTAGCTGCAGTGCGCTGCGAAACGTCGCGTTTTCCCGAAATCTGCAAATATTGCGTTTACGCATATACGAATATACATGCCAAGTGCAACACGTCGAAATAGTATCATGAAGAGGGTTTTGGAAAGTTCGCGAATTAGATTTTTCGAAAATTTCCCTTGCGGTCGCTGAATTTTGCACGTTATGCACGGAAAATATTGGTCTTAACTTGTACAGAGTAGAGTTTCCGAAATTGGATCGCTCCCATTAAACTTGCTTGTGGCAGAATCCTTTAATTTTCGATGTTACATAACGTTGCAATTACGCATCAATAATCGTTAAATTCGATTAAAAATCGAATTTGAAAATAACGTATAACGCTGGGAGTATACGTTCTGAAATGCAATGTTGAAAAAATAGCTGTACGGGAAAAATGTATTTTTATTGTAAGTTGAAATTATAAGTACGGAACCACGTGGAATATTTGTAATAGACTGCTAACGTACAGCAGACAATGTTATCTCTACGAATTATGTATCATCGAAATTTGAATATTCATTATTCATATATGTTAGCTATCGCGGTTATCTCGGCAAAATGTATTCCACCTGATGACCTTATTTGCGAAATAATGCCGTGATAATAAATAATCACGTAATTAGCAACGTTACAAACTGCGGAGGTACTTGTCCATAATTATTCGATAAATTATTTTGATGTTATTATAATTTCTACTTTTTTTCAAATGTAATACATAGCTTACTTACTCATTGAAATAGTCCGCAAGCTCTTTATAATATGAATTCTTCATACTATCGTGCAATCGCTATTTGCATAACTGTTATGTACTAATTTCAATAAAATCTATAGAAATTTCTATAGAAGAATATCGAAATGTAGGACGATGCCTATTTGCTCTTCTCAGAAAGCGTTCTCAAGATAAAATAACCAAGATTGAAAGCAACCGCAAACTTTGCTTTTACAGCGATATAACACTAAAAAGAAAACGGAAGAGAACATTATATGTATAAGAAATATGCAAGAGTATTTGTTCAACAATTGCTTTGCAGCAGTATAAATATTAATTAATAATGCGTGCAACAAACTTAATTTTAATTTATTAATAACTACAAAATTAAATTATCAAAAAAAGAAAAATGTTATATCTGGCTCACTTCATATCTTATAAATTTTGTTAGTGCGCTAATGGAATTTGGAAGTTTATCGTCTGAGCTTCTCAGTAAATTACTTATATATGCATGCTCATATACACGTGTGAACACACGAACGCAGCATGCGCGTTTGCTTATCATGAAGACTGATAAACTACGCGAATGCATACGGTATTTCAAAACCTTTATATCTTTCAGCGTATCTCGAATAAATCTATTAACAATTTTATTTATGCAAAAATATGGATAAAAAGATAAGACTTTTAATAAAATCATATTTTAAATGTTCAGAATAACAAATATGCCCGTGATTATGAAAATCGCATATCTTTTGACGATACTCAGCGAAAAAGAGCTTATGCTTTATTAAAAAAAATTTATTATTATTATGGAAATTTTACGAAAATGTAATTATAAATTTTTAGAAACACCTTGCATGCAAATAATATAACAAAGAACTTAATTAACTCAATTTCTCTGTCTTTTACAATTTAGGCTCGTATCATAATCACGGGCATAAACACTATTTAATTATTCTGTAATTATGCTTTTGAGTAAATTTTCGGAAAAAAGAGATTTTGATTAGAAAACTATATGTGGTGTATCGCAATCTGACAACTTGACGGAATATCCTGCAGGAATGTCTGCACGATATTCTGTCATATGAGTTCGACTAGCCACGAAAAATATTTGCGCACTGCTTAAAGGTGGCGCGCCAATATATGCGTTCAAGCCTCGGCTTGCTACAAAAAACCTCATCTAATGCGATCCTCCTCTCTCGTCCTTTCGAACCCCTTCTCTCTATGCGGCTCTCCTAGATATTTCTTGCTGAAATATTCAGACAGCCGGGCTTCAGCAAACATTTTTGCCGATATGTTCATATGCGAGGCATGTCGTCGAAAAATTATATGCCGCTTCAAGAGCGCTCACATCTGCTATTTTATTTTACTAATATATCCACATATTTTTCTAATATATCCAAATATATTTGAATATTTACCTTACATATCATTATCACAATATAATTAGTTCTAACACTTTTCAATTTCACAAGAAACAAGAGAAAAAAAAGGAAAAAAAAATGTATTTTAATTTGTATAGAGATTAGAAGACAATTATAATTATCTAGAATATAAAAAGTAACAGGTGATTGTATGTAAATCAATTATAACACCGTTAAAGAATCTGCTTCGATATTTACAAGTATTTTAGCTATTTCAAAGTAATGCTACGAATGATTACAATGTATAATAGATAAACACCTTCGCTAACGGATACTAAAATGCCAATGCCTAAATACCGTTCGATAAAAGTGAAATTCCTCGTATATAATTTTCATTAAAACGACGATGTATACCCTACACGTCACATGTCTGTACTTTTACGATCAATAAAAACATTACTTGCATACTGTGTACTCATGTGGACAATATCAATATATTGGATCGAGCCAAGCGGGAATTCCTTTAATACCGTCGAGCGCGTGTAACAACAGAATTTTTCGACAGAAAATAATAAGTTCGTGTTAAAAAAACGTGGAAAATAACAATTATCCACGTTGCAATTTGCATGTACTTGCTCATTTCAAATGTGTATCATACACTATACACATGTACAACGCAAACTTATTACGCTGTATATCGTAATACATCTCGCTTTCAAGTTGCGGTCAAGTCGTACAAGAACTTTTACAAATCGTACAGCTTGCAGTCTCTTCGCGTTTTTTTATGTCTCACAAGTAAAATAGCGCAGCGAATCTTCGCTTCTGGTTATTTGTATCTTCCCCTGTCCTCCATCCCTCCCGGTTAATCGTCCCCCTCTCACGAGCAACGAGCTCATTTTTCTCGCACACTGAAAAGCAGCAACGCCATAAATTTCTACGCGAGTCAGTTAATCTTACCCACCCGTTGCAGGTAGACTTAGGGACGCGTCGGGGATTGTTATTTCATCTGATGCAACTCTTCGCGCGCGCGAACACCGTCTTCTAACAACCCTTTTACCTCATAACTCTCACCCTCCAAATCCCTCCTTCCTTTACGAACGGCGAACTTGCGCGCCGTTTATCTCCGACATTTGTGGAAAATGCATCGAAGTATGGCGGAAGCGCCATAAATTTCACCACCGATACCACGAGTGATCCAAATCGAGGGCGGATACCGACGCGATCGCGGGCGCATCGGCGATTGAGCGTCATCGCCGGTCGAAAATGAACTCTCTCCGGCGATTATTCAACACTTATTGTCGTGACAAAATGCAAAATTCAGTGTCGCATAATTCAACGTATTTCCTACGCGTTTTCAGCGCGACTATGCGTACCACTGTACAATGAAATCAACAAATTCGACAACAAGAAATCATTCAGGTCAGTGACTTTACACATGAATCAAGTGCATGTGATATTTACATGCAATAAATTAATCATATTTTGAATTTATCAACTGAATAAATGTTAATAAACACGCAGCATACTTCTTAATTTTAATTAATATAGAAATCTATGATTTTACGGCTTAAACATTCAGAGATTTATTTCAATTTATATAATAAGCATGATTCATCTTGAAGTAATTGTGAAATGTTTACTTTGCAAAAATAAACAAGATTTCTTAATGCTACCAAATTACATAATATAAATTTTTATATAAAATTAAGTTTTGCGACAGCAATGTTGAACAGATGTCAAAATGAATAACAAAACAAGTTTCTGACGTTAAAGACGTAAGCGCGCAAATATAATCCAACCACCATAAGTTCGAGAAGACTATTATAACTTAATAAAGGTAAAGAACTCTCTTATTAAGAATTTATCTCGCTTGTATACATACAACAAATATAACTCTTATCCCGGAAATAAGATTTAATGAAATACTAATGAAAATAAATGAACGTTATTGTATTTCTTTCGTGAGATAGTATCTTGTTGCTATATAAGTATCATTATAATGTTTAATAATTGTTTCAATTATAAAACAATTTTTAAACTTTCATTTTATATAAAGAGTATGCTTATATATATACTTCCTAAAATTCTTTATATAAAACTAAATAATATTTTTTAAATAAAAAATCACGATACACACATTGCTTTCCAGCAAAAGAGTCATGCTGCATTATACGTTCTAGAGAGTACGTCTTTTTTAATATATCCTCGACCTTTTAACTGAAAAAAGAACGATTGGAGAAGTTCACGCTACAAAAGTGCAATTGAAAAAATACGAAAGTAACTTCCGATACCTCTCACGACATTAAACGAGCGCATCGATGCGCCAAATGGAACGTTCAGAAGCGCGATTTCAACGTGATTACAGTGATTCCTCCGAAGATCAGATCCAGTAAACATTCGGCGATACGTGCTCAAGCGGTGTTGGGCGATATTGCCTTACGTCAAAAGCAATTCATTCGATCAATCGGCTCAATCCATTGTTTAATGCGAGAGAGAGAGAGAGAGAGAGAGAGGCGAGAAAGGAAGAGACTGTTACATAAGCATGGCTTTTATTCTGAAGTACTCCTCTTCGATCATAAGCAAAGTTGCTCCTCTTTCTTGATTTTCCTCAAGATGAAAAACGGCACGTGCGCATAGCCACTTCTTCCTTGATAACGATTACGTGCTTGGAAATGCTGATCTCCGATCATGCTAATTTTCGATTGCGCTAACTCGATTTGTTACGATAACAAATCAGAATTCCTATTATTCTTGTATTCATCATTATTATGACTCTATCAGGTAACTTTACACGAAGTATGATTCGATTATTCAAGAAAGACCTGTTGTAATCAACGCCTCCTTAGAACAATACGTATCCCCCCCAAATTACTGTAGATAATTAATAAATATATTAATTTTATTACTTATATAATTCATGTAATATTCCATTTCCAAAACTCCTGACTCGTATATAGAAACAATTTTAATACTACTATATGTAACAGCAAATTCTGAAGAATAGAAAATATGAAACTTTTTCGTTCCGTTATTTATATGGTTACTAACTGCAATTTCATTCAATTTCCGACAATTTCCGATAGAGTACCCTTTTTAATAGCTCTACTATTAAAATTCGATAAATATTCTATCATTGTTCAGAGTTTGATCGAAAGTCTATCGTTTCCATTTCGAGATTTCATGTCTATCCATTCAAACCCAATCGATTGATACTTCAACCTAATGAACTAAGCACAATACTTTGTGCAGGCGTAGATATCAGGTCGCCTTTCTGAAGAAAATCGTTCTTTTCACGCCCGTAAACGAGAATTTATAGCGGTGCGATAAAATTCGGCTTCAATGGCCGACAAGGCAGTAAACTCTCGAGCCAGGACTCTTTTAATAGACCGCAAAAAGTTAATTAAAAAATAGACACGAGGAGAATTGGCGATGTTCTTTACCCTGGAAGCAAGAATGTAAAATCGAACTCGATTTGTAAAAGTTATTTGCGTACTAATTGATGCTTACGTCATTTAATAGTCTTTTCTATCGCGATATTTCGAACAGTTCGTGAAAGAGTTAATCAAAAAAAATCGCAGCGAACCGCGAAGTGGTGATATTTTTCCCCACGTATCGTGCACGTGGTGCATGCTTTCGTATAGGCGGTATTTAAACTGCACTTCCTCACACGCGAATGTTTTACGCGCGGTGACCGTAAAATTAGTCCCGACGGGCTAATTTTCGCGTTGTTCTCACATCCGGTGTAAGGATCAACATGCATGAAAAATGTAGCGCACCCATTTCACCGATCTTTACGTTCGCACGAAAGTTAGTCGAGAAATGTAAGACATAGGCGTTTATTTTAAAACACGCAATCAGATTTTCTATTCTTTGAAAATCCGAAGAATAAATTTCGCACTAACGTAGATGAAGTTTATTGGTATTTTCCGGCAGAAATGTCATAAAACTATTTCCGATCGAAATCGACCTTCCTCTAGTTCGCAGTGTGTCGGAAGCTTGGAATCGTTTCGAAAACTATTTGAGCGATCATGATAACGGCTGAAAAACGGGAACCATCCGGTCGGGTACCTTTTCGAACAGTTACACGATAGGTCTCCAAAAGCATACCGTATTTATCGGATCGATCGACGTGATAAATCGACGCTTTGTCCCGGACTACGGGTACGTTACTGGCGGCTTAACTTGTTAGTTAATGTCGTAACGCAAAACGTATTGTGCAACGCGTAAACACCGAAGCAAACGTTGCATAATGCAATTCGCGCGGCCAGTACTGGCCGGTGAAAAGGGAAATTATAATGCGTTCGAGACATTGAAGCCAATTCGAATGGCCGCATACTGATCCCGCGGGATATACGGGATTTCAAAAGAGAAGGTCGCACCTGCGGCGTATCACAAGAATATTAAATAATCTCTGGATACTTTTTCTTTTTATACATTATAAATATAACTTACAAAAAATAGAATTAATGTTTCTTCCTAATCAATAGTTCATGCAATTCGCAACGCTATTTATATTTTAGGATAGAAAAAATCTCGAGGTTTAATAATTTAACTTTACAATTAGATATAACCGTAACGCATGCAGTTAATCGCGACCCGTAATTGTAGGAAAGACTCACAGTGATTACATGGCTTTACTCGCGTTTAGCAAATAACAGAGCAGTACAAGGTATAAGCAGTTTGTTCTGCTCGGCGTGATATCGTGCTTTACAAGAGACGACCAGTGTTATGAACCGCGTATAAAAAGCGGAGATTATTTCTGCCATCTGTAATCTTTTCGAAAGCGTACGACAAAAAGTTTATTAAACATGGAAATACATCTTATTTCACGTTATAAATTTTGCGCTTGTTGTGAATCATGCATCGAAGCACATACTAATACCTCTCCTTTTCTATAGCCCTTTGTTACCTCCTGCATAGATACTTCAGTTCGATGTTAATGGGTTTGCTTACCGCATCTACTCGTATTTTCTAGCAAAATGCACATTACACGGCGCAGAATTGATAAACGCTATTATATAGAACGGCACTAAACAACTAAGCTTGTGAAAGTTAAAACGTGTTAAAGAGAAATACTGATATCATATAAAGAGAATAATACAATAAGAAAAATATTAGTGAAGAGAGTTATTAATCTTTTAATGGAAGAATTATACAGTAAGAAAAATATTAGTGTAAAGAGAGTTGTTAATCTTCTAATGGAAAAAGAAGCTAACTACAGTGTATATTTATTCTCAACAGAAGTTATTACACTGTTATTTTACGTAACGTTTACGCAAAAAGAGTAGCTGAAAGATATAAAACGCGTTTCCTTCTCCAAGCAACTATCCTAAATTTAATCGTAGCTTATCCGCCAACAAAAATAAATTAGCGGATACACTAAAGTTCTTTACTTCCGCGGCGAAGTCAATTTCCAACGGCGGATCCTTTTGCAGTCTGGCAAATGAGAAAACTAAAATAACGCGGATGTATAAACCAGCCAGTTCAACGATACGAGTCTGAAACAAAGTGAACGAAGCAGTCGAAAGAGTAACTTGCAGTCGAGACGAAAGTGCGAAGAAGAATCTTACACGATCCAACTTAGTGGAAAAATAGTTGCGCTTGGATAGAATGCTTCAGATAAAAGAAATACTCGAATAAAAGCGATAAATAAAGATATCAAAATCAAAGGGGTCCATTAAACTCGAAAATGTTAGATCTATTATTTTTATTCACGATCTTATTGAACGGACTTATAAAGAATAAGTATACATTTCGTTTAACTGTTTCTTCCATTGGAAGATTAATAAATTAAATTAATTGTCAATCAATGTGAAATTGTCGCAGGAATTTTCCGACAAATTATACATTAAATAACAAACTTCAATCTATATAAAG
The DNA here is from genome assembly GCA_003063835.1 of Aphaenogaster floridana. Lineage (NCBI taxonomy): Eukaryota > Metazoa > Arthropoda > Insecta > Hymenoptera > Formicidae > Aphaenogaster > Aphaenogaster floridana. The sequence goes on from NJRP01000002.1 coordinate 2,646,237, forward strand.
TATAAATTAAATCACTAAGAATCTTGGCAAATAATACTAAAGATTGAAGTCAATGGATTTGTTCTTTTCTCATCTAGGTATACGCGAATATCTAAGTATATACATTTATACAAGTTTGAAGGACTTGGAGAGAAATGATATCGAATATTATAGTTCGGAAGCAGTCTTCGAACATTCCATGAAAGTTTCAAGCTATCCTACATAATACTTTACAAGAAGTCTATATTCACACACACACGCGAATTTCAAGTGAATGTAGATGACAATAGAAACTAAAGCAGTCTCGGAATGTTCTGTTTAAGAGATATGAGCGTTTAGATACATTTACGTAAACTGCAAGAGTCTGTATGCGATACCGCTGACGAGTTAAGGAACTTGAAACTTTGCCATATTATTCAACAATATTTCTCCTTCTATCATACTACAATAGTTAGATAGCACAAGTGTTTCCGATGTGCAATAAACTTCACTGTCACGAAAGAAACATTAAATGTGCGCTACTGAATGCGCAAAGTGCAACGCAATAAGCAAATCTCAGAATGAAGGCCATTCTACCGTGGCAATATCTTCCTCCGTGCATTATTTCTTTTCCGTGCAGCTCGTTTCTCGCGTAACTTCCGTTACACCACGTAGAAGCAAGACTCAACTCCGCGTCGAATTGAAAACAACGAAGCGGAAGAGGAATCGCTTATTACGCGACTGGCATGTCGCCACCCAGCGAACAGCTGATTGCATATTATTTCATTGCAGCAGTTTCGATTAAAGTAAACATCGTTTGGAAAGAGACATGGCCATACGACTGTGAAATTATGGAAATACATTCGCATCAAGTGGCACGAACCAATTATATACTCTTGCTATGTTTTTGTACTATTTACAGCTGAAAATCGTAAAATACTTATTTTTGTCGTTATTTGACTTAAAAATACTACATTTATTAAATATTGTACATATTACAACAATACATTTATTTTAAATATATATAAAGTTTTATTTATTCTTTAAATTCCTGTTGTCAAGACTAAATCATTCATTATGTCTTTAAAGAACTTGCTTTAATGAAAGTGAGTAAAATCAAGCGTTAATATATCAATTTTTTTAGGTTCTTCTGAATCAATAATTAACATATAAAAAATTGTAAAAATTTCTCTTTATTTGCTTAAAGTGGAATAATATTTTATTTTCTGTGTAAATCGATATGTAGGAATTACCATTCCACTTCACGCGTTTAGGATTTATTTTTACGCTTCATACGATGCCGATGGAAAAATCTACAATTCAGGGAATTAACTTATAATCATATAGACCGTGACGCAGTCCTGATTGAATGTTGAAATCCGGCGGGTTACATAATGCATGAGTAAGAGAACCATCTCCTTGCCGACTGACGCGAGAGTCATTCTGGTTTTATAGCAGCTTCTGACTCACTTCTACGCGCTCGCGAGCAGCTTTCACGGTGCAAAATCCAATTTCCTATTACTTGCATTCGAATCTCGATATTTTATGGGCCAAAGGAATATCGAACTACATACATAGATCGAAGAGAGGATTCTAAATTCATTAAAATATAACGTACAGGAACTTTGAATCAGGTGAACTATACGAATTCGTACTTTGAGAGAGTCTACAATTCATTCTGTTATTCCAATATTATAAATGTTATACAGTGTCTCGAATTTCGTTACATCTAACAAAACTATCATAGACTGCTATTGTTTCAATCGAATTGAGCCTATTGAAATTTTGTTTCCATTAAAAGTATCGAGACTGGTGTAAGTTTCATTCCAATTAAAATTGCCGGATTCTCGTTCGGTTTGCTCGGCAAACTACTGCTCGCAAAAAAGAAGAAAAAATCTTTCGAGCGCACTGCTCGCATTCACAAAACGCACAATGCGAAACCGACTGCGTGGTTTGCATACAAAATATGATGTACGTTTGTACGCTTCCACATCTCTGCTTTCCTTTTTTTACAGCTATCGTTGCATTTGATAGACCGACAATTTCCTTGGTTCTTTGTGATTAAGTTGTCCGAGATATTTCAACGTAGAATAGAACTAAGATATGAAGCATCATTAATTTTAGTACATAAAACAATTTTTTAAAATATATTTAGGTTATTTGTTCTTTCATGATACAATATAAATCGTAGTTGGTATAAATGGTATACATTTAAAATCTTTCGTTCTCTATTCCTGTAACTTTTTTACTTACATATATTCTGAAAAATGTGTTGCATTATAAAATGATCTATCAATAATTATTTTAACAATATAAATAAATAAAGATACAGTAAACTCTCTCGTTAACACAAACTCGAAGGGACCGGGATTTGAGTTCGTGTTAAAGTTCGGGTTAATCGAATGTTCGTGTTAACCGGGTTCGTGTTAACAAGGATTCACTGTATATATATACATATAATATATATTCATTTATATTTTTCTCAAAAAAATTTGATTTAATATAATTTTCTTTTAATATTCAGCTTTTTCTTATCTCTCAAAATGCGTATTTCTAATGCATTTTGCATTATATAAAACTCTTACGTTTATGTATAAATATTAAATTACGTGTAACATATTATAGTTATGTTATAAATCATGTAAACAAAATAGAAATTTTTATTCGCTTAAAATCACTCATACAAAATAATGGAATTGCTTAATTCGATTCTGCTTATTAAGGAAATATGCATGCGCACTTATGCCTTTGCGGCTTTATGAATAAATGTATTTGCGCCTTTGTGTCCTTTATGAATATATGTAAGCGGGATTTCAAACCAACAGAAATGATATGCAGCATTTTCGGCCTGGTTATGCTTTGACCAGCGGCAAAAGTCGATCGTGGAAAAGTTCGGTATGAAATGCAGGATAAATTTTGCTTTTTAATCGAGCAATCGAGATTATTCTGAAGAAAGAACTACAAAATCAGTTTCTTTAAAGAAAACTTTAAAGAAAAGTACGAGCTTTTAAAATAACACCACAAATCAGAAATTTATTGTCTATATTTACATTCTACAAATAAAAAACGAATAAATGCAAAACTTTCAGAATTCATCAATTATCTAATAATTATGATAAAAATTTTAGCTTTAATTTAAGAGAAAATTCAAGCGTCCAAAATCCAAAGTTCTTTTATCAGGATGTTTTTCTAATTCTAATGTCAATATATAAACTCTGATTTCCTTGCTGATTTTTCTCTAATAAATCACATTTATAAAAATATTTCAAAAAATATATACATATATGTACATATAATATATTCTAAAATATATATATCTAAATTATATCTTTTTAAATAAAATCATAAATTCACAAAAGAGAGAGAGAAATAATATGATATTATATAAGTATTTAAAAATCACCAATCTGGATAGTTCATTCCTAGTATATCGAGAAAAATTCACTGCTTAATTAATTTCAAATTAATGAACATACCCTTAGGTATTATTATCGATCTTAATCGATCCATTCTTCAAAATATTAATTAATACTATTTTCAAAACTAAGATGCATAAATCATTCATATTGTTACGAATGTAATAGAAATTTAATGTAACAAATCGTTACGAATATAATTATTCTTAATTGCACGTCAAGTGCGATCTCCTCAATGTGGACGGATTCAGCAATTACTCGACCTACTTCAAGCAAAAATAAAATTTCTCTGCGCTCCTCTCTACATTTTTAATTCCCATAAACTTTAATTAAAAAGATTATTTGAAAATAATAACCGTCTAAAATTAATGTTTTGTTCTAAAACATTCTATTCTTCTACTAACTCTTATTCAAACATAACATTAAAAAAAACTTGAGTGCGTGAAAAGACTATGTGTATATTTTAAATTTGGCTCAGCAATTATTCCAAATTAGAATGTTTTAAAATTAAAATAAATTACTATTACCAGTAAGAATTAATATTTCTGTCTCACAAAATAAGTACCTAAATTTGTAATTAACAATTTGCCTTTTGTAATATAACATATCTATACATATATGTGTTTAAGAACATTGAAACTAAAAAATAATTTCGTTTATCTTCCTTAATTTCATCCACGCTTTTCTATCTTTAGACATAGTCCAAAGTAAAACTCGGAAAATTGGAGAACAGTGTGTTTTGATTAAATTAATATTTACTTATAAAATTGTGAGACTAGAAAACTTTCGTAGAAGAACGACACAAATTTCTTGCTATACTCTTTTTATTCCATCCTCACTTCCACAGTTTCATATCTACTAAACTTCGAAATTCTACCGCATAATGTAACACATTATACATTGTTAAGGGCTACATAGCGTATATGTACCTATTTTCCTTCACATATGATAATTATACCTCTTGAGATAAAATATTCTTTTCTATTTATTTCCATGAAGAAGCATCCTATATTCATCTAAAATCCGCCTAATTAGAGGAGATCACGCCTCAATTCGCAATGTCGAAAAGATAACTCGTCCTCTTCCCCCACACCAATCGCGTATTTGCCTGTTATAGTATAATATGTATAAAACATATTTGCACGAGCGAATTTAGATCGGCGAGAGAGCGGTCCGTCGCGTTTTGCAGTTTCCATCCGGTTTTCTCGTTACACAATTTGTCTTTTACATCCCTCCGGGCGTTTTACGTGATTGTAAAACTCCGACACTGGCGTTTGTGTAAAACGCGATATTTCCAGTGTCATTCGCTCTGTTCCCCGTTTAAAACGGGAATGTGACGCTCGTGAGACGCCGTGTCCGCGAAAGAGATGCGAAAAAGCTGTGAAAATCAGCAGAGCTATGATATTTAATCCGTATTGGGTGGTATAGTGGCTTTTCTATCTCGTTCGATGGTTGACACAAAGACGGCGGTGTATCAGAAATCATGGACTTTCCGACGGCCAGAGGTTTCCTATTGTGTATTTGCGGCAACGATTTACGAATTTTTTAGAGGTGAAGTTGAAGATTATCTCTACTAACAACTTTTCATTCTTCTACTTTAAATCCCTAACGCTTATTAAAGAAATGTCTGAATAATTTTTTCCAAATTTTTATTTGAATGGATGATTAGTGATTTTGAAAATGGTTTTTTATTGATGTAAATAGCAGGCCAATTAGATGAGTAAAAAATAATAAATCATAGTGACAATTATAGATAAAAATTTCTCTTTCGGTACAAAGCAACTTACTTAATTAACAAATAATTTTTTCTTATCATTTTTAAAATTAGCGTTAAATGCAATTCTGAGTTTATGATCAGATTATATGTAAAATTTGTATATTAAAAAAATAAATATTTCATGTTGAATGTAAAATACAAATACACGAAATTTAACCCAAAATAAAATAAATATCAATACACACACAAATATCGCGGTTTAGTGACAATGACTACGTAATGGTAATTAACCGATAGTTACATCCGGTAAATTTGATATGGTAATCTGTATCAAATTGGATGAGTGTGCGCATTAAAATATAATGGAATACTGAATTTTGTACGTTGTATAATATTCAATATTATTTCTACTTCATTGTAAGGTAGATAATACACTTGAATTTTTGCCTAATAGCAAATTGTGTAAAAAAAGAAGAAAATCCACTTTAAGAAAGAATATATTATTTCATTATGTTTGCAAGAAAAAATTGTACACGTATATATAAAAATAATAATTACGCAGATTATATAGGCTGTTTTGAATAGTTAATCGGAGAAATACAGCCCCAATAATATATTGATTCTCATAAAAAATTAGTGTAATATAACATATAATTTCATTTCTCATGAGATCGTGAAAAGATAATAAAAAGTCGCTAAATTTTATATTAAAAAAACACTTTTTACACATTCTTTTTTCTCAAAATAAAAATATACAAAACATACGAAAAACATACGTATTATATATTTATATAGTTCCTTGTTATTTGCAAAAGATTGAAGATATCGGCAAAAAGTAATCAGTGCATTTTATCATTTGCAAAATTATTTGCAATTCGTTTTATAAAATCTAAATTTGCGTGAAATTTTTCAATTAATGTTAAGATATATGATTAATTCGACAATCATGACAATCAGATCAACATCAATCTATCTCGGTGCCGCGCATTGCGCGTATCTGTCTACCAGAATGAAGCAAAACATTCCACAATGCGGCGTACCGCAGACCCACAAATTAGCACAGTGCGAGTGGTAGCCAAAGTTAGCAAACAGCTGACCACATGCGCGAACGCTGAAGATGCCAAGAAGTGGCGGGACTGTGTGACACCATTCTAAGTTGTAGCCGTTCCACGTGTTTAAATTAGTCTATTACCGCATTAAGAACAAAGATCTTTTTGAGACTAATAATAAGCATAATTTTATTGATTTAATTAACTAATCACGTAGCTGCAGTATATTTAATGGAACTCACATTCAACGTCTTAATTATATTGAAAAATCAAAAATCCGACGTTTTGCGCAGATTAAGCGTTTCTATCGAGTGCAGTCGTGGTCTTAATAACAATCCAAATTATCTATTTATTCTCTTGTCCACCGTCGAAAGTATATTTAGTAACACGGTTTAGTTTGCCACTAACCAACAAACTAGAAACGGGATTCCCGCGACTGCGCTAAACTTGACAAACGGTGCTATTAATATCATCGATGATGACGAAAGTACGCGCCGCGTCACGTATATTTGCGATCTTTTAACATTGCCTGAAATAGTCTAATATTTGCACAATTAATTCGAAATATTAATTCAGTTTCATGTAAACTTGATTTTCTTAACAAAAACTTTGCAGAAAACCATTACTTATAGAAAATTTTTAATAGAAATCTCCAAAATTAAATATTATCAGTAATTGAACTTTAAATCTCATCTTATTTAAAGCAAGAGTTAATTAAAATTAATTCAAAAATATTATCTTTTTACTTAATTATGTCTTCAAGATTCCTCACTTTCTTTAATTTTCTTAATTTTCTCTAATTTTTAATTTCCTTTAATTTTCTCTAACTTTCAATTTACGATAATTATCGTAAATGCTTCGCTATTAAAATCTTTATTTCTCGTAATTTGTCTTCGAGCATCTGCAGTTGAAAATGTATTCGATATACAATGACAATCGAAATCACGGGGCAGGAATAACGCAATGATCTTTTTGTATTAGTAACTTATCAGAGTCAGCCCAATTTCCTTGCGTGGACGACGTTCGTACGGGCCGAATCAATTCATCGAGCGCGGAAAAGCCGCCGGGAATAGAACGCAGAAGTTGGATAAAGTGCCACAATCGGTGACACGGACCAAGTATATACGGTTTCTCCGCGGGAAAATCCACGCTCGGGGGCGTCGTGAGAATGATGTTCGATAAACGGCTACATCACCGCGGATGGTAAAGTCGACGACGGGGTCCTAGAAGTCCCATTTCACCGGGAAGAACGAACCGAATTCCATTAAGCGTGTCACGTCCAGAAAGACCGCAGATGCTATTTTCTCAAAGCGGAACTCGTTGTCGAAACACGATGGACTACTTCTTTCCGCCCACTCTGTTCACTCGGTATTGGCAAAATGGAACGGCTGGACTGATGGATGCGATCGGCTGATGGATGGCAGTTTATTAATTTATCGAGACGTCGATAAATTCATTTCAGAGTCAACGCCCTCCGCTCATCACACATGAAATTACCTGCCGTATTTACGCTTTATATAATAATAGAAAGTTTTTGAGATCATACACTGCTTATGATTTATGAAAATATGTTTTTATCCAAACAAAATTACATATAAAATAATATGATAAAGTAATAATGTACCGAGGGGTAAACCGCTGACCAAAATTGTGTACACCAATGCCTAGTAATGTCCAAAATTGGGCATTACTAAGTACACAAAGTACACAAAAGTACACTAAAAGTACACAAATTTTGGGCATTACTAGTAAATTTTTATGTAATGCCCACTAATATGCCCTAGTAATGCCCACTAATGCCCCAAATCTGTACACCGCAATGCCCTCAGCGGTTTATCCTTCGTAGTGTACTGACATAAATAATACTGTACTGATAGAACTAATTGAAAATAATCCATGATAAAATCCTGAAAATTGCTCTATATATCCATTAAAAATTAAAAATCTGAATATAGCTTGCAGCTTCTTATTAAGCTATATGAATATATAACAATATTCTGTATATAATATTCAAACTGCTACATATAATTCACATTTTTGTTATTCGATGTTATACAATATATTCAATAAAACTGGACTGTATCGTTATTTTATGTTATGCGCCATAAGTCTACTATGATATTCGAAGTTTGGTGACCTCGTTACATGCTGCATACAATCAGGTATATAGTAGCACGGAGTACATCGACCCTTTGAGACGTACAACTCGTCATTATTTATTCACGAGGACACCCAGATACTGCAAACGCGAGTAAATCCTAAAGACTCCTGTCGTTGATACGAATCGAATCTGCCATTGCATTGCGAATAATACTCATATCAATGCAAGACGTTTCCTCGCGAGGAAATACCGGGTTCCTTTCGCCTCGTTAAAGGATTTGTTCCTCTTTCCACTAAATCATGATAATATATACCGCAATTGGAACGGAAACGTAAATGCACTTTACGTCGTTCAGTGTGGAATACCGATAAATTTAACTCTCTCCGCAAAAATAAAATAGACTTCGAGATTTTATTATAATAGATTATTTTTAATAAGGATAAAATCAAACCGAAATACGAGCCAAAGACACTTTTTTCCATTCTTGGCATTAATTTAATTTAATTTCAAAATAAATCGATATTATTGGAATTATATATAGGTTCTAATTTATTTCATTTACTAATATATTTTTGCCTATTTTCGTATCTACATTTATACATTTTTACAAAAGAATTCAAAATTTGCTACACTGATTTTAAAACTACTTTTCTATTTGAAGTCTAAATTTATCGGCTTTGACAGAATTGTGTACGTGCACATAATTAAACGTTCTATCGCGTTACGATACTTCGTTTCGCGGCTCCGTAGCCAAATATTTAGGAAAATGCACGATTTTCGATTGTTACTTTCGGTACATAAATCATGGCGAAGTAATCGTTTAGCACGCGCGACGTTGGCTCCCGACGTTTCCCGACGATTTTCCAACGAAATACGATTCTTCGACTGGCGCGCAGAAAATATCATTCTTCTCGATGGTATCCGGAAACCTATCGATGCATTCCAGCACAAATCACACACCTCATCCACGAATGGGCGTTCTTTCTCCCTCGTTTCTCTCCACGGTTAGTCTCATAAACTCTCCCCGGTATTCGCTCGAATCGAAGGAAGACATACATATCTCGCTACTTCTGACGCTCTTCTAATAACTTCAGTATCTCAAAGCGATATCAGAAGGTCACAAAAATGATATTTTAAGGCCTTACGTCATTTTACTGTGGAACTAACTTATCTCCAGTACCAAAATATCTTTTCCTTAACTCGCTTTTAATCCGCTGAGGAAAGAAATATAAAATGCGAGAGACTGCGTGAGAAAATTTTATCATTAATTTCATACATTATTGATTGCATGAAACAAACAGATATGGCTTTTATATTTTATGATGTGTATATTTTCAAACTAAAACGGTACGTAGATCGAGAAACAAATATAACTTCATAAAAAAGTAACTATAAAAATTGACAGCGTCGGTTGTTCCAATATTGAAACCTGGTAACAAACGGAATATCCGTTTCCTCCCCAAAAAATGTATCGCCTGTGTATTTCAAACGCATCCGCGCGTTCTATAATTAGACGAAATCGTGGCCGGTTACACAGCCAGAATATCCTGTATAGGTCGGGATCTCTCTCTCTCCGAGCTCCGGCAATCCGCTGCTTGTTTCGGCAACGCGTTTATTATATCCCACCGTGGAATCCACGGTATACAAATCACGCCGCTGAACACACTGGCAAGATACGTTCTAGATGTAGACCGCGTATTATTTCGCGACGCGCTTTTCCATTCGTCTCCGGAGAGACGCCTGTAATATCCCGCAACTCCCAGATCGCAGCGTGCAGCATCCGCATGCATTCTCGCGGGCGTTCAGGGACGCTGGTAAAGTGTAATGCGCGTATCGAAACGCGAGACGTCTTGCTCACGAATGTTACATTTCCAGGCTCGTGTCGCGTGAGTGGGTTAGATTGAATGTCTTGGTGCACGAACCGAGCGCGTTTATCTTTCTCTTTTTTTTTCTTTCTCAACACTCCCGTCTTCCGCACTGGCCCGAATCGTCCGATATTCCACGGGAGCAAAACGACAAGCAAGAAATTTCACGCGAGGAACGGACTTGCATGATCCACGCAACCAGACTCTCTGCACTTTTCTCCAAAAGGAATTTCACATACAAACGTAAAAATAGAAATGGATAAGATAAAAAAAGTGTAAAAAACGAGATTGCAGTGCTATAGTAGACGTATGTATAAGCAATGTACTCATGTTCATTTTTCTAACTTCACGTGCATAAATAATAAAATAAAATGCGACAACGAGATATAATGGCATAAAACGTAATTAATATTTCACTAGCGATATTTCTTAATATAAAATAAGATAATGCAATAAAATTTTAGTGCAAATGGAAAATAAGATAAGTAACGCGCAATTCGAATGTATTTTAGTGTCGATAAATATTTTGATTCGTCCGCCGTTTTTCGGAAGGTTGTTTCGCGGCCTTCGTTCTGCCTATTTCTCATTCAACTCAGATCCTGCCATAAAATGTAACACGCGATTTTTCGGTGCAATACGAAAGGCGTCATTCTGCCTAGATAACCTTATTCACGGACGTACATCTCCATCCTTATACCCGTACATTCCGGAATTTCTCGCGTATTCCGGAGACGGACGGAAATTTTTCTCGAATCCGACTCTTAAAACATATTTTCCTTGCAGAGCTTTCAAAATTTTTATTTGATCTCTTTCTCGCGTCTAGGGAAAGATTCCGCGGTGTGCCATGACGAGAAAGATATCTTTTGTCCGGAAATAATTGTTATGACAGCCGAGAAATCGATTTCTCTCGCCAGATTACACGCGCATAAAGACTTTTCATAGGAACTTAAATATTTGTAATGTAAATATATGCTAATTCTAATAAACTTGATTGTCCGAAGAATCCGCTTGTCGGCTGGAAAGTGCTTTTACCGAGGCTTTTACACTTAAATCACATTTTTGCAATAAAAATAACATTTTGATAATTATAATATTTCTACATTATTTATTATTTTGTTCGATCCATTTAAAAGTGTCTTATCAGTTTTCTTTATTTTATCAGAAAAGAACTTAAAATAAGATGTAAATTATTTAATAAAAAAATGTATACACATATAAATAAAATGTATCTGCAAGTTAATAAAAAAAGCCGTTTAATTGTTTATATTATTATGCAAAAACTTATATTTATTTCAAAATTTCATATTAACCGTTTATTCTCATAGGTATATTTTATCAAATTTATTTATTAAAAGCACGGTCTCGTATATATATTGAATTTTATATTAGAATAATATCACACCTTTAAAGCACATAGTGGAAATTAAGCGAACATTATTGGATTTGCTTCTAACACAAACGTATTCAGAAAACACAATAATTTATAGAGAGTACTCGAATTACCGTGACATCGCGAGTGCAATCGAGTAAAAGCAGGTATTTCACTATTAACGACTGTCCCAGGATTTCCTAACGAGCACAAAAAATACTGCAGGCTACGGAGGAGTACCGTCGATGCGTTCTAACACAGATCACGCATCCTCGGTCACGAACGTAGATCTTCTCGATCGTTCCCCCTGGACACACCAACGAGAACTCCGGCAAGCTCGATCTAATTGTCGGACACCGTACCATAACTCTTGCTACACGAAGCCACTTGACGTAATGGTCACGTTATTTAGGCAGAATAAAAGCCATAAAATATCGGTCGAGTGAAGTATAACGAAATTCAAACTATGCAATCTCTTTTGACATTAAGTTGAGAGTGCAATTATTACTCTCTATTTTTGTTTGGTTCAATTACTTCAAGTATATTTTAAATGCATTGAATGTTTCTCTAACACAATTCTTAAATAAAGGAATTCAGTTTGTGTGTCTCTACGCATCGCAAGTAAAAACAGAATTCTAGACTTGTAATTTATCACGATAATGTATCACGAGCAAGAAATTCCTAGGCGAAAAATTTAAAAGCAACGAGATAGCAATTTTTTGCAATTTTATTGCTTCTGGAAAATTTCGTAATATTATACTTAAATTTATATTATGCAACGCATACAAAAAATAATTAATATTTCCAATTTACAGCAATTGCGAAATATATAATCTTTAATAAAAATCGTAGTATACTCTTATCATTTCTTTTGTCACCCTTCTTGGACTACTTCCTTGGAAATCTCCATCGAATCGTTTCAAATTAAGCACTCTTGAGCTATCAGCAATAATTTATTCCCTTCCAGAATTCCGCCTAAAATTGCTCGTTCATAAATTACAAGCACAAAAACTTCCGTGTAAATTTACATTCTAATATGCCGTCTTGTTATCCGGCGGCTGGATTGTTAAGAGGAAGGCAATTCCGTCCGAGTGCGAGTGGTTCTTCCCCAGATTCATTAGAAGTTCTACCGTAGCGTGTGATAACTTTGTCGTTATATTTCCAACTTTTCTGCAAACAAGTCACGCCTCGGTGGCAAGCGCGCGAAATAGGATCCCTGTATTCGCGCACGAAAAATACCATTCTGCGAGCCACCGAATACTAGTGGATGCACGTGCGAATCACGAGTCGCCACTGTAATTTTCGCAAATATTTCGCATTTCATCGCACGACCGCGGCGTTTCTTTCTCAAACACATTTGTCTCGCGTTGTCGTTAACAAAGGCGTTAAATTACAAATTAAAATGTAAGAGATTAAAGGTAACATGTTTACACAAAATATTCTCAAAAACAATGTAGTTTTAATATTAAAAATCGCTAACAAATTCAAAGAATCTTTCTTTGTCAAAAACTTGATAACGTGTTTCTTCCTTTCTTCCTTTCAATTAATTATCAATATTCTGCTTTCAAAGGTTTAAATTAGAATTCTATTAATATATAATTCTCTCTCATTTATGAAATTAACATATAAACTTGTTTAAGTAAAAATAATTTTAATTAATTGATTAAAAAATTAATAAACTGTTGTTGTTTACGTATCCATCTGATATTTCACGAATTTATATATATATATATAATATATATAATATATATAATAATCTTTTATTTATCCTTTATAATCTATATCTTTTAATTCAGGCATTATCTTTCTACTCAGCAGTAATCTCTTCTAAATTAATAAAACGAGACGAGACGAAAGTAATGATTGCATCTCTGGGACACTTCTATAGAAATTCTAGTAAACGAGCATCCAGGAACAATTCATTCTCGTGAGATAATGCCCGAGAATCTTGCCGAGCACGTATGACTGTGCTCTTCGTATTCCTACGTGCTATGCGATTTGCGCGGCCGTAAGATAATTCTTTCCAAACGCATTAAACCTGCGCTACATCACCAGCTAAGATCGCTATAATTCTGGTCCATGCTATAGTTTCAGATTTTCTTCGAGAGAGTTATCACGCGAACTCGAAATAGGATTGCCGATTTGCACCGAAACCGTTTCCAATTCAATGCGAATTTGTGTCATAGATCGTGCGAAAGGAGCCATCGGACACCTGAGCACGAAGACGCAGACTCAAAAATTTCATTGGGATTTATCACCATCGATATATCTTTATACTGCCGCATGACCATTCTTACTCATAAAGGTGGGAAGATTTGAAGTGAAAGGACTCTTGAATTTCTGAACTTCTCGCACGATCTCCGTTTAGAATCATTACGAATGGTACAGTCGGAAACGGAACTAACAATAAGTTTCATTTATCAACATAAGTTGGAAGAGATCCATTAATATAAAAATAAAATTCGCATAAAAGTTCGCAAAATAATTCAGAGAACAATTTAAACTTATTAGTTTTATTAAAAGATAATAGGAAAAGTAAGAATTTACCTCAAGCATATTGTATCAGAGTGATATATATACATATACATTTAGACATCATTTAATCACCATAAAGAAAAAATGGTCATAAGATTTTACATCATAAATTTTTCTAAATGTTAATTCATATATATGGAAGAATTTATTTTTATTAAAATCATCTCGGATCTTTCGAAGTAATCCACTGAATCTGATCACTATTGAAATTCCACCGCACGACACGCGACAAGGTTTTTATTCTAAGATAACTCTGGTCACGCCTTCGAATGATTCTCAGAGGAAAGCGCGCGAAATAGGATTCTCCACTCGTCCGAAAAATACCATTCTTCGCTACAGCAGATCCTCGACATGGAATGTGCAGCCAAACCCCTTCATCGCGATCACTTCGATTGTAAGTAAGAACGTCTTTATTGCGTAGATATTGCACATAGCTATTTTTCCAATTTTTATTATTAATGCTTTCCAATTTATTCCTATAAATTAATATTATACATCGCGTTTGCATGGCCAAAATCACGCGATAAAAAAGCACCTACACTATAATGGAAAGGACCTTGGAAAGGACTAATGATGAGTCGAACGTGCCTGTCTGTGGAATTTGGGAATTGAAGCAGAAAGTTGCTCGACTTGGAGAAGATCGGATTAACATGTTTGTTCGATGAGTTACGGGATAATGAGGGATGGCAAGTGGTGATGGTTAAATAAACATTGGGAATAAGAAGGGCACATAGATCTCATTATTTCAACAAAGAGGTAGATTAACTCCCGACATTTGCCAACTCTTGTCTCTATGAGTTATTAGGGAACTTGAAGATAATAAATTTAACGTGATAAATTTAACGATGTATTAAATACAATAACGATGGAAGATTAAAGATCAACATTCTGAATAATGAAACTTAAACAATAAACAGGCTGAAATTCAAATTTCATGAAGATCAAGATAATCAACATATTTATATTATACGATTTGTTTGATAAAATATTTGTTTAGTAACAAATAGGGGAAAAATAAAAAACAAAGAGAAACAAAGCAAAAATTAAAAATAAATTTTACGAATACGAGAAGAATCAACACATTCGCGTGTTTATATTGCGCTGTAGACCATCCAGCGGTTCCTGTTACTGCTAAAAGTGGAAGACGTAAAAGCCAGTAGAACGGAAGTCAAAACAGCGCGAAATCCCTTCGAGCTACAGAGCAGGTTTATTCGCTAATGGAAACGACCGCTACGACGCTCCTAGCGTTAACACAACAGGCTCCCCACAATTACTTTATCGGGAAACGTAAACCTTACCAGGGTTCAACCTATAACAGTTTCGTGATAGGGTTCAGCGCACGATCTGAACAATGCCCGCACGCTCGCTCGTGAAATTGCGAAATCGATGACACACGTGACGCTTTGTTGTGCCTGATAGACACACATGTGTCATACTGATCATAAGAGTGAAGGGGAGAAAGGTAGAGTGTGAAAAAAAGTAGGAAAAAGAGAGAAAAGTAAATTTGGAGAGGAGAGAAGAGGAGAGGAGAGGAGAGAGAGAAAGAGAAAGAAAGAGAGAGAGAGAGAGAGAGAGAGAGAAGTCGAGATAGGAAGGAATTGGAGAAGATAGAAGGAGTACACATCAGATTCAATTTAAATCAACCTAGTTTTATAGACGTCGCGCGCATCTCGGACACGTTCCATCAAAAGCTCGACACCTGCACTTGACTGCATCTCTTTCCTTCCCTGTTCATCTCACTTTCTCACTATCGTTCTCGCGTCTCTACTCTCTCTATACTCTCGTCGTCTCTCGATGCCGCCTTCGCTCCGTCCTCGTTGCCTATTCACGTCCCGACTCTACTATTTCTGTCGTGCTCATTCGCGTGTCTGCTACCTCTTTCGCTCCAACGATCGCTCCTCTCACCAGTCGATCTCGCTACGGATGCGCCTAGAATGTCTGGAAGGTCCAGACATGAACACGAACGGCTCGGTGCTCGCGACACGATCTTTAACTACGAAGTGTTCAGTAATAGTCACGTTCAAGCAAAGCAATATTCCTTGTTGAAGACTGAAATAATTCGTCTATACAAAAATATAATTTAAAATATTTACCGTCATTTTTTTCTCATTGCTCAGAGATTGTTTATCTTTTGTCTCATTTTTATTAAGAAACAATTATTCTCGCTTTCGACGAGAAATACCGCTACATATCAAATATATTTATTATCAAATATTCTATGTATAAACTGTGGTACTTAATGGCCCATTAACATTCAGCGTTTTCGTGTTAACTTCAACAGCTGACGAGAGAAGATGAAAAGTAGAGAGACCGTTTTTCTCTTTGATGCGTTTAAATGCATTTGACGCAAGAAGCGTACTAATGTGTAACGAAAATCTAAAAAATTTTTTATGTGAATATTATATTTGCGTAGTAAACGCGTCACTGAGAGTCCACGTGCAAATCCATGATTGCATAAACCAACGAAAATAACGTGTCATGAGACGGAAACGTTAAAAGTATACACCGCAGTTTAAAATTTTTATCATTGAAAAAAATTACATTTCTATTCATCGCGTGCGAAAGTTTCTTTGAAATTAAAATTTTTATTAAATAAACGTAAAATCTGTTAAAATTTTGTACATTGGTTAATGTACAAAATGTTCTAAATTAGTTCGTAGAAACAGTTAATAGAAATGGTCAAACGTATGTCCGTAGAATAGAAATTAATTTTTCAAACTCTTCATTTTAGTTTATACATAAATTTTAGCGAGTCATAAAGGCTGGCAAGCGAAGATAGCGAAGTCGAGCAGATTAATGAGGACAGACATAATAGTTTATGATACTAAAGTGGAACGGCACGACGATAAAACTAAGCACATGTAATTATGAAATTGAGGTCCCTCGTTACGATAGAATTCACGTCGTTTTAACATGAATTATTCTCTCGTTCAATTTTCTTATCCACGATTTCCATCCATATTTTACCGGATTTCTATGCTTTCTCCTCTCGATACATCGAACATAAAATATTATGGGCTATTGATTCTACATGACATCTTTAAAATAAGAGACTGTCGAGAAAATAGCCAGATGTTTGAAATTAAATACTGTAGTATCTCTGATATGAACAATGTTTTTTTTTCATGACAAGTTATTATAATCATTACTATATTATTATAAATATTTTCATATGCTAATAACAATAAATATTTTAACACGTGCTAGCAACAGCAAAAAGAAAAATAAATATGCACTAAATATTATAAGAGCACATTAATATTTATCGCGTTTATTTTATACATTTCTCCTTTCACAGTTAAAGGCATTTCGCAATGTTACGCAGAAGTGATTATGTAATTAATCTCGATTCGCGCAAGAGTACTCCATTCGACTACTAAAAGTCGCCTAAGTCAAGTTCAATATTGTCTTACTTGCACTCTGCGCTGCAAACTTCGAAAATCTAATTCCGGTGCAAAGATAAAGAGAGAAAATTTATTTATATTCACGCGGTCTTAGTGTTCGTCTTTCGCTCGTGATACACAGCAACGACAATCCGATGAAATACTCACTCCTTGTCTACAATGCGTATTTAAGGCGTCAAGATTTAAGAAATTGACCAATCACAGTCGTATATGAGGAGAATAAACGACTGCGACTGGCCAATTTCTTAAGTCTTAACGCCTTAAATACGCATTGTAGACAAGGGGTTACTCATTCAAATTAAATTTATATCTTGTCATATATACATAATAATAAAAACAGAAACGCGCAATTAAACGCTCTCGGAGAAGAAAAGGAGACAGAGTAAGGATATTCGCAATGTTCCACCATTCGTCGTGCGAATGGAACGTAACATTTTTCAAAGCTTGAGAAGAATGTCGCGCGTGCATTTACGACGGATCCCTTTATCATGCCGCTATAATATGCTTTGCTACACTTGGTGTATTCTTACATCATGGTTCTGCTATTATTCCATCGTCGCTTGCCTGCCCTGATCCTCCATGAAAGCCCTCCGATCCTTTCTTTCTATCTCTCTCCTCTCCTCTCTCTTTCTCTCTTTCTCGTCCTACTCTGTCTCCCTCATTCTAGGTTTGTGTACCATTTATAAATACATCGTGTCGAGAGTGTGCACATTGAATTACACACTCGGTGTGCGAAAACTGCGGCGGAAATTTACAGTAGCATAACACAGAGAATTTTCCTATCTCATCTCGAGTCTTTTCGTCCTCCTCTCCCATCCTCCTTTTTTATATTAAAGTATAAATCGCAAATAAAAATTAAAGGAGTGTTGTTGAAGTATTACATATATGAAATCAACAACCCGTTTTCGATACAAATAATTTGTCACACCGAGGTTGCAAGAAAAATCTATCTGCCGCATTCTAATTTCATCCGTTTTCATTTTCTGGATGCGGCCGGTACCGCTTCGTTTCGACGGCCGTAACGTTAACGAGGGACGGCCCTCCAGACTCGTTCTCGCAGTTACGTTACTACGTGCCGGTTACGGAAACCGGCGCTGTTATTTCTACTGCGCGCTCGCCGCTGCGTCGGGGTCTCTCGAATGCACGTAACCGTGGCGAGCGAACGGCTGAGTCTGGATAATTACGCGACCGCTCCGGGTGCTTGTGGTGGTGCCGCTTCAAGTGCTGCGAGAACGAGTATGCACGGCGTAAAGCCCCAACGACAACGACATTTCGTGTTTGAGAAAGAACGTTCAATTACCGCGTATCACATAGATGCAAGAGAATCGCATGCATCCTCATACCATTAACGCTAATAACTGCTAATAAGAGAAATAAAACAGGGGACAAGGTCATTTGATCCTAGGAGAATCCCATGAGAATATCTCTCTCTCTCTTTCTCTCTATCATAAAGAGGAAGTTGCAGAAATGCATCGATAAAGTAACGTTATCAAACATAGTAATACAAGTGTAACGAGGATAATTGAGATTGATCAATTTGCGCCGTCTGTTTGCCTGCCAATAAACGTTTGACGTTCCTGGTTAACATTTCATATTAAACATTCGCACTCGATATTAATTAATTTTAATATAACATAAAATAATTATTTCCCCCAAAAAATTTTGCATACGAAAAGCTATTAATTAAATTAATTGCTGTACATTCAGCTCTACGAAAACATGAATACATCAAGATGGAAATACTCAAATGAGATTTCACGAACGTTCAATTCTTCGCTACGATAAGCTATGTCATAAATCGTATCAATCAATGTATCAATGCCTGACTATTTCAACCATTAGAATGGTGTATTTAACCAGATTTTTTAATTGCGTTTCAATCGATACGAATTTAAACTCTCGCGATCAAAGATAATAGAAGTACGTACACTATGGCACGCATAATTGGCTGTAGCAGGTGCCTCATGGAAAGGCTAATCACTCGTTCTAATCTACCGGCGAGTGAGAGCTCGCAAAGGGCAATTAGTTCCCCCGAGAAGAGGTAATCCGCCGTAATTTGCGCCGTTCACGTATGTATATTCACGTTCTCAGATGTCGTTTTAATATATTATTATCGTTACGTGCATTATACAGTAAAAAGAGTAATAGCAGACGAAGTGAAAAGAAATTTCAATTACTGATTTTTAATACAGAATGCGTTGATGGTCTGTGGAATATTGTTTGAATATTACTCACGTACTCTGCGAAGAGACAGACGTTGGTTCCAACACAATGTAAAATTTATTATTCGCTATAAAACTACGTTTAAAAATTATCAGATCACTGCAGACTGTAGCAGAATGTAGCAACACAAAATATTTTTGCCAAATATTGCGATAATAGTACAATCGAACATGATTGTCGAAAAGATACGCTCGACCGCTGCGCGCGAGTGAAATCACGAGAGTCACACATCCATAAACGCGAGATTTATTTTGACGAGGCAGAACAGGTGTCGTCTATCCCGGCGAAATATTCGGGAAGAGGATTTCGCAAGCTGATAACTCGAAGGGGATTCTCACGCCGTCGCACTATGTTATAAACGTGGAAATAACTGCACGAGAAGAGAGAAAGAGAAATTAAAAAATACGCAGCGCTTCCAGCATCGGATCAAATATTTGTCGTTTTTTAAAATGAGAGATTGAATAAATGAGTAGAAATTTGAAGTGGGAATAGCAAGTGTACTCGTAAAATGGTCAATGTGACTTTATACGAAATTTAATTTTAACTCAGGTTTAATTCTGATTGAGATTAATTCTTCCGAATTTTTCCATAAAATTTTTCATTTAGCTAATACTCAACAATTCCCTAATATATAATTCTCTATTGCTCAATATTAACATTTTATTACTAATTTTATAATTACAAGACTTATTCACCATGCATATGAAATTTTTTACGTACAAATGTGTACATGTCATAATTATATTAATTATACGGGAATAATTATAAATTAAATATTGCTTTCTTGCAAGAAATGATTTTAAACTTTCTTTGTGAAAGCGCTTGTTTAAAAATGCACCATAAGCTAAATCTATATCATGGGAATAAGGGTCAAAAAGTTCAAAATGAGTTCTAAACTTCCCAAAAAAAGAAGAGGGGAAAAAAGAAAATCTCATCCCGATTACTTTCGTTATCCAATAATTACGCGGTTTACCCTTAAGCCGCATATTTCGACATAACCGCCGTGTAGGGTCAGGATAAAGGAAAAAGGGATGAGAGAGTATCGTGATGATGACGGAGAATGGTAGAGGAACACAATGTAGCTTGAAAAGAGGGATAAAAGGCGACTCCTTTCAAACCGCCGTGAAATTTCGCCACGTCGAGGGCGCTGCATCAAGTAATTGAAGGCGCCTATCCGAGGTGAATCTCCCTCAGTTTCGTCGATAAACGCGCTTATCTCCGACCTCTTTGAATTATGGCACGGCTGACCGTCTGCATTATGCAGATCAGCGGATCATTAAGCCTATGGGAAGAAGTCACTCGTCATTTTACGGCTCGGAAACATCCAACGACATGATACACACTGTCATTGTCACGGCCGAATCATATAATTTATCTTTTGCTTCAAATAGGTTAAATTTTAAACCGCGCTGTGATCTAAAGATAGTCTTAGAATAACCGTTGCTTTTTTTTCAATTTTAGATACTTTAATTAATTTGAAATCGATTTTTCCTTACTCCATATTTACTCCATTAAATGTGCTTTTTATCCGTTTTTAATATTCAATACTAAATACAGCAATGTAATAATAAATTTTCCAATATTCAAAATATCAAGTATTCAAAAATAAACATTTAATATTCACATATAATTTCACGTATTCAATGTTTGTATTTGTAAATAATTATGATAAAATTATACAATAATCATATCTCTATATTTTAAAGGTGAGATTTGTTCACAATGTTATACAATATTACTGCAGCCATAAATAATGTAATTAGTATTATTTTATAAGTTTTTATATATATAAACTTATAAAATATTAATTACATTATTTATGGCTGCAATAATATTGATAAATAAAGAGCACGTGTATACGTATGTTGGAACAACTCGTAACTCATTTTACAGGTCAATGCACTTTGTAATTATATCAAATATTATTTGTCTCTCCATTTTTGTTTTAAAATCGATAGGACAAAGAATAAAAGGAGCAAGAAAGTTGCTCGAAATTTATACAAAGAATATGCTCTGCTCATCCTATGTAACTAGAGGTAACCCTATGCACAAGATACGTACATATGTGAGGCATGAAATATGACGTAATGAATTATATAGGGGTAGGTCAAACGATTACTCGCGGTGGAATGCATTACGCTCGTAACTCAGACCGATTATATTTTTGTCGCGGATGGGCGTCTACGGACGGATTAAAGGGAATGGCAATTTAAATGATTAATGGCACTCTTCTTCTCTATCTTTCTCGGATAATTCATTAATACAGTAGAATTCATTCACTGTGGCCGTGAAATATTAACCGGGGAACGATCGAAGCGGTCCCTCCCCAGATTACGTAGAAAGTAATTTCTATGTAGAATGAAATTCAAAGTGACATTTTCCACAAAAATACGTCATATTCATAATGCTTATAAAGATAATAATAATCTCTAATTATGATAATATATCTAATATAATTAACATAAACGATTAAAGAAATTTGTTTTTGTTTGTAAAATACATAAAGTTAAAAATTTACCGGCGAAATAATTCTTGCCACTATTAGCGAAAAAATTAGATTTTCGGATATGCTTCAATCTAATTATCCATATTAATCATAATCTAAACAACTTATATTTATAACAACGCAAGGTAAGAACATGTCAAACTACGCAAAACGCGGAATCGCAAATATTCATAAATATGAATTGAAATGTAGAATTCGCAAATTTGAAATTAAATAAATTTCTCTGAATTCGTAGTCCAAATTATTTGCTTTCAAATATTACCATGTTTAAAATCATGTGCAAATTCTCTCACAAGTTGCACAGAGTGTTCCACAAACGCCGTATAATATAATATTTCAAAAGTATATTTTGGAAATTAACTAAAACTTTAACTTGGAAAATATTGGAGTTTCCAAACTTCAATAAGCAATCAAAATTGGCTCATAGCAACGTGTAAAATTTTTTAAAACACTCAATTTCATAACTGTGTTTACGGTTCTGAAATGTTTCATAAATCGTATGAAACATTTGTTCCGATAAGTATAACTTTTACCTTGACTTGCTTACGTATCGTTAATCGTGAGAGATAACTGATCGCTCAGCAGATCGATAACAACATCCACCAATAATCGTGTATCGAAATATTTTTCAACACGTAGTCATCGTCTCAATAAGATCACAAGTCCCACTAGTGCAGGCTGATGATCAATAACCGTAACGATCGCGAGGAATAATCGCGTTTGGCGTCTCATACCACTTGTCGCGACAACGTCACGAAAAGTAATGCGTCGCTACTCCGACCGGCTTGTCCCACTATCTGCGTACTTGAATCTCACCGCGCGAATGATAACACAGCGACTTTATATAAACACGGCATACGGTACGCCACACAAAAACATACTATACCGAGCGTCGTTGTAGCGCGCCGGCCGTTACAAAATATTTAATACTTTACAAAATATCTTTTGACGCCGAATATATCCTATTTCTTGCATTTTAAAGTAATGACTAATAAACAATTAAAACATATCACAGCTTGCGACTACTAATATCACTCGTATTAATGATATTGCGTTCTCGATTCAAGAATAATCTGAAAATTACACGTAAGTCAACAAAAAGTTGAAAACGCGACGCGAAATATGCTTAAATTCGAGCGTCGTTAGAAAAATAATTAACATACGTAATATTACGAAGCAATAATTGATAATCACAATTCTTTATCACTTCAATTTGGAATGAATAATTCGTGCAATACAACAGTACCTGTGTGAAGTTAGCCTCCCAATGTCGAAAAATCAAAATTTTTCTTTTTGCAAACGTTTGCCCATCGTTTGCTCACGAATGCCCTGTTGGAATTTTTGTTTGCTCCCCTCTAGTTCCAATGTTGAAACATTGGGGGCCAGTGTAAAGTTGGACCCCATCCCCCCAAATTGAATTGCTTATAACTTAAACTAGAGGGGGGCAAACAAAAATGCCAACAGGACATTCGTGGGCAAACAATGGCCAAACGTTTGCAAAAAGAAAATTTTTGATTTTTTAACGTTGAAGGGCCAGTATGAAGTTGGCCTTCCCCCAAATTGAATTGCTTATAACTTTTAAACTAGAGGGGGGGGGCAAACAAAAATTTAAACGGGGCATTCGTGGGCAAACGATGGGCAAACGTTTGCAAAAAGAAAATTTTTGATTTTTCGACATTGGGAGGCTAACTTCACACAGGTTCGTGCAATGTATTTCAATAAGTCGCGCGCGTCCTACACTTGAGAATTTTTACTCACGAAAAAGAATTAATAACATGAATTGATAATTGTTGATATTCGTTTGCAGGGAATAATTGCGTTCCGAAATATAACAATGCGACGATGCAAAGCGGCTCGCGATGCAACCTGTTCGCTCGAGTAGTGCATAAATGGCAATAACATTGTGTATACACAAGAGTATACACAAGAGTACACTGTATGCTGAGCGTCGCGTCACCTACTAGTTAGTTTATTTTAACAAATATTTAACAAATAAAGTATTTTTAAATAAATGCCAAATATCCCATTCCTTCCATTAAAATTAATTTCAATGAATGCTTTTTATTACATATTAAACTTAACATTTGTTTAAAAATAAAATTTACTCTCATTTTAATCAAAAAAGTATTTATATAAATTAATGATAATTTTTTCTACATTTTTACGTACTAAAGGAAGTAAAATTGTTATAATAAAATATTTTAATAAATCAAATTTTTCGTTATGCTTTTTTAATAAATATTATATTATCACAATTTGATTAAATAAAAAAAACAAAATTAAATCATCAAAAGAAACCATCTTTTATTAAAGTATTGTACGATCATTGCAAAACATTCTATAATTTGCATTTACTTATTATTTGCCTCTAATAAATCCCTTCGATTAATTGGAGTTAACATTTTAACTCTTTTATTAAGATTAGTTCTACTATGTACAAAGAAAGAAAAATCTACGTTAATTACAACGGATAACATCGCTGCGTTTATGTTCATAATCTTGAAACGGGCACGAAGTGGCAGCAAAATCCTTCATGAATATTTCTTACGAGCGCTATAAATTTCATAGTTTCCATCTATCTTTATCCTTTTTATGAGTCAGAAGCAATATTTCTTTTTATTATAATTTCTTTCATTATCTTTTTCATTACTTTTCATCTTTATCCTTTCTGGACGGAGTTCTGATGTTGTGTAACTGAATAACTTTGTTTCAGTCGTGTAAAATAAAAATAAAAAATGTGAAATTTCATATAGTAAAGAATGATAGCTAGCATTTCTAATTTGAGTTTAAAATAAAAAAGATTCAGGTAAATAATTTTCATTTGTAAGAATTTCTTAACTTTATCAGAACTTCTAGAAAGAGGAAAATCCCTCTATATATACACATCACGTGACACTCTTACCGAAGTTCCTAATAGAAAGCCGCGTAAGATTTATTTCTGCCTGGGTTTTTGCGAATATGCGGTTTCTACGTTGTGCGTGCGTCGGTGCGCCTAGTGTACACGCACACGTACGCATGTTCGCGCGCGCGCACACCGCAACTGCAGAGAGAGTCATTGCACCGAGGAGTCGGATCAATGAGGCTGATTACTCAGCTCTCCTCTTGCAGACACGAGACAGACCGGTCCGGCCGAGCGCACTTATTTTCCACGGAAATCGTCGTCAGGAGGAATGAGATTGAGTGAAATTGAAAACGCTTCCAATTTAGAAGACTACTGAACGGATTTTGACGGAAAGCCGCGTTGCGCGGAGAAAATTAAACGGCGTAAGTCAACGAAAGTTTATTGAATCGTAGATTTTAATGCAAAATTTTTATATTAATATCTAATTAACTTACTAAATAACTTTAGCATAGTCTTAGTTAGTTAGATTTGTCAGAAATAATTAATGATGTAATTCGCATTTATATGTATGATTTTGTGATAGAAAACATAATCATTTGTTGTGATTCTGATAATGTAATCATTGATTTATATCATTCTATTAATCTAATTGATGTAAATATACTTCCGAAAATAATATTGAACATATCAAAATGACGTACTTGAACAAGATTCTTGCCAAACATCATTTCTTATTAAAATACCAACTGCAAAACTATTCCCGATAATATTATATGACCTGCTACGACAATGTAAAATCATAATCAGATATAACAGATAGATAGCAATTATTATTTTTATATTATATTTTTCTATTTTTATATTATATAATATTAAATAATATTAAATTGTGTATGGTGAGCAAATGTGTATAATATGCAAAAATTGAATACAGTAAGAAATTCAATAGAAATATAAATATAATTATGAAATGACAATGAGAGAATTACAGCTATGATAGAGAAATTAATTATAATGAAGTAAAAATAAAGCAATTTAATAAAGAAACTTTTCGATCATTAATAATTACAGACAATCTTCTTTCTAAAGACAAACGTTCTTTGCTGAAATGGATGCAACTAACTTATTTTTTTCTACTTTCTTCATCACTGATTCAAACGCCAATCACAATTTCAGCGTGATAAAAGCAAAGATCTACTTTTGCTGAATCTCATTTTTCCTTGTATACAATATCGACGACGCGCTTAGAATCCATTTCCTTTTCCTTTCAGTGCAACGTTGATGCCGACGTATATTTGCGATATTGGATGAAGGAAAACTGTGTCGCAGGGGGAAGATGCAATTTACGCGAGCTCATACTCATGGCAGAATTGATGCCACAGCGTCGACAACGTCAATATCAAGAGGTGTAAATCGAAACATCGGAAAGTACATTGGTATATCGTGATCCGCGTAATATATCTCGGCAGATCTGCATGCGCAAGTACGTCGAGTACGATGTGCCATCCTCGTATAGACCGCATGATTCTCAATTGCAAAATTACTCACAAGTGCAAGGCTGTACCGCAACGCTAACCGCAATTGATACTTTGCCCCGATGTATCAATGTCAAACACTATAATACATGTGAGACGAGATAGTCGAGTTAGATCGATTTTGCGCAACCAGTTTGCCGATAAATTCCATTATTCTATGTTTCCACTCGATATTATATATTTTTAAAGATCTCTAATAATTATTTCTTCATCTGAAATCTTTTTGCAAAGCTTTTAATTAAACTCTTTTATACATACTTAATTTGTAAATACCTATGTATATAAAAAATATCAAAATATAGAATGATTAATGTTAACTTGTAATACTTAATCGAGATGAGAAAATACTCAATTTTCTCTCTCTAAATTACAAAAAATGTTATAAAAGATGTATAAAAACGTGCTACTTCGAAAATTAATGCCAATGAACAAATAGTGACCGATTTTGTTTAATTCATTGTTTTGTCTCTTCCGTTTGTCTCTTATCATCTGCGTCGCAAAAACCAATTGAAACAAAAGATTATTGCGGAATATATATTGAGTATATCATAAAAATATCTTATTCTACCTTGCCCCTATATTAGAGAGACTATGATTCAGACCAGGCTCTATCTAAATTGGCATCCGGGAGCAACCGGCTCTAACGTTTGTGACACACACTCGACGCAACGACCGGTGCACTCCGACATGTCGGTCGGAAATGCGCGTAGCTTTAAGTGCGGCAACGCTCGAACTTCCAAAGGCGATGGCCATTGTGTCGCGGTGCTGTGAGAACCGCTCCACGTTCCATCGACAGTGATCGATAAAGGGCGTGCGATTGGCCCACCAAGCGCGCGATCGAGATTCTGCACGAGAATATAATAATGGCGAGATGACATTGTTTGAGAGGAGAAGCCGGCGGAAAATGGACGACGTGCTCGACGTTCCCAAACGAACTTGAAGAGTTCGTCATCCTCGCGAAACTTCTTCGCGTTGACGCGTCGCGTTGCGGAAATTACCGCCTGCATTATTATTTTTATAGCGCCGTAGCTTTTCTAATAAAACTTTTTTCTCTTCTAAATTGCATATGCTTGCGTTAATAGTTTTTATGTGTACTTCATTTAGTATATTGTTAAGTTTCGTAATTAAAATCCAGTATCAATTGCTTTATAACCATTGTGTAATTAGATATATAGATAATAAAATGATAAGCGCGATTAAAATCAGAATCAACAAGGATTGTCGATAGATGACAAATCAGTTGAGATAATTAGAACACTGCTATATCATAATACTAAAATTGATCATTCCTAGAACACGTAAAGAACAGTTTTGCTGAAATATCTAAAAATTTGGCCAGATACAGATCTGAAAATAATTTTGTTAGACCATCAAAAGTAACTACGTGGGACGCTCAAACATTATGATAATGCTACAAAAAGTTTTGATATTCCAGCAAATATTTTGGGCGTCCTACATAATTATTTTGATGGTCCAACAAAAATTATTTTCAGATTCGTATCTGGCCAAATTTTTAGATATTTCAACAAAACCATTCTTTCCGTGTATTCTCAAAACTTTCGATAGCTATTGAATACATAATATTACAGCGACAGTATTTTAAAGATTTTCATCTCATCAATAATTTTACTTTTAATGAATTGGTACTCGACCGCAGTGATTGCTCCAATCGATCCTAACGTTAATGCAAAGGTAGACGCTGGTGAAAGCATTCGGGACCTTATCGCTTGTACAGAGAGCAACTTGAAATCTAATTGAACAGCGGATTACGATAGTCTTAAGACAAGTCTAGAATGTAGTAGCACAGTTGCAGCACAGAGAAATCGATTGCATTACATTCTTGCCATTTTATAATCTTTGCTTACCTCACACTATCTAAATTGTAATAATCACTTTCGCGCTATACTCTCTCTAAATCACGTTATATAAGAAACAATATTTATTAGATTTAATTTAAATATTATAATTAGATTATAATGCGCGTTAGTAAATCTCAGAAAAAAGCGATTATGCAAAATAACTTCAATTTATTGCGCATTATAATTAATGATAATCAGTTCTACAATAGGAATAATGAAAGAATATAAACCAAAGAGGAGATTTGTTTCGACACTACTGGCCAATTTTATTCTAATTTAAAATGTCACGACGTTTCGACCATGGATTTTCGTCCTTCTCAAGTGATTAAATTAAGATTAATTATATGGATCATACATAATTACATCCAATGGAAATGACAATGTTCCAAAAATATGTCAAAGTCCAGAGAAATATGCAGAGTGTCATAGTTGAATAAAAATGTAAAGTATAAAATAGTCGTCATATAAAATTAAGGTAGTCAAAAAATTATTTCGCACACAGAAATTAAGTCATAGCGCACGAACGGTTACCAGCAGAAAGAATATAAATCAACAAGAAACTATAAAACTATTGTCATATAAAATTGATTAAAATAACATTTGTCGATTTAAATAAAAAGAGCTACGAGGTAAAAAAATATTCCACTAAAAAATCAAACTTTTTAGTTTAAATGCTTTTAGTCCGCGATCAAAAAATATCTGTGATAAGAATATTTATTTATAATAAAGATTTCTTGTTGCAATTAAAATTAAAATTAAATTAAAGTTGCCGTCAAAAGGATCGTACTTTGAACCCGCCAGAAAAGTTAACATCTTGCATAACAGAGATACGCAAGAGATCGAAGTCGCATAAGAAGACTAAGGTATGAGGTCAAGAAGAGAGACGAAGAAGAAAGTTGGAAAAAGTCAGAAAATTTTAACCAGTCAATCCGCTGTCTTTCCCTCTTACTCTTAACCTTCTCTCTCTTTCATCCCGCGGTCTTTTCTTCCATCGTCCCATCTCTTTCTAGATACGATCTGAATGCTTCTGTACGTCGCTCTCTCTCTCTTCGGCGATGTCTAGACGGAAGAATTTTGCTCAAACTGCAACCCTGCTATTCCCGTCAGTAGAAATGTTTTAACAATTTATTTCTTCTCAACGTCGGCGGTTGGTAGAAGATATTGGAGGGATGCGTTATGGCCATTGACATTTTAACGTCGGCAGACGCTCGAGAAAAAGGCGTCGAACGCCATTAAGAGCGACCACATTCATTAATTATATTAATCTAGTTTCGACAAGCGACATTAAAATTGCATTTCTGTATCACTTATTGTTAGCCTCAGAAAATAACTCAAAAATGCACAATTAAAAAAAAATTAGCTTTTATACACAACTGCATATTCTAGTTCAGTAGCATAATCGTGATAATGTAACATATTTCTTGAAAATTCATGAATATGAATCAGAAACGTAAAATTAAATGATAAAATCGCGGTGAAATAGCGGAACATTGTTTGTATTACACAGGAGTATCTGTTAAAAACTGCTAAAACGTAAATTTATCATGGTGAAATTTCATTTTCAAAAACAACGACCTTTTAGTTCGCGACAAAACAAGATTAAATATGCAATTTTCATAAAAAAAATTCTAGTCTCTCAAATTATCGACCGTCACAACATGTCTGTATCGAATGTTATGAAATGTTACGCTCCATTTTATATTTTCGTGAAAGGATGTCGAAAAATGCAGCAAAGTTGCTCCATGCGGCCAATTAACGTGAATTATTGTCCCTGCATCTCGTCGCTGACCAAAATGTTATTAAGCAAAAGGGAGATCGATGAAAGAGAAAATTACTTGCAACGAGAATGTCGAGCGACGATGAAATTTGATTTTGTGTCGAAGGAGAAACCGATTTTTGGACGCGGTACTTTCCTGATAAGATGGAGTAACTTCGCCTTGATGAGGCAAATAGCAATATCAGTGATAACATAGAACTCTTTCACATTTCAGACATGGCAAGAAAATGGATTGAATGGGTTTAGAGGAGCGTATCGAGGCATGCCATGAAAAATATATGAAGTTTCGTAAAACGATCGCGTTGCATGAGTGCTCCGAAACTTTTTACTTCCTTTCTATCCCAAATAATTTCAATTGCGGCAAAGAATATTATTGTATCATCGGATGTCTTCTCAATTGCAGATTATACAACAAATTTAGAATCAATATTTTTTTTAGTGATAATTCTGTAGAGATTATCATATGTTTTTTAAAATTAGTATAAACGTATAGCATCGAATGTTTAGTCGCACTAAAATTCGCATACGACTATAACAAAGCATAAAATACACAGAGAAAATTTTATATTAAAAATTACTATGTATGGCAGTAATCGTGGACCATTACTGGAAATATAAAAATTTTTACTATGTTGTTATATTAATAATTATTAAACTCTTTTGTGAAAACATAGTAAAAATTTTTATAATTCCAGCATAGTCCACGGCTACTGCCATACATAGCAATTTTTAATATAAAATTTTCTCCGTGTAATGACATAATGGAAAAATTTTATTACTAGATGTAGTCTTTTCGACAGATTTAGAAAGCAGGTATACCGCTTACCTACATTACATGGAAAAAAAGTTGGGTCCGTCTACCTGCCGTACGGTATTCTCGTCGCTATTCAAACATTTATTGTAAGAGAGACCAACTAAGATCCACAAAAAGTGGTGCTCTACTGCTTCTAACAATCGACATAATAGCTGTGAAGCAAAGCTAGATAGCTTGCATTTCGCAACATGTTATTTAAACACGACGGCAAACAAAATTAGAAACAAGATTCTACGTACCATTATCTTAAACTTATTATGTAAATGTAATTTACGTATGTTAAGAGTAATTTAAATTTATGTAGTGTTCAAGTAAAATAACTTATTGTTAATCTATGCAGGCGTACTTTACATAAACATTTCTAATATAATCTAAAGATGTTTTTTGAAGAAAATAATAAATATTGATTTATTTTTATCGATTTATTTGTATTTCTCTCCGTACAATTAAATGTAAAACAACTGATAAAATTGATTAAGTAGATAAAAAGACAAAATTAAATAAATCTAAATGTTTTTACATTCATATATATAATAAATATATATTAAATCTTTTTTGCTAATTAATTTGTATTTGCACAAATAAAATAGTTCGAAGCACTCAACTTTCAATCAATTATAAAAAATAAAATGCATTCCATTCTTTTTTAATAATAATATATCAAAAAAATGAGATAACATGTGGTCGAGCATGTGGTATTTTTCACGACATGTCACCATAAAAATTAACTAGAAATTTAATCACAAGTTTTCGCGTTCCAGGGGATGATTTTTCTTTGTCAACAATAGAACTCTATTACGATTTTTTTTGCCCGCTCACCTTCGTTCGATCGTTTGATCTCGAAGTAGCATGAAAACTCATAAGAGACAAAAGCCGCGTTTATCTCTGCCTCGAGTGTTCAGTTAATGTGATATAGTCCTTTTACCTCTCAAGTGGCGAGAGTGCAGGCGAATTGCAAATACGAGAACCTGATGCTTCTTTGCGTGCTCGCCTTTTCACCAACTCGTATAAAACGAAATGTATCTCGAGTGTTCATATAATAGTAAATACATGCTCTTGTTTCATATTAAATGTGTCGAATGCAGCATGTCGCGAATAAAATTTATAGGCTAATATTCACACATAATCAAAAATCTATTAAAAATCTTAATTGATAACATAAAAATATCAATTTTATACAATCAAAGAAAATATATGAAAAAGTAAAAAAACATACTTAGCTATTTTTAAAAATATAAAATTTAGTCAAAACAATAGAAAGCATAAAATTTTTTCTCTTTGCTAAAATTGACGTTTTAAGAAGAATATTTTGCAAGCCATATTTGGAAAAAATAGCACTTTTCTATATTTTTTCTATTGTCTTCTATAAATGATCTTCTATTACACACACAAATATCGAATTCTTTCGATAAATTTCAATAATTCTTTTTAAAGCACGTAATTTTATAAAATTTAGTAAAAGATTTTAAAGTATCTGTTTTTAAGTTTAGCGATCACAAAGACACCGAATCGGTATAAAAAGTGCGTGACCATAAATCTTTTCGTTACGGTCAATCACCGATGATGAAATACGAAACTATCGGGTTATTTTTGCGTTCCGTCAGGACTGGTTCTATCAAGTATTACATTGTCTGCGGTTTCTACAGCAGGCGATTTGAATGTATTACGAAGCTAATATGGGTTCTTGGATAGTGCGTATCATCGTTAAAATGAACAACATCGGTTCATATAGTTAAAATCTGGGGTGAGAAAGCCACCGTAATAGTGGCCCCGCCATACAGCTGTTCGGATGGAGCTCCGTTATAATAGCGATAAATTAATAACGGCCTATAACACATTTATCGCGGACGAAATGAGCGTACGTAGCTAGATATCCGCGGTTGCAGTTTGAACGAGCGAAGCGGCTCCGTTTAACGGCTCGTATTTCTTGTCCAGGTCGGACAAGTTTTAACTAGTTTTAAAGTCCCGGACAGTTACTGTCTGCCTGAATTTCGGGTATCACGTTTATACGAAAACTGATGCGTACAGCTCATCCATCAGACTAAATGCGGCACCGCATTAAAACGGGAGCTAAAATCATGATATGCGATAAGCGAAGCTCTTTCGGCAGCAAATCATCACATTTCGTAATAGAGATATTTAAATTTAATGAAATAGTAATAACGTGCGACATATCTTTTTCCGAAATTAATACTCGTAATAATTAAAGAAAAAATTGCCAATATCAATTGATTAATTAAATTACATACATGTAATTAAAATACATAAGATATTTTAAATATATAATTTCTTCTGTTCAGCTATCGAGATATTGATATCAATATTACATAAAATACTGATATTTCAAAGTTAATAAATATTAGAAGAAAAAATATCAATATTGTATATAATCTTACATAATAAGAATAAAAAACAAAAGAAAAAGTTTCCTTTTCACAAGAAAGAAACTTTGGAGCCAGCCAAACCTCTAACAGATTCAACAAAAATTACTTTTCATCGAGCAATTACTGCTATTCTTTAACAATTATTGTTTCGCTTTGTGTTACTTTACTTTGACTGGACTGCCAACAAAGCCCGATGGAAATGAAGCAACCCAAGTAGATTCAGGATGACAATGTCGTGGACAAAAGTTCAAACAAGTTGTTTCAAATATTTTCAAGATTTCAGATATGCTCAGATAAAATGTTAAAAACAACAGTTCCCTTTTCTTTTAAAAAGAGCATCTCGAAAAATATAATCTTTTTATCATTAGGTAAAATCTAACAAAGGTCCAGCGAAAACGTTTCACAAAAGATCTCTAGCCCAAAAACAGAAAAACGACCTGCGGATTCCAAGTAAAAAGAAATTGACGAATTCTCGAGAAAAAGTTATCTCTCAATTAAAGAAATTACTTTTATTTATCCAAGTTGGAAAATACTCATTTCGTGAAAAATTTTCTTTTTTCCGATACGAGAGACAATGAAAAAAGATTCAGGAGTAATATAAAAAGGAGACGAATCTTTCTACGGTCTCTCAGTTTATCGTCGAAACGAATCTCTTTGCGATTATTCCCTCTTCACGAATCATTCCCTTATCGTATCTGGTTTTATCTACCACGGATTTTCTATTTCAATTTAATCCTGATTTTATACCGTTGGTCCAGTTTGGTTACTGAAGAAGTTAATTACACTTATGCAAATGTTGGACTCCAAATAATGTAAATTATCAAATCGTCACAGAAAAAATTCGCGAAAATTTATTAAGATTCAATTAACAGTCTCTAGTATATTTATATAATTATGCATTCTTCTCTCTTGCGTAGTTTAATATTAATAAGAGAATACCACAATAAAACTCTTTGAAGAAATTTCTAAAAGTTTATATTAAACTTTTAAAATAAACGTTTATATAATTTAATTGTGTTTTAATTAAACACAATTAAATTAAAAAGTAATCAAGTTAAAATTTAAAAAATAAATAGAAACTGCTATCTCTTTGTAAGTCAGGTGTTAAATTTACGGCGATTAAATATCTACATTATATATCATTATCATCTTTTTAATTTGAGCTTCTTATATGTTTAAATGGAAGCAGGGTATTCCCTGGCAGGATTCCCAGCTTTATCAAGAACTTTAACAACCACTAATTATACATAATGTTCGATGATATATGCAATAACGTAAACTTGACTGCTCGATAAGGCGCGATATCATAACTTTTTCAAAGATTGCCTGTGCAATTGACAAATAAGAGCAATTACGAGAAACTTCAACATAATAAGAGCTTATCAAAATATTAAAAAAGAAGATTAATCGTTATCTGTTTAAGCGAGCAAAACTACATCGTTTCTTAGAAATTTGATATAAATTGTTATGTTGTTTATAACGTATTTTTAAATCAATAAATTAAGATAAAAAGATATCAAAAACAACAGAACAAACGTTTAGCAAATAGAAGCTTATTAAATGAAAGAAATTAATAATGAATAAAAATAATCATAATTATCTGTAAAACAAAGAAATTGTATAATTGTTAAATAATACGTTGTTTAATATTCATTATTTCCTCAATAATTCCTCTGCTTTTGCGAATTGTTCTGTTTACAGATATTTAATGCACGTTTTGCGTAATCAGTAATGCGTGTTGCTGCTTTTATTTTGGAAAATATACAACGTGTATAAAGCTATTCGCGGAAAATTATAAAGTTCACGAAAAGCAACGAGAGATCGATGTGTCAGACCAGAAGAGCGTCCAATGTGCATGTGTATTCGTCCTATTATCGAGGCGTTCATAAACGCACGGTCGCGATCATTCGGCAAGCGATTGTAGCCGTTTGCAAAATTAAATCGACAAACATTCGAGGCCACTTCGGCGCGTAACGGAACAGCTGACACACACGGAAAACGTGTGTCCCCGTATTCCGCAAGAGAGATTAATACGGCTAAAATTTCGCAATTCTGTGAATTCTCGTTTTAAAATTCTGTTTATCGCATTACAGTTTCGAACACGATTTCACGTTGCTCGGTATTTTGCGAGAGCGCAGTTTACGCATGAGTGTTCGTCTATCGGTGCAGTAGCGAATTATTCGCGTGTCAGTGCAATGGATAAAAAGAGAAATAAGACAATAAAAATAGAAAGAACACGATTGAATGAATCATTTAAATAGCGTGAATTTTCTGCAGACTAGATTAAACGGAAAAGTTTTCGTGCTGGCGAAATATACGCGTGTGTACGCGCTTATCTCCCCTTAGTTGCAACATCCTGTTGTTACTCGATCTTAAAAATCGTCAGTATCAGTGCGCGCGTAATTGCAAACCAGGCTTTGTCGTGCTTCCGCCGCTTCACAATTACGAGTAAAAACAGAATACGAGGTGCAGAAACGTGGACATTCGTTAATTGTTAGAAAAAATACACAAGAGCTAACGTCGAGAAGTCAACTTTGACATACAAGATTTTAGCAGTAACCATTAGCAGAAATTATTAATGAGTATTAATTAATGCAGAATAATTCTCATTTAAATAATATCATACTAATAAAAAAAGATATATCACTTAATTTTTTGCTCAGCAATTTATGTATCTTCTAATTTTGTTAGCGTATTAAGTTGCTACGTAAATTGATTATAGAACAAGGATATACATTTATTCTTTTACCTCCAAAATAGAGAATAGCATAACCGATTATTTTCAAGATAAAATCCAACGTCAAGATTAACGAAAATGAAAATAAAATCACAAGCGCTATGTAAACTTATATTAAAGAAATCAAAAAATTTCCGCACAAGTTCTTTCTCGATAATCTAAAGTTCCAGATATTCTCAGTCCGACTGCTTTATCGTGAGCGCGATATTTCATCGACATTTCGGTGGAACGGCGTACGCGGCTTCCCAAATTGGAGTCCGCCGATTGTGCTCGATTGAAGAAGAACCGACGTGGAAACTGAAGATAGCGAGGTCGATTCTCCGTCGCAAACTATTTAGGCAGAAAGGAGATTGTCGCGCAGAGGTTAATTTCCGTCTGTAACAACTGCGACAACGAAGTCTACATTGCGGCCTTCACGGTCACTGAAACAGAGACGCACGTCACCAAGACTTACGTCAGCGATCGGCTGTTTCTCGAGGAGAATCGAGTTATAACCAGGATTGGATCGTTATCTTGTCTGATAGGCAGTACGAGTGCAGCGGGTTGTAATTTCCTGATGCGAAAAGCCTCCATTCTGTGTGTGATCGGTTCTAAGTACGATTATAATAATAAGTATTTTATAAAACATTTAATATTTAAATTCCTTTTAAAAAACTTTTTTATAATCCGCATATGATAAATGTAACAGAGAGAGATTTCGACTTATGTTTTAATTTCTTTCAAAAATATTAATTAAAAATCCGCATATATCATACATAAATTTCATTCCATATGTGTTTGTAAAACTTATTCTTAAAATATATTTCGTACGCACTCACTCATACGTACACGCATGCAAAATAGAATTATCATAAAGTAAACCAAGCGAAATTATGCCTGTGTTTGGTTAACTGCTAAAAATGAGATCAAGTCTGCTTCACAGAAAGATGTAAATCGAAATCTAAAAATACCGAATGGAGTTATATAAAACTCTCGAATGGAGTTATATAATTTTCCGAACAAATTACAATCCGGGAATTATTACACAGCGGATTAACGAAGTACGCTATATAGACCTCACTGACGATAGCCCGTCTCGTGATAAAAAAAGAGCGTGATGAAACGGCATGAACGAGCAGCGGGAAATTTTTCCATTGTGATCGTAGAAGGCACGAAAAATACGGCCTTATTCGATGTTCGTTTCGAAATCGACATGTTTCTCCGAATCGCGAAAAATGATGAAAAATCAAATGCCACTAAAATCGATTCTGTACTCTTCAAGAAAGAATGGAAAAAATAGGACTAGGCTTTTTGTTGTATCAATAAAAATAATGAGAATGTCAGCCGCATTCGTTTGGAATGAGAATCGTATCTCTCTCTCTCAACGAACGGAACTAAATGAGATAATAGAGTTCCATAAGGATTTCAATTTAGGAGTTATCAGGTTTATACTATTTAACTCAAAGCAAAATATAGTATCGTACCAGATCCCGTACGAAATCTATCGGTTGGAAATGTATTAAGTTCAACTCTCCGCCAATTTCGATTTCAAACGTTATCATATAGTACGAAAGTTTCCTTTGAGACCGTATGTTACCGAAGCGAAAGGGATAAATTTCTATATATCTTTTCAATTTCAAGATAAAAATATCAAAATATTGAAAATTATAAAACATTTTATAATATTTTAAAATATCCTTCAACGAAGATTACGTTTCTCTTTAAAATATCTTTATTGAAAATGAAGCTAATATTGGCGAACAAATTCAACGAAAACGTATTTGCGAATCGTTATAATTGCGTATTTAAACCGCTCACTGTCAGCATATGTTTTTTCTTTAAATATTAATTTGCATATCCAATTTATGAGAGAGATCATTTCGAACGATCTCTGCACTTCTTAACTTCACGAATGATTGAAACAGAATTTAATTAAAGTACAAAGCGATCTTCCTCACCACAATATCGAGTTATTCTACACGAGAATAGAATTCTCTAACTCGAATTTGCATTTAAATTTACCGCAGCTGTTAATGTTAAGTGAATAAATCTTGTAATTTTAATCTAAATGTTGTATACTGATCGAGCCGCTAGAACTAAATGAAGTAAATCGTTTATTTAATTATTACCTGGAAGAACGCCATTAAATCTCATCATGCCTCATCTCAAGCGCATTGTATTCACCTTGGCGATGATATCATTCTTGTTTATTCCATCGCATGCCTTACAGCACTTCTTTTCAACGATTCAATTAACAAATATTCAATACTTCTGTTTTATAATTTAATTTACATACCCCATTAATTTACGATCTAAAGAAAACCGTCGCATTATGTAAACAAAAAAAAACATTTTTGAATCAATTAATCTCATTTCAATAATACTCATTAGTCGTCAATAATCCCATCTCATAACCGTTCCATTTTATCACAGTCGATTAATTAAACGATATCAATACTTATCACCGAAAGCAGCTGTATCGGCAGATGTCCGTTCCAGGTAAAAACGTAAAACCGTATTGGCGCTACAGTCGTGCAAAAGAAGGTTTTCCGCGATCGCGGAAGCGTCCGGAAGCGCACGATCGCGAAAACCATTTTAAAAGAAAAGAGAGACCCAGTCCCAGCCGGAGGGTCTGGGACTCGTGTGATGCTGACCTTGCCCAAATAGCGAAATCCATAGTTCTCGGCGACTCGCCTGGCCACTTCCTCTCCTCCATCGATGTGTGCCGCCCACTGGTTGGTGTACGCGCGCGCTCGACCGCCGAGAGTCAGCAGGGCCACGACCGCCAGTCCGAAAATCCGCCGCGTGCACATGATAGCACCTCCGCTGCACCGACGACGACGATCGCCACCGGCTGCTCCAGTTTCGCCACCTCCGTGGGCCACCGTTATCATCCACTACTATATATATATATATATATATATATCCACCACCAACACCACCGCCACCGTCGCCACCGCTTCCACCGCTTGCCAGGGCAGCAGCGACACGACGGTAACACCGCGCCACCACGACTAACACCACGGTCGTCACGACGCACCACGGTTGCCGAAACGGAAAAGAAGAAGGATCCACAGCCTCTAACAGGACTACTTTAGGTATGCTCTCTTTCTTTTCCTCTCTTGTTCCCTGCTGCGATTCTTCTGTGCCTTTTGTGAATCTCTGTGTGGGAGTCCCCTTTTACGCACGTGGTGTATACACGGACGACGATCCAGGAAAACGCGATCACTCACACATCCACACACGCGCGTCTCGCAGGCACCCACGCACGTCTCGCACCTGCGGACCGATCGCTTGCGAACGACTGAATCGCTGGCGGCGCGTGTCACTCGTTTTAAGTACCGAACTTCCACCACGCCGCGTTGTCAGCCGTTGACTCCTCGTCGCTATCGTCCACGTCGACGTCGCCGTGACGTCGTCGCCGCCACTGCCGCCGCCGCCTTCAGTCAACGGGCAGGAGCAGCAGCGGGAGGAGAAGGAGGCAATCGTCAAGTCATGTGGCCGTCGACGAGTGGGGAAAACGACGGAATGATTCTCGCGATGACAGCGTCGCAAGCGCGACCACGAACGCGGATGTCCGCCGTCGCGCGCGATCACTGCGGCGATCGCGAATGATCTTCCCGATTCGCGGATATTCACACCGCGCGGACATCCAACGCGACCTTGTCTCACGCCTACTGCACGCTGAGATTCTCACGCGCGGGGGGTCTCAAGGAGACCAGAGATTTATCATTGCTTTCTCCCGCAGGGTATTCTCTACCCACTCATACTTTATTCGAATCGAGTTAGCCACCCAGATTTGTCAGGTCTCGGATTGTTACGTCTAATTCTTCCGCTTAATAAAAAATCCCAAGCCTGACCTGATTTTGTATTTTCGTCTTGACCTTCGTTCATCAACTTTCATAGTTACGTCCGCTTGTTGAAGATTTTCATGTCTTTATATCTTTATTTCTTCAGATTGAGATGAATGTTTCGCTGTTAGATCTCTTGTGTTTCTCGATCGTCTCTTCGCTCGTTTTCTTCTCGAGTGTAGCGGAAGCACTTCACCGGCGTAAAATTTTTCGCCGACACGTCTCAATGATTAGCGCGACGTCGTCAGCGTTTCGTTCTTCACGCGTTTATCATACCTCCATAATTTCTCCTCTTGCGCCCTTTCTTCGGGTGTCAGCAAAGCATTTGATCAGATCCTCTTTCCGCGCATCTCAATCGTTCGCCCTTCACCCTGTCAGGTATACGATCCGTCGTTACAAAGATGCCCTCATGATCTTCACATCCTCTCGCACAGCCTCTCTTTTCGAACACGTCAACGAGCCGATGCCTCGAGAGATGCCCTCTTCCATGAAATTTCTCTTCGTCTCTTGACTCTTTCGAAAAAAAACGAGATTTTCGATTTCGTTTTAGTGTCTTGTCGTGCTCTTCGAGTGGTGCGACGATGCTCGACTCGGTCGTGAAGAAGTGAATGGCCAGCCAACGAGGTCACGGCGCGTAGCTGACCGAGAGGTCGATCACGTCATCGAGCACCGCATCGCTCCCTTGGGCGCACCGCAGGAGACGAGCAACGAGGTGTACCGCCAAGGTCCTGGCTGAGTTAGATGGGAGATACCTCTTTGCTTTAGAGCGGGCCTCGAGCTGCAAACGATGTTAAGAGAAATTGATTAGTCGAAGTTTCCGACAAAAATTTTCAACTGGTTTTGGATACTTAAACTTGCAAAATCGCAGTAAAACTATGAAATACTTAAAGTACCCGATAATCACGAAAATTAATTTCAAAGCAAGTTCTGGTGCACGATGCAGTGTACGCTTAAAAGTACAGTCTGAGTTGGTCAGTTTTGATTTATGAATTTTTATATCAACTCTGAACGTCAAAGAACTTTGAGAACTACGAACTAGAGGAAAATTAGTTTCGAGAAAGAGTCAACGGTTTAAAAACAGTTTAAAGTAGATACATGCAAATGCACAATACATAAGAGGACTGGAAATACATATTTAAAAATATTATCTATGTGCAAATATTATCTCTTGACATTTCCGTAACATTATTCTCCATCGTTAACGATGCATCACATCGTCAAGGACTTGCTTTGTACTAGCGTCACGTTTGAAGAACGTTCTGCCTAGTCAGCATTCTCTAAAAAAAGATTTAGACCAGCAAAATCCACGTCGGTTTACGATGATTATAGCACGATGGAATAGTTTCGCCTCGTATATGATCAAAATTGCATTCACCACATAACGTGACCCGATTCTCCGTTATGGATTAGAGCTAATTTTACAACCGCACGGCGATTTCGCGTTGCAGGAATGAAATCACGATCGGAAGCAAGTGTAACGTTGTTACATGATTTTTTATGAGGCCCGTCACTGACGTGACATACTATCGAATTAATCATTGTGATTCAAACTCTTACATATAACTCTCGTTACGCTACATAATTCATATACTCGATAATATCCATCAGTTGTGAACATAGATTAAATCGGAAACAGAAAGTTGCGTTTGAAACGCATTAAAAATTATTATTTGAGACCATTTACTGCAATTATTATCGTCACAGTGATCGCGTCGTAAAATAAGATTGATTTCCTATTACTCAACGCATCTCGTTAATTTATTATTACCACTTCTTAATTATTAATAGATTATACATTGTATACATATTTCTGTATTTTTATATAACTATGTAGTTATAAATATAAATTTTCTTTAATTATATAATCATAAAAATGTATTTTCCAATTTTGATAGTAATCGAAAGTGTTTGTAAAAATTATATTGATTTATTATGTATCTATCAAATAAAAATATTCAACTCTAAATCTTGTTTTATATACAGATTCCTTATAACTTATTTGCATTTTCTTTTTCTCATCAAAGATAGAAGCTAATATATAGCTAAGATATATGAAAATAATATTGTTATGAAACAATTTCCGATTATTATAACATTGCAATCTAATTTCTCTGCATCGTGACAAAAGCTCATAATTTTCGAGGCGCTCTATTCATCGTAGTTCTCACTACGAATATTATCTTGCAAAATTCTAACGATTTATGAAACCTATCTCAACGTCTGAAGAAGTAGAGCTCATGCTCAAATAATGTCCACAGTCTCTTGCGCGCGTTATTAGCGGCGCTATAAATTCCCATAGTGAAATGAGGTGCTGCAGGTTCGCATTATCATCACGTTCAAAGGACTTTTCGAATGAGTCAGCCTCCGGAAAAAGAACTCGACATTGGCCGGCCCCGGACGTTTGCAACCCGCAACTCGCGCCGCGAGGAAATTGCATTCGCGAGTTGGTCTTCCACCAACCTCCCTTTCTCCTCTCTTCTCTTTACCCCTTCGTCCGACCAGAGTCGTGATAAAGAGAGAATAGAAAAGGGTTGCTAGAGAAGTGAATTAAATTTAAGCCAACTCGCGTCCTATCCAACTACCCTGGTCCTCATCTCTGACACCATCCTTTCCCTTCTTTCACAATCCTCTCGCACTTTGTGTCAGGCTTCTCT
This sequence comes from Aphaenogaster floridana, assembly GCA_003063835.1. Taxonomy (NCBI): domain Eukaryota; kingdom Metazoa; phylum Arthropoda; class Insecta; order Hymenoptera; family Formicidae; genus Aphaenogaster; species Aphaenogaster floridana. The sequence continues at coordinate 2,688,812 of NJRP01000002.1, forward strand.
TTGTCGTTCTATCCTCTTCATAGCTGAGCCGACGCGACCGACCAGCCGAGACGACAGCAATGGTCTCTTTTTAATTTCGAGATAAAAGAGGGCAAAACTACCATTCAAGGGAAGTTGGATTGAGGGGGCAATGGAGGGTCAATCAAGTCGAGTTATAAGTCAGAGAGAAAAGAGTATTCTTTTAAAATGGATTCGATCTCTTGACTAAAGTGCGACCGAACTGAAACAGACAAGACACTTGCCAGATCTTTCGTCAGGTATATAATAATCACCTTCACGCTGGAAAATGATCTCCACGAACCCATCTTAGATACCGCAAAGTACCTAAGCTCTACCTGACTGCCAGCTCGGTCTCGAAAACGATGACTCGCGATGGTCTTATTCTAGAGACGGAGGAGCCGGGAAATCGATGAGGACGAATGGATAAGGGCTTTACTTTAACAGAATCTTAATTTAAAGTTTACTTAAATATTTAAGCTTGAAAGTTTAATCTGAATCAAATTTTCACCGGAAAAAGCATTTATATGCTTATTATATTTATTTATGCAGAATCGACGAATTAGTAAGAATTAGTGAATATCTTTTAAATGAAAAATATTACATTGTATTAATTTATCTCTCTTTTTTCCGCCAATTTTTGTGTCAACAGATAACATTTGATTTAATCCCTTATTTCATAATGTCAGCAAAAATTTTTTAAATTATAGAAATTACTTTTACAATTAAAAAACTAGAATATTATTAGCAATTTAATATGTTATTATTAATAAAAAGTATGTATATTCGGTTATTATAAAAGCAATGCAGAAGTTTTTGATAAATAATTTATGTACTGTAGTTTTTAATTGCATCTAATATTTTAGTTATATTTATAGTTACATATATAATGTTATATAGTCTGACGGTCGATTATGCGATGTAACAAGGAATAATGAAGATATAGTGTACGATTAGAAAGCTGGATGGTTGGTTTCAAACAAAAACGAGCGATGCGGGAGTTCCCTGAGTTTGAAGTTACAAGTATTTATTTGGAAAACGGCGTGTATTAATGTCTTGTGTGTGTTAATGCATACTGCACCGTAAGCATTACATTCTCTAGTTCATTTCAACTCATATTTTATCTTGTTGAAAATTTAATTCGAATCGTAATTCAATGTGTATTACATATTATAAAAAGATAAATCATTCCAAATAAATAATGGAAAGTGATCAATTTCGATAACTTTATAACGAAGGTAAAATATTTAAAATAAATTTTGTCACATTTCGAGACTCAGGAAGATTAATACCTTTCACGAATCCTTTTATTTTTTATGAAAACGTGTATCGCGCGACATTGCGTTATTTCGCATTGAATCCTGTTTTTTTCGTTTTACACGATACGATGCAAAATTAAATGTGTTTTACAAACGACTAATAGAAGCAACGCGAAAATCCACGGATACATTAAAACAATGTCAACAAATGGAACAGATCGAAAAATAGTAGGTCGACTACGGATTATTAATGAACAGTAATGGAGATGCGCGATCGGAACAGTGAATATAATATTTCCTAGGGAAATTCTGCGACAGTACAAACGTATCTGTTTTTCGAATACATGTATTTGCGATGCTTTGTTAACATAATAATATCGAGATGAATCCACCTTCAGTACGCAAAAGCGTATCTCGTTACCGATTTTAGTTCTCGAAATAGCGGAGCTGTATCGCTGATATGCATCTCAATATTACGCGAAGCGGTTCTATATCGTAAAGCGAAACGACCGTTCTATCACAGACGATATTACTGTGCGTAACTTCGCTCGTCTTCATCGATAATGCATCACGAACGTGACAATGAAGCGACATCGTCCAAGACAAACTGTCTGGTGTAAATTCCGTGCGACAACTACATCGCAAAAAGATTTAAATATAAATAGCTACCTTTATTAATTTACTTTTGGACGAATCATTACTTTTGGATCACACAAATCATATCAAAAGACGTTCTATTAAAGATTCCTTAATGAATTTAGTTCCCTACCTACATGTTACTTTTATTAAAATCCGTCGAAATTTAAAGCTCGGATTCAGTGAGATCTCATAATGAAAATAAATTGCGATTCACCGAAGTGGAACAATCCCGTTGAAACGGAGCGATGCCAAGGTCGTTCTTGTAACAGGAAGCCGGGGTCAGAGACGGCAAAGGTACTCTGATATGAGCGTAGTTCATCGTAACGAGGAAATGTTGGGCAGGCGTAAGCAAAAACCGATTGATTTGAACCCCTTGTTAAGATAGGATACTGGATATATGAGATGTTTCACGATGTTGAACTACAAAAACGCATTTTCCCATAAACAACTTCTCTCATGAGAAGATACAAACCAAAAGCTAATTTTAAACTACTAGAATTTAAATTAATTTTAGTCTTTCGGAATATTAAGCTTTTTAATATTGTAAATAGATAATAGGAATATATATATACAAGGTGTCCCATTTAAATTGACTACCCCTAATAACTTCGCAGGAAGCGGTCGTAGAGAAAAATGTTTTATACAAAAGTTATTTGACTTCGAGGAGGATATAAGATGGGTCAAACGAAATTTTTCTAGGTGATGGGAGGCGTTTCTGAGACTTGAAGGTGACCTTTGATTTTTTAAATGGAATTATATGATTTTTTAAATATAATATGATACTTCTCTAGTTATTCTGCACATAAAAGTATTAAGGTAAAGTTATAAAAAAAATCAATAGTTTGCGAGATATTTTACATTTTATTCTGATATATTTTGACATAAAATATAAAATATCATGTAAACTATTCATTTATTAATAACTGTACCTTAATACTTTTATGTGCAGAATAACTAAAGGCATTATATATTATATTTTAAAAAATCATATAATTCTATTTAAAAAATCAAAGGTCACCTTCAAATCTCCGAAACGCCTCCACCTAGAAAAATTTCATTTGACCCATCTTATGTCCCCCTCGAAGTCAAATAACTTTTGTATGAAACATTTTTCTCTACGACCGTTTCCTGCGAAGTTATCAGGGGTGGTCGATTTAAATGGGAATATATATATATATATTTGGCAATATCAAATAGATTTTACTTTAACGAAATTCTAATTCAAGATTTAGTTGCGAAATATTTAATATGTTTTCGAGGAACTTATGCTACATATAAAAATCATCTACGGATTCGTCTGGGAATATGGCTTTGATATACACTTGTTGTATATTTAATGAAACGTTCGCGCGATATTACGAATGCAATATCCAGGGACGCAAATAATCGCGGGGAAGTATCGCGATCTCTCTGCGGCGCGATCGGAAACGTTTAGCTTCGGCAAATGGAATCGCACGAGATTACTTACCCGATGTTATATGCCGAATCCCGAAAAATACACGCGCGACCGCAATAAAGAGATTGGCATGCCCGCGTTTCGCAGGCGAATTTATTTTCTCTCGGACCACCGCGCGTTCGCGATCGACAAACACCGCGTTGCAAATTAACATCGTACCATGAAACTCGGGGGCGATTTGCACCCACCGTTTTCCCTCGGGAGAAACGAAATATTTTTCAATGAGCGAACGTTTAATTGAAACTAGTTGATACGCCGATGCTCGCGAAATATGAGATTTGTGACGCTACAACTTTTGCGAAATACGCAAAAAATTATCCTGCGTAGATTATATATATTACGTGAATTGATAAGAAAGAAATTAATTTTATATAAACCATTAAAAATGATAAAAATAAAGCGTTGAAATAAAAATGCGTTAAGTACAAGTATTATATACTCATTTTATTTTTAATTAGTCTTTTAAAAATTATCTCTTCTCTTTTCTCTTTTCCCATATATTTGTTCATTACTGTTAAATTTTAAATTTTGTTGTATATTGCTTTCTGCAGAAATTCATATAAAGAATATTACTGTTTGCAATATATTGATATTGACACAGTACGTAATAAAGTTTACTATGTACATAAAGTATTTGTAACTGCAATATATCTCCGCTTTTTCCATCTCTACATTTCTTGTGCTTCTGTTATTTGTAATATCGTTTGTCATAAATCAATGAAATTCTTCCAAAGATATCGATTTCTCACATTTTAACAACATTCTAGATATATTTATTAAATATAAGATAAATATAAGATTAAATAAAAGATAAAAATCAAAAGCATAAAAACTCGAAGTTCGATATTTCGTTAGAAATAAATAGAAGAAAACGAGAAGAGACATAGCTGCGTTATTACAAACTGCCACGATATATCTTTCTTATTCATTATTCCGTTTAAGAGTTTCATGCGATACTAAATCCCTTTGAATATCAAATCGAGACAAGTGAATGGGAATACTAAGTATCTCTTAAACGTAATGGAGCCGCATATTATAGGTAAAAGTACGCGCGTGGTAATTATAAGTCTAAAAGTAAACGATCTCGCGTACGCGCGCGTTAGTTCGAAATTGATGCGGTTCCCGCGCGCGTGAAGGCCGACGCACGTGACGCGCGTCTCGTGACTCAGAAACGGGACGAGCGGGAGAGCTTGACGTAAACACAGACCGCCGATGCTCGGATTCAAAATAATTCCCACGGGCCGCGATACACACATGCAACGCGCTCGTCCCTGACCTTCGCGTTCCGCGACATCGCCTTCGTAACTTCGCCTTCGTAACCGTCGCTTTCGCGGAGAGACGATTTCTTACGTGAACTCCGCCTACGGTCGCGGCGAGCGTTCTCTCGTCGCTGAAATTCAAGCGTCACGACCTCGAAGAGAGAAACAGAGAGAGAGAGAGAGAGAGAAAGAGAGAGAGAGTCGCTGCCTAACGGTATTCGTGTGCTCTCGACGGCGAGCGGAGCGATCACATGTCGACTCGGCGCGACGCGCGAATCGGAGCAACAATCAACAACGACGAGGCGAAAATTCACTCACCCTTCGCACTCGTCGGGACCGCCGTCGGCCGAGTCCCTCTCGCTCCGCGGGTCCACGCCTCGTCGCTCCAGGAAGGAACGCGGAAGAGAGGAGAGGATGCGTGCACGGGAAGCGACCCGTTACACCCAGCCGCCTCCGAAGGCTCGCCGAGTCCTCGTGTTCCGCGTCGGGACGGTCCACACACCGGCGACCACAGGGACTGCCGGACGACGACGTCGATTCCTCGTCGCCGCCGTCGTCGTCGTCGTCGTCGTCGTCGTCGTCGTCGTCGCGCGCGCGCGAGTAACCACACCGGACGAGCGTAACCGCCGCGATCTCACTCGTACGACGGAGCACGGATGACTGACTGGTAGACGGTTGGTCGGTCGGGTCGCTCCGCGCCACCACTCGCCCTCCTTCCCCCCCCCCCTTCCTCCCCCCTTCGCGTCCGCGCTCGCGGTCTCTCTCTCTCTCTCTCTCTCTCTCTCTCTCTCTCTCTCTCTCTCTCTCTCTCTCTCTCTCTCTCGCGCGCGCGCGCTCTCGCTCCCGTTCTCTTCCCTTCTCCCGCATCCCCTTTCCGCCGACCATTTCGCGCCCACGACTCAACCCGCCGCGGTCCATCCCCACCATCACGATAGTTCGGAGCACCCCCGCTGCACCTTTCCCCGTCTACCGGCGTTATGCAGCGTATTTTCGCTCTCTCTCTCTCTCTCTCTCTCTCTCGGGATCTCCTCCGAAATCCCCTCGATCTCCCTCGTTCTCTCTCAATCTCCCTCGATCTCCGGTCTCTCTTCCGTCTGCCGCGGCTCTTCTCACTCTCTCCCTCTCCCTCTCTCTTTCTTCCCTTTCTCTCACTCTCTCTCTCTTGCTCTCTCTCAGATTCTCCGGGTCTCTCGCGCCAACGCGCCGCGTGTGATCTCCCTTTCTACCGTTCGCCAGATGAAGGCACGAGCGAGAGAGCGAATGGGAGAATGAGCGAGCGGACGTGGCGGATGCCAGTGTCGGAGTAATGGCACAACCAGACCCACGGCTTTGATTTTCTTTATGCGTTCGTTTCCACATTTTACCTGATCCCTCGCGCGTTCTTTGATTTACCCTCTGTAGCGCACCTCTTTTAATTCTCATTCAATTTTCTAACGCGGTTTTCCCCGGCACTTTACCTTTTCGTCCCGGGGGGGGGGGGATTCTCCTTTTGGAGTCCAAAAGGTTTCCGAGTTGCGGAAAATACGTTCTTACTGACCGGCAAAAAGCAAAAATACGAATGAGGATATGTAGGTCAGCGCCGGGGCGTTTACCTTAAACGGGCGTTTTAATATCGAGATATATGCGGCCGAACTTTTTTACTCGAACGTATAGTTCAATATATAATCATTTTTATTTCCCAACGCGTCAGTATATCTCTCATCGAAGAGCGTACCTTCTTTATTGGAATAATTATTTTACTGTAATGTCACGCAAACTCCCCGGCAGAAAATGCAAATAAAGATATATCTGACAGCTCGCGTTGCGGGATATATCGGAGCGCGCAGTCAAATTTATCGACCTACAAAATGCAGACTTGATATCGCGAAACCTTAAAATATGTCATTTGGGGTGTATGCGCGGTGGGTTCTTTTGTTTTTTAAAATAATCATTGTTATCGGAATAAATATTTTAACGCAGCTTCATGTTTAATCTGCGTGAAAAGATATAAATGTGTGCGTTATTCCAGTATTTATCGGCGCATTTAATTATCTTAATTCGATGGATTAATTTTTGGTTGTGTCAACGAAAATGTATATTCAAATGCATTGATATATTAACAATCGAGATTTACATATTTTTTAAGAAATAATCATTTCTCGTGAATCTCGATGTAAATTGGCAAGACTACGCTTAATTTCTGTTATTTATTAATCTGAGGTATTAATTCCACGGAATATTGAATAAGGCGGCGCACGCAAGAGTTGGAAACTTCTGCAGTGAAATTTTGGAACGAGGTCAAAGTTGGTGTTAATTTTATTAACCTGCTAACTATTAATGCCAACTAATACAATGACGAAAACATTTACTATGTACCTCGGAATGAAATTATGCAAATATCGGGTTCTACGTTTTGTCTGATACGCGCAAGCTTAATTGCTTTTAGTGAGAATCTTCTACCTCTAGCTCAAATTAATGATGTCGATAACGCGAATATTAAACGCGCTATATGCAATTACAAAATTAGTTATTAATTTAAGTATCCTAATTTCTCAATATTCGATAATTGTCTATCAGTCCAGTGTTTAACTTCTATTATACTAGCATAGCTATTAATTTTGTTACTGATGAATTGTTGCACGGTGCATTTTACTCGGAGAGGTCTCAGTTAACATATCTGCTCTTCCAATTGGACCTCTTCTTTTACAATTATACAGGGTGCGCGATAGTACTTGAACATTCCTGGGAGTTTTGGCACGAACGCTCTTCCTTCTCCTACCTCCTCGTTTATTCTCCTTTTTCTTTAGCTTCTCTTTCAAATACATATAAACACTCGCATACTCTACTCCAATGAAAACCTTCAGCCACCGGAACGGATAGTAGCTCCTTTCTCAGTCTGACCACTCGGCAACCGCGCTCCGTGTTCCACCTGTACACTGTCTCGTCATCATCCCGAGATCAGATACAGACATTGGCTATGTCGACATGCTGAGGTAGATGCCCCGAATTCTGTGTGTATTTGAAATCCGAACAAGGGCGCCGGCAGACTTTCGATCGGTCCTGATGGCTGCGGCATATCCCTTCTACGTCTCATTTCGCTCTCTTCCTCTTTCTCCCTCTTGTTCTTCCTCTACGTACGCCCGTGTATACACAAGTAGTACCAGCAACCAAGCCTTTTTCTCTGTTCCCTGTTCTCTCGCTCTTTCCCTCTCCCGCTGACCATCTCTAACAGACCATTTCCCTTTCTCCTTCTCTCACCGCAACTTTCCAGCCATGTACTTCTCCTCCGTGCATTTCGATCCTGATATATCCATCCCATTTACCTTCCCTGCAAAGACGGTCCAGCGACAAAGAAGCAACGAATATCGAATGCGAATGTTAAGTACTGAGCGCGCATTCCGGTGAATCGAATGAGAAGTTACACCCCTCGTTCTTCCTTCCTTCTTCAAGGACTCCTCTCGGATTCGTGCATCTTCTTTGTGTATTTGTGTATGTATTTGTGTGAGTGTGCATCTTATCGTTTTGGAACACTTTAATCGACGCGATTGAACAAGAAGCTGAAAGAGAACTATTGTAATGTTCCTGATTTACTCGTCGAGTTGTAGCAAATAATAAATGCATCACAATGGATTCGTTTCTGGAAATAAATGTATTAACGTCTAACGCATTGTAAAAATTATTCTGTTAAATAAAAAATTTAAGTTAGCAGCATCGTAAATAAGTTTTACTGAAGAACCTTGATTATATCCTACGCAACTTCTGACCAAGTTAATATCTTTATAGTTATTTATAACTCAGAGAGAAAACATGATTTCTGTTTTAACTCCTGCATCACCTTAAGATACTCTCTTGATGTAACGCATATCATGTATACATATATTCTGTATTATACATGTATCGTATGAAATAAGATGTCGACACAGGTTGCTTCTACGAGGATTACAGCAATGGAATTGTGAATCTTGCTTTCTCTCTCTCTATTCATGTGCGCACCCATGAATCCGTTCCATATTTTTAAGGAAACCTTCATTCCTCAGTGTCGGCTGTGCGTGCGGGGAGATGCTTTGAAAACAAATTTATCAAATACCAGATCAAGACCGTTTTCCTAGCCCAACCTGGATCTTAACATTTCTCTCAAGATTCTCTCCGTCTTTCACCGCTTATTCCTGCTCCCCGAAAATTCAGATCTTTCTTCCTCTTTATCATCCTTCGCGTCTAACCGCGTGATCTCTTTCGGGACTATCTTCCGGTCGGGTATCTCCGCTCGGTCCTTAATTCCTCAGCTCACGACGTTACTGACAAAAAAGACGTCACGTAGAAGAGAATTATGTACTATCGTCATCGTTATCGGCGAACATACGGATATCCGATAGATGGGATATTATATGGATTATCCTCGTTATCGGTCCCTTTCTGAACATATATCCTGTGCTCCGAGAGTCAAACGATACCGATCCTCCGACATGTTTCAATATTTTATTATATGGTTATATATATATATATATATATATATATATATATATATACATACTGTGTGGAAGTGTGTAGAAGAAAACTTTTTCTTTGTCTACATTTTTTACGCAATTAAAAGAACTGTACTTTGTAAGAACTATAAAGATTACAAAAAGATCTTGAATAATGAAGAAATCTGTTCGGACAATATTACGTAGATTATAGGATGCAATGGATATTTTTTTATAAATTTTCTTAACTTGAATAACGCAAGAAAAAAATAAACATTTAAATACAAGACGTTAAAATAGATACCACGTACATATCATAACGCCACTGTGATATGTGACATTTACATTCTCTAATAATATCGAATAGTTATCGAACTCTCGCTTAGTAGTTAGCACACGAAGAAATTTACGTGAAACTGTATATGTGTGTGTGTGTGTGTGTATGGATCTACAGTTAACATTATAACGCTTTTTGCCAGGATTACTGCGCAGACCTTCAATATTTGTAGCATTTGTTGTGAATAATCGATGCCTAAAGTGCAAAATCCTGTACGTTGGCGTGCCATATTTTTTTAAAATTCCACAGACGATCCGGCTATTATCCCTGAATGACGTTCTTCATGAATAAGTAACTCTCGAGACATGCAATATATTTTATGCAAATCTAAAGACGTGCCACCGATTACGTGTAATTAAAGATCGTCCTGAATAAAAGACCAACGTCAATATCGCGAATAAGAGATAATCAGTGAGAACAACGCATCTGTTTTGATTTTCTGTCAACAGAAAATCCATTAACGATTTAATCAGGTTTCATTCAAATCTTTTATATTTTTTCTTTATAGCCGACAAGCGGTAAATCAATAATGAATCGCGTATAAGGTATTTGCTCGTATAAGGCGCAAAGGAAATCTGAGCATCTGCGCTCGTAGCAAAACGCGCCTCAATTACATCCGACAGAAGTCTCGATTAATTCGATATTTCTCCTCGCCATCATTGTAAACGCAGCTGCCGATCCGCGTTTCGTAATTACAATTCGATCCCTTCTTTTAATCGACGCTCTGGCTCCCAGGAATTTCATTACAATCAAAATATTGCGAGAAAGAGAAAATTTTTTGCCGTTTGATAATTTGTTGCAATTGAAGGGAACAAATCGGATCAAAAAGAAAAGACATCAGAAAAAATAAATATTAGAATAAAAGAAATTATTTAACATTTTACAGATATTTAAATAATGATAAAATAGTAATCTTATTAATTGCAATATACGTATAATACAACAAAAGAATAAGTAAAAGTAGCAATCACTGAAGTGATTGCAAACAAAAAGCGACGTTGCAACTAAAGTATTGATATATACATATGTACACTTGAAAATTTTAAATACAACAAATATGTATATTTAAATGTTTTAAATGCAACACAGATCAATTTTTATTTGATAAAAAAGCTGTATAAATGAGTCATTAGTGTGTGTGTGTATGTGTATTCTTTATACACTTTAAATATAAATTATTTTAAATTATCTTAAGTGTTCGTTACTTTCTGTAAACAAATATAATAATCCACATGAAATAACAGATCAATATAATTTCGATTCTATGCAATATGTAAAATTATACACTGTATAATCTTTTATATATGAATTTATTTAATTTATACTCGGATTTATACTTGTTATTTTTGATATATCACTACATAAAGCAAAGTAACAAACTTTGAGCAATCAGCAGCAACATTCTCCGGCTAGAAACACTACTCTAACTTGACTGTTCTTAATATGACTTCATAGAATCTTGATTTCTTGCTCACGAATTAGGTCTCTTGTTCTACAAAGTTGGAATGATTAATTTTTTGGTGTTTTGCGTTGGTCTGTAAACTCTGTAACGAGACTTTGTCCGTCTGAGATGATTACATAATAATAATATTAAAGATTAATTCTGCTTATTATTAATAAATTAATAAAGTTTAAATGATTATTAATAAAATATCAAGCGGTTAATATCTTTAGATAAAACAACTGAAAGAAAATCTAATATATGACTTAAACGACTATAAGATTTTTATTTCGCGTGTCGCAATAAGTAAGTGAGGACTTTGTCTGACTCTGCTTTATAACACTCGCTAAATCTTCTAGGTTGTCCGCGAACAACCTCATCTGAACTCGGCTCTCTTAAGTCGTGCACGCTCTTATAAGTTTGATTTTCATACTACAGAAACATGCACACTGCTTACGTGTTTTCTTCCTGCCGCAATAGCTCGAATTCTCGTACGAAAGTTTGCCAACTTACGACAATTGCTATTGTACATAGACTTCTCGTCTCTGCAATTCATCAAACTTGAAATGTCGTTTGTTAAATTTTGATCAGAAATGTAATGCAGATTATTTTGCAAGGTTCATTTCGTTAAATAATTTGGCGAAAACATAATAAAATAAAAATCAAAGGGGCTCAGTAGCAACTGAGCCTCAATCAACAACGTAGAACTACGTCAACTGTCACTATTTGTTGGTACTTTCTCTTTTAATTTGGTCATAACTTCTTGAACGATGGGCAAACAAAAATTTTTGGTGGACAAACGTGAACAAATCATGGACAATCGTATCCCGCTTAGAAATTTAAGAAAAATGTTCATGGGGGTGCTGATGTCAAATTTTTTCCAATTTTTTAATTTAATTTTTACTTTTTTTGAACGATGGGCAAACGAAAAAATTTGACATCAGTACCCCTATGAACATTTTTCATTAATTTCTAAGCGGGATACGATTGTCCACGATTTGTCCACGTTTGTTCACCAAAAATTTTCGTTTGCCCATCGTTCAAAAAAAGTTATGACCAAATTAAAAAATTGGGAATAATTTGACATCAACACCCCAAAGTGCAAATTTTTATAAAATTCAAGTGGCATTCGTTTGTCCACTGAAAATTTTCGTTTGCCCATCGTTCAAAAAAAAGTTATGACCAAATTAAAAAATTGGGAATAATTTGACATCAGCACCTCGAAATGCAAATTTTTATAAAATTCAGATGGCATTCGTTTGTCCACGATTTGTCCACGTTTGTCCACCCAAAATTTTCGTTTGCCCATCGTTCAAAAAAAGGTATGACCAAATTTAAAAATTGGAAAAAATTTGACATTAGCACCCCCATAAACATTTTTCATGAATTTCTAAGTGGGATACAATTGTCCACGATTTAGTTTTTGGTGTCTAAGTGTTCTAATTTGTCGAATTCCATGTCTACGTGTCCCAGGACAGACATCGAATTCCACTAATTTGAACGCCTAGACACCAAAAACTACGGAGCGAACTATCTGGACCACGTCAACGGCAACCTGGGACACGTAGACATCGAATTCGAAGTATTAATACCTCTAGACACCAAATTCTAACCAAATTCAATACCAACGATCCTTTAATCGCTTTGCCAACGATCTATTCACTAATTATTAATGTTAAAACGGCGTGCGGCAAAACAAAATCACAAGAAATTTAGCTTAACTTTCTAACGCTACTATATCGAAGGGTTAAGGGATGGAGGGTTGAAATAAGTTTTATATTATAAATGGGACTCTATAAGCTAATATGAGATATTATTTATTACTCTACGATTATTAGTTGCAAAGATATAAGCGTTCAAAGTGTGACATGTTTTTGTTGCATCCGTGCTCGTGAAGTTACCCTCTACCCCGGAGAAAGACGTAGTTTTACGTCAAAAGTGCCAATATTTGAAGTTGATGATAACGATTTGTCGAGTGAATTAAACGACCGTTTTATTACTTAATTATATTGCTCGAGAATTTCGCTGACTGTTTAAATTCTTAAATGTTTTGGGACAGATTATTGCAAGTAAATTTATTTATAAATATAAATATTATTTTTTTATTTAACAAAAGTAAGACAAATCTCTTGCTTTGCCAACAAAAGGACAGACATAGAATATAGAACATTTGTATTTCTGTTGCGTGTTTCCATAAAAGTTCCAGTATGTACAATATGTTTGTATTTATGTATATATACATGTAATAATGTGTACGTTTTCAAAAAAAATTTTTTTCAATATTCCTTTGATGGATACGCAGCGTAATTTTGGTTTATTCGGTACATATCTTCACTTGAAGTGCGCTGATGTAAAGTTGATGTTCAACGATTTACTTGTAACGTTATAAACAAAAGATTAAAAGCACACTTTTCTCAACAGACAGCTAATCGACGATAAGTGTGGACCGATTTACCAGCAAGTAGAAAAAGAGATTGATTGTGAGGTAAAACAGAAGTTGCGGAGCGGAAATCCGTGACTCTTCCGTTATCCTTATCGGTCTCATCTCTCTCGACACACATTTAGCGCTTTCATTAATCTCTGTCAGTCATTCTTGATGGCAGGGAGAAAAGTGATAACTGAAAATTTAGAGATGAGAGAAGAACTTGATTCACAGATATAAACAAGAACTAAACACGCTACTGTTATTTACTCATTAATTCGGATTGATAAAGCTCGACTCGGAATATATCCAAGAAAATAGTGTTTTAAAAAGTATATAAAATAACAGTACGAATATTGTACATTTTATACCTTCATTAAAATAGCTTATAATAGAAGAGGAAACAGAATAAAAACATATTTTTCTCAATTATATTAACTTATGTTTTATTAAATTTATAATAATTAAAGATAAGAAAGAAATGGGGAAGTATTATATTCATTCTCAATAATTATATATTTTTATTATCAGCTGTTTACCATCAAATATAATAAAATTGCAATGGCAGAATTATAGACAATACTTACTGTTATGAAACGATCTGTCTTACGAATAAATTGAAAAGCTATTGTTTTCGAAAGTTTCTTCATTTCTTCATTTTTGCTGCGCGAATATAGATATTCGCAAGAATTGTTCGTTAATCGCTTGCGGGATTGAAAAGTGGAGTGAGATATTCGGGAGCAGAACAAGATCGTACCTAAATCCTTCGTGTAATGTAGTCCTGTCAAAACAGGACGCCATCAATTACAGTTCTTACATGCGCACCCTCTTTCGCCCTTCCGTGGATCCTCGTTGTCGTGTCACGTCTCTGTCATCTTCACTGATACTGCCGCTGTCATTTCAACGCCCTTGGGCGATTATACCTCGTTGCATAGCTAATTCAGAAATCGATAATTACACGCGGTCTCCGTACCAAATTAATATGGCTATTACGAACAAATGGTTAAATTGATGGATCGCTACAACAATAATTTGATTCTATCCCTGAAATTCGCCTGTCACTGAAGGGTAGAATTACATAAAAGTTGTTTTAGTTATCGCTTGCACATATTATTAATTAGCGAGAGCATGGTAGTTAGATCCATTCTTAATAATTGAATCAAGATTCTTAGTAATTCGGACGGGCGAACGTATTACTTCATCGATGTCGTTTTGCTTGACCTCCTTGTGTCACAATTATTAGTTTCATCAGTACTACAACTGAGACGATGTTATTTGAGCAATCTGGAACAAAAATGCGCCGCTGAAGTAAGAACTCGATAAAACCAATAAGCAATCATATATATAAAGCCAAGATTATTTATATCAGATGTTTCTAAGAGCCTTATTTGCTCTCTTCCTTTTTTTCTGATAAATATGATATGAATAATTTATAGTGTTTTTTATTTTACACTACTTCTTATATTATGTGGTATGTATCTGATATCTAAAACTTATTCGAATCTTAAAGAATTTAATTTTTAAGATATCCATAAAATAATATGATTATTTAAGAAACATAAAGTTTGCTAGTAATATATACAGATGTAAATATAAAAGAATTACTGATCAAGCAATACGTGTAAACTAGTGAAAATTGTAACCACAAATAATACTGAGTAACTGCAAAATTATCGAATTGGCACTCAATCATCTCCCCAGCTGAACTGACAATACAAATTATTAACGACGTATCATGTTAACATCAACTATATAAACAGAATTGATATTGATATTGGTATTGATATTGATATTCACGTAGTGACTAGTTTAATTCGCTGTTTAGTTCGTTATAACGCCAATATTTCGATAACGCATAATGTTTCTAATTATTTATCGGCCACTTTTGCGTTCGTGTAACATAATAATGTTATTTTCATTACTCTCGTAAATTTATATCATTTTTTTTCTCTTTATAAATCTAAATTATCAAAAGCGCCTTCTTTTTAATTATTACTTATTCATTAATTTGCTATAGATATTCCAATATTCTTGTTAAGAACAAATCGATTTTATAAATTAAAGAGGCTATATAAAATAACGAAGCGAGATACTCCGTATATATAGTCAATGCAACTTCAAATAATTTTGTTTACAGAATTACATTCGTCTGATCGATTTCATCAGATAAAATTTCGGAGCTTTGACGGAGAAATGCGGTTCCGTGTCGTAACAGTGCGGCGACGGGACACTCTGAAAATCGATAGGAAATCGCTCGGTTGGCGAATCCTCCTGTGTTACGCTAATGCATTTAGGAAGCACGTGTGTGGACGTTCACTTGCCCACTCGACTAGTTAAGCTGATTAGTACCGCAACAATTAGCGCAGCTGCGCAGATTCGTAAGTCGTCGTGGAAGAAGCATTAGCGGATGCACTGGCATTAACCATGCTAAGCGAAACGGCGAATTATCGACAACAAGGCGGAAAACTCGACTTACTGTTGGCTGCCGCGGGCAAACAAATGGGGCGGCAGTCTTTAAAGGCAGCCAACTTATGGGGAAGCGGTGACAACTGTCTCGTGAAAAAGCCGTGAGAAATTTATATGATATGTAAAATGTATGCTTTCGTGCTGTGTCAAAACTCGACATTAATGTGGATATTTCTCATAGCGTTTAATCATTTACCACATCGTCGTCAGCGTCATTAATAACATGATTGCTTAATTTATTACGTAATTATCTATCAATGCCGAATACATAATGCAATTGCGCAATTAACTATTGATGCGAGGTAAAAGCGAAGAAAATGCGAAGCAGAATCTTCCTCGCTAGCTGGCGGCGTTAAACTTAAGCTGCTTAAATTTCACCCATCGTTTAAGCTTCTTTACTTCTTGTTGAGCAATGCGGTAAAAAATAGGAACTTGACTTATTAATAGAAGTGATTGCAAAGAGATAGATAGATAGAATTAGAATATTTCATGCGAATTAGAGTATGCTCGTTTAACGATCTTTAAATTCCTGTTAAATGAGCAATTTGCAAATAAGCATTTGCTCCCTATCGGCAAGCGCAGAACCCCAATATGGATTATCAAGTATACGGTAACCCCAATACAGTTTCTGCATCGCCACATCTATTCATGCTACATTATTTCCACAAATAGATGTTCTTATTATACAGAATGTCTTTCAGTGAGGTTTTTTAAAATAATTTTTTAACACTTTTAACTAGAGATTATCACATTTATATAAAAATTAAATTATTCCAGTCTCATGCTATATACCAATATAATTTTTATTACAATAAATAGTATTTTAATTACAAAAATACCTTAAAGAAGAAGAGTAATCAATCAATGTCGCTATGTGACTTGACAGTGAAAAGATGAACGTGCCGTTCTCATTCCATATCAAATATTGATATACGTGCATACACATGCAGACGAATGCGGTATACTTACTTTAACTAGACAGCTCGCGCAGCATGAGATCGATCTTAAAGGAGCATCGCGTCTGCACAACTGTCAGTTTCGATTTGGTAACGTCATGTCGCGTTCACGTCAGCAATTTGGCGCGATTCTCCACACGTTGGAAATTTGTAGAACATCCCGGATCTATATCTTCGGTGCCTGGTATTTGCTGTTGCTATATGTAAATATATCGTGCTGTGCGCACCATCCGTCGATTGCGTGTTCGCAATTCGATTTCGGTGCGGGCAAATATGAGAAATGCCGAGATGTACCGGGTGCTGAGATTAAATTAGTTTGTCCTTCCGCCGTGTTATTTGTCGAGCGGACGATTTATCTAATGGTGCGGCAGATTACGCCGTCGCCAAATCGATCGTTGTCCGCAGCGCGAAGCTTGCGATCATTTGTTGCAATTAATTAATGATTGCCGATGACATACTGATTCAAATTATCAGATCGACATTTACGCTCGGAGAGGAGACAAAGCAGTGAAATGCTTTGTCGGCGATTCAGTTTGTCGCAGTTGTTTCATATTCACATACATTATTGCATTATTACTTTGCAAATTTTAGCTTCGTAGATTAAAAGCTTTTAATATTTGACATCAAAGCTGTCGGTAATTTTAATATTTTAATTTATTCTTTTTAAATTGTTAATTATAAAGTGAATGCATAATTATATGACCAATTAAAAAATATTGTTAATCTTTATGCTAAATAAAAAGAAATTATTTAGTTATATAATTTATAATAATGTTGTGAATGTTTTAAATGTATCAAATAAGATTTAAAATTTTATGTATACACTAGTACATTTTATTACATATTAACAATATTTAGATATATTTAAATTTTATTTAATTCTTGACAATAAGTAAGTATACATATAATAAAATAAGTATATTTTCATTTAGAAAAATAAAATTATCTAACAATAAGAATGTTTTATATCGGATTATTGTTGTGCTGTGGCAGGAATTTGCACGGAGCTTTGTCAAAAGCTTTGATCCGCATTCGAGTTTGCCAGAGCCGATTAATAGAGTCGGTTTGATCAACCGACAAGCCAATGTACGTGTCTAGCTGGATGCGGAAGGATTAAGGCGTTTGCCACGGGAACACTGGATCGGCAGCTTGGTGGTTAATTGAGAACCTCGAGATATTGACCGGCGCGGGATCGATAGGCGAACGATATCCACGAGGACAAAGGGGCGGGCTGGACATATGCTGAAGTGGTCATTTGTCTGCGATTTACGTGAAGATTGACGGTAACCCCGCTCGTTATTCGCTTGATCCCCAAGTTTAACGCCACTAGCGGAGCTTATTACGTCACGAGGTAAAATTTCAACGAGGCTTACACTTCAATCTTTAGGTGGATGCACAAAATTCTGAATCATAATCCTAAAGTTAGAAAAGAGAAACAGCGCGTGAAAGTTATATTTTCCTTGCTTGAAAGTTTCATTTCTACAAATCTTCCAAAGAATGTACAGTAATCTTGAAAATGTAGAATTCTAAGATTGGAAAAAAGAATCATTGTCACGAAAAACTACTAATATTGAATATTTTACATATATATTTAGACTGATATCATTTTAGAAAAATTGATTTTCGAGATACATCGTTTTAATTTTTCTATTATACACTCTTTGCGTTTTCTCCATAAACTTTTAGAATTTCTTTGCATCCGTCTTTTCCTCGTATGAATAGAAGAAGGAGCTTTAAAAGATGTGCGCCCTATATTTTAACGAAATGATTAAGCAAAGACTCGCCTCTCACGGCGAAATTTCGATTTCGTCGACCACATTCGAGCATATTTTATAGAACAAAGAGTGGGTTTTGCTCGACGCTGATCGCAAATCATAACAATGCGATCCAATCTTTCTTATGGATTGTAATAAAAAAATAAATTAACCTAATGAATTGTCAAACGTAACTAGTTTCACGGGAGAGCCCATTTAAGTACTTAAGAGTGGCACAATGGCCGCGGACGAATGCAAACTTGACAAAAGGGGCATTAATTAGTTCTATTGAAGTCTTCTTTGTCTCCGTGAAACAAATAAGATTTTTCATTAGAGTCTGTAGATTTCATTGTCGCATGCGCTATTCTGAATGCAAAAATTAATCTCGCAGATAGGTGACCTACTTATATCAAAATAGCATTTTTATATAAAAATGAAATATCACAAATGCATCATCAATTATTGTTATTGAATTTATCTTATTTTCTCAAATTTATAAACTTTAAATAAATGATGCCAAAATAATTTTAATATAAAACCAAAATTTTTATATAATTTTTGCCTTATACTTATGTATTATAACGCAATTATTTGATTATAAGCTTCAATAAATTATCATACATTTTAAAGTATCCAAATTGTTTTTTGAGAATGTAAGGCAAGATTACCTATATATTTACATATTTATATTTACAATCACCTGTATATTAAAATATGTTTTATTAAAATTACTTCATATAAAAATGCCTTCCCTTCAACTTGCTTAATAATATTCGATAAGATTTTACACGAAACTGCAAATAGTGTGGTTACTAATAGAACCTTTCGATTTTTCTCATGATAAAATCATCTATTTACTTGTTTGCTGAAATAATCGATCCGATCGTAACTCGCGTACATACAGGCGCCTTGCTGCAGTCACGCCACCTTAATATAAAAGTAACGTGTTTTTTACGGTTACCCCGACGCGCCTGAAGTTTATGCATTTTTCTACATTACGGGTGATAAAACCCGACGAATTTTATCGCCACTGAATTTTCATGGTTACGCAATGAGCGATGGCGCAAGAGGTTTTATGAAATCGCACGCGCTGTGAAACGCGCGTCTTCGCGCAAGTGAAAATTTTTACTTCACTCCATACTGAGCGGGTGGCTTTCAGCCAGCGACTGCGGTCGCTTTAAATGCACGACCTAAAAAACGAATGCGCTCGCATAGCTATGTGTGTCCATTAAATTAAAGAAAAAACCACATTGCTAATACCGAGAAGTGGTCCACGATAATACGCGGTAATGATCCTCTGAAAGGGATTATGCTTTTTCAAGCGAAGATGAATGCGTTTCCTTGTCTCGTTTTAATTAAAAAAATAAGCAAGAGCGCAGGTATATTCATGGTTAAACAACAAACATTTTTAACTTTGTTTTCCGAACGAGTAATTACGAATGATAGATATATGTATATATATAATCAATATCGCATTTTTCTCTAAGTCATGCCATTCGTGAAAAATATATGACCAATAATTCCTAGCGAGTTACGATGTATAAGTTACATATTTAAATTTACATTTGTTATTTATGTTTTTATAATCTTTTTCTCTTTTTGCCTTTTCCGATGTTATTTGCGGTGGACAAAATAAATCCCGCGACAGAGCGTTAACAATATACGTAGTAGTCGAACAAAATAAAACAAATAATTCATGTCGAGCTACATCGAGTTTCAAAATTTTGTTACATCACGTTTTGAACGCGAATAGTTAGTCTTTGAAGAGTTCTCCGCGCGACGAACGCGTGCACGAGGCAGAGAAAGCGGACCGTACCCGCGACTGCAAATATTTTCCTGAAAAAGCGGACACCGCGTGCAGTTTCGTTGCAGTGCAGTGAGTTCGGGCCAAGTTGTGTGCTTCGTCATACATGGTCTACTTCGATGCAGTTGCACACGAGCGTCGCTTGATCAAACAATAACGCGTACCGATGCATACATACATGGTCGCATGTGCGCGTGTAGCTTTGCGGTGGACTAGCGCGCATGCATCCAGCCCAATGCATGCAGGCGAACGGCGGCTTTGTTTCCTGTGTGAGGTGCGATACATCGCGGATTTCGCTCACCGTTATTTTACTGAGCGCGCCGTTATTACCCGATCCGTCTATTTGGAGTTTCCGGAGTTATTGTTTCTCTGGTCAACTGAGTCGCCGTTGATTGCTCCTGACGTGATTCGTACGACGCCGTTAAACTCGTCTGCAGTTACCGATGTGCACTCGATATGGAATTTTATGGTCTCTCTGTGCTGTAAAAATCCATCGAGAAATTGCCGGCATTGTTAAACGAGTCCAACGTTGGTAGTTCAGTAGTGACAATCAGACATAGGCAGACAATGCCGAAATAACAATATTCCATCCCTGACTATAATAATCAGGACACGTTCTTTTGTGTAACGTTTCATTATTAATTCCTGCAAATCTAAAATGCAATACTAATGCAGAGTAATGCCATAAATAATTAATAATCGTAACGTTTCAACATAATCCTCAAAGAAATTACATACAAATTTTGTAATATTATAATCCAATAGACTGTGTCGGAATCTTAAGAGAAATAGTATCTCTCATTATTGATTCAAGCCAATATCCACCAATATTAGCTACATCAGCAACAGTAATGCCTTCGAAGTATTAGCTCAACTATACAGAAGTGTCATATCAATCCTGTTTCGTATGCGTATAGCGTATACTCGCAGCATAGTGTTACGCCCCAATGGTCAAACTTCTAGCTGGAGTATTGTCGATAGCCAGTGCAACAATGACTTGCAAAGATATTTACCCAGTGGGCAGTGGACAATTATCACGTGGAAATCTATTGTATTAGGGTCAATTGTAATTTCAAAATTGTTCGTAGCAACAAAGATAAAATATGATAAAAATTGGCAAAGAATATTGCAAATAATTACAAACACAAGTTTTTATTTAAAAAGTAAATTTAAAAAATTGCATAGAATTTTTTAGTAAATTCGACGAATTATCGGAAGATTAATTGAAGAAGGTTTACCCAAAATCTCTTTGGTTACTATTATAAAATCACTACTATAGCTTCTGCGTCCATCCGATTATCGCGTTCTATGAAAAGGTAATGCATGGGTAACGAGCTAATAGAAATGTAAATGACGATAAATTTAAAATTCAATTTGGAAGACTCTACCAAAGCTGTGACTCGGGACCTTTAAATTTCTTACGGAAAACACTGATTATATTATATTTCACGATAATACATAATTATACACGTTCATTATATGACGAATATCACGTTGTGCATTCACGTTAGCATAATAATAAGGGATAATACATAAGGAAACTTTCTCGAATAGGCGCGCGTTTTCCAAACAATTTCGAACTTGTGCGTAATATTACCGTTTTGGTGCAACACGGCCTATATATCACCGAAAAGTTAGGAAACGAGATAATCCATAATTGCAGCTTCGGCATAGCTATCTCCGAACAAGTTCCAAAATATGTGACCGAAGGTTTATGCGCGACACAGAACATAGAAAATTTCAGCAATTATCCTATAGGAGATTTTACAAAAAATTATTATATTTAAAATATTAGATTTTTATCGCAACATAGAAAATATATAAATTGCCAAATGTATTAATTAATGTATTAATTGTGCACGAATTAAATCAATAATGCATTTTTGGTAGCTTAAATTTTACAAAATTAATAAGAACAATATTAAAATATATATTAACTTGTGTTATTAATGCAACAATAATTATTAAATATTGTAAATAAATTTAGTTAATATTTATTCTACTTTTTGTTTTTCCAAATAAATATAAATTATTTTGAAAAATATTTTTTTCCTTTCTCGTGAAATTTTTAACTGGAACATTGCTTTGAAAGTTTTCTATAAAAACTTTTAAAGCAAGGTCCAAAAATCAACGTTGAGTTCATCGATCCCTCTCTATGCAACTCTACTCTCCACGACTTGTCCAAAATCCCTCGGTAAAGCAGCGCATCCGCTGCAAGAACAGCCAACCACCCCTAGCTACCAACCTCTCGAGGGTAGCTCAGTTTACTCTGACGCGTTGAAAATCTCGCTACGCCCGGTGGTGTTTCTTCGCGTCCCCCTGACAACGTCCCTTTTCGCTGAGTGATCGTACAGCAATTTCAGCGATGTCTTCGACGATGGATCTCCGGATATTGTGAGGGTGTACGATGACGAGGATCGCAACTGCTCGACAAGGGTGGGTTCGGTGTGTCAGGTTGCAAGGAAGGAAATGCAATTATTCGCCAGCGTCTGCGCTTCTATATTGATCCGTGGTGGTGGCGGTGGAGGTACGACGGTGGTGGCGGCTGTGCTCGCGGCGCGTTCGAGCGTTCGGGTGGGACCACAACCAACCCCACAACGAACCCGCCCAAAATGTATTTTTGCCTGCGTCTCGTGCGACTATTTCTGATCTCGGCGATTCTGTGCGTCGGTAAGGCCCATTTCTGGAACGACGAAATGAAGCTTAAAAAACTCGCGCGCCGTAGAAGAAGTGCAGCATTTGGATGTAACCAATATTTTTGACATCTGAGAGAAAGCGAAAAAAGTGGAATGTGTGACGACGAGACAAAGCGGCGTGCGAGTTTCTAATTTACAATTAATCTCACGCGATTCGTGTTTCTGTCAACGTTTTCGTTAATCGCATTAATCGCCTTTGCAGGTCTGTGCTCCGAGGATGAGGAAAGACTGGTACGAGACTTGTTTAGAGGATACAATAAGCTCATCCGACCAGTGCAAAATATGACGGAGAAAGTGCACGTGAGGTTTGGCCTCGCCTTCGTGCAACTGATCAATGTGGTGAGATTTTCTTGCTCCGTTTTATTTTCGCGTGATTTAGCCAAACAATGGCGGAAATTGCATGTTTAAATTATATAACTAAACGTAAAGATAATTTTTTTTAATTACATAAAATTCTTAAAATTTTTCAGAACGAAAAGAATCAGATTATGAAATCAAACGTATGGTTGAGATTTGTATGGATGGATTATCAGTTGCAATGGGACGAAGCAGATTACGGCGGTATTGGTGTCCTCAGATTACCACCCGACAAAGTGTGGAAGCCGGATATAGTCTTATTCAATAAGTATGAATATTAGAAAAGTTATTTGCCTACTTTACTAAATCTAAAAAACTTTATTGATAATATACGAATCATTTAATCGCTTACATCACTATTTATGTCAATATAATGTTATTTTATAAAAATCGGGATATATATTATATATATTAATATTAACGTTTAAAGTATTACTTTAAAATTGCAATTACTTCAAGATTATTTTAATTAGTCGCAAGTGAGTATAAAATAATTTCTCAGTTTATTTCTCAGTTTTTCGGTCAAAGAATGTCTCGGCAATTAAACAATTAATATTTTTCTTTTAATTAGTCACCTAAATTTACATTTACGTTTTTAGTGTTTATTATAATTATATGTACTTTGTTTATAGTGCTGACGGTAACTATGAAGTTCGTTACAAAAGCAACGTGCTGATATATCCAAATGGCGAAGTACTCTGGGTGCCGCCAGCAATTTATCAGAGCTCGTGCACGATTGATGTAACATATTTCCCTTTTGATCAGCAAACATGCATTATGAAGTTCGGCTCATGGACTTTTAATGGCGACCAAGTCTCTCTCGCGCTGTACAACGATAAGAACTTCGTCGATCTGTCTGACTATTGGAAGAGCGGCACATGGGACATTATCAGCGTGCCAGCGTATCTCAATGTCTACCAGGGTGATTTTCCCACAGAGACGGACATTACTTTCTACATAATTATCCGCAGGTGCGTATTTTATTTCCAATCTTTCCAATTCTGTCTTTAACATTGATCACAGCTTCTGTAATTAATATTTCATAATTATAAAATGCAAGACTTTAATAATCCTTCACTGGTGAGTTACACGAACATTTATATCTGCAGGAAGACTCTCTTCTACACGGTGAACTTGATACTGCCGACGGTTCTGATCTCTTTCCTCTGCGTGCTCGTTTTCTACCTTCCGGCGGAGGCTGGTGAGAAAGTCACTTTGGGCATTAGCATTCTTCTATCACTGGTCGTGTTCCTCCTGTTAGTCAGCAAAATTTTGCCACCAACTTCTCTGGTGCTGCCATTGATAGCCAAATATCTGCTCTTCACTTTCATTATGAATACTGTGAGTATCCTCGTGACTGTGATCATCATCAACTGGAACTTCCGCGGGCCGAGAACCCACAGGATGCCTCAGCTCATACGCAAGATCTTCCTTAAATATCTGCCAGCGATCTTGTTAATGAAACGACCGAAGAAAACGCGGTTGAGGTATGAATTTCTTTTATTTATTAAAATATATTATTAATGATAATAATTGTAATACTCGCAAAATAATCAAAAATTTTATTCTGATTGGAAGTATAAAATAAATACTCTTACAAAAAAATCAAGATCAGTTTAACTGGACATAAAGATTGTAGCTTGAAAAAGTTCCCGGAATTGGTTTATTACACAGAAATAAATAACCTTACATCTATTTACATAATATTTCCTTCAAACTAAGTTCCTTAGGCAGTGACAAACTTTTGCCAACATTCGTAAAGTTGTTGGAAGCATTCCTGGAAACCATTTTTTGATACCACTTTCACTGTTCTCGTCGCGTTTGCAATGACTTCTTTGGCGCTCGCGAATTGTTGTCCTTTCAATTTTTAACCACGAAAATAGAAAAAAGTCGGGCGGTGACAAGTCCAGGAAATATGGCGGTTGCACCAAAGCCCGACTTTTTTAGTAAATATAGGTATAAGGTTATTTATTTCAGTGTAATAAACCAATTCTGGGAACTTTTTGAAGCTAGTAGTAGATATCTACAGTAGATTTTAATTAATTAAATATTGCTGAAGTATTGTAAGGATTTTCAATTCATTTTCATCGAATACCACTCAAATAAACGAATATTATTTCATTAGATGGATGATGGAGATACCAAACGTAACACTGCCAGCTTCGACATACTCGGGTAGTCCGACCGAGGTGCCGAAGCATCTGCCAGCCTCTCTGGCGAAATCGAAGATGGAGGTGATGGAGCTATCCGATCTGCATCATCCAAATTGCAAGATTAATCGTAAGGTTCACCACACCACGAGCAGTTCCAGCGGTGCTGGAGCAGGGGAGGGCATGGGTGATAGAAGAGGATCCGAGAGTTCGGATTCAGTATTGCTCAGCCCGGAAGCCAGCAAGGCCACCGAAGCTGTGGAGTTCATAGCCGAGCATCTTAGGAACGAGGACTTGTATATACAAGTGAGAATCCTCGCAATCTTTTTACGCGAATAAAACACTCTTAAGGCGGTATTCATAGTCGGTTCTTATATTTAAGACCGTCTTAAGCACAATCTCAAAATGTTATATCATTGGCTATTTCATTGGCCGAGCGGAATCTTAAGTCCACTTAAGACTCGACTTAGACAATCTTAAATATAAGAACCGACTATGAATACCGGCCTTAGACAACTGCTTTTCTAAATAATCTCTTCTCGATATCTCTCTTTCAGACAAGGGAGGATTGGAAATACGTCGCAATGGTGATTGATCGACTGCAACTTTATATATTCTTTATAGTGACGACCGCGGGTACCGTCGGGATCCTAATGGACGCGCCTCATATTTTTGAGTATGTGGACCAGGATCGTATCATAGAAATTTATCGCGGAAAATAATCCGATTTGTCCCAACGAAGCGCAATCACAAATAATATGCCATCGTTACGCGACCGTTCTCATTTCGTCCCTTTTCGAAATCGACCTCATAACGCCACGTGAATAATTTGGTCATTTCAATTGTAAGCGTAAAACGCTTACAACTCAGGCGGCTGTTTAATAAGTAATTATTTTTTATACCTACAGATTTTTATGAAATCCCATGCAAAGTACAAATTTATTTGACGAAAGTCTCGATACAATCTTCTGCCATTATGCGCATATTTCGGTCTTGTGTAATTGTAAGATTGTAAAATCCGATTTGTAAGCTCTCTCAATGACGAAACTCGAGCGATCGAAATGGCATACATTATGTAGATAATAATTCCACTAGTGTTAATCATGGCTGCCTCTGCGATTATTGTCTTCCCCGATGCCATTAACTTCCGGTAGCTCCATTGCGACACGCTTAGACGAAGGATTTACGAAACGACTATCGAATGGTTGTCATTCTTCATTTTACCGAAGAAATAGGTATTTCCAAAGTTTTTAAACACGAGAAATCATATTATAACAGATTACTTGTCAACTTCATAATATTTGTAAGATAATATTTTGTTAGCTAGAATTCTCTTTAATATTATGGTTTTAAAATTAAGAACTTGTTTTTTTAAAATTTGGAGAGTTTATTTTTCATAATAATATATTAGCAAGAATCTTAATAATTACGAAATGGGTAAATTTATGCTAGAAAGAATTTGATTTAATTTATTCCCGACACAAAACGTTTTATATGACGTTTTGTACAGTGGTTATAAATATTATTGGAAATACTATGATTGCTCTTTTAAGAGTGTAGTTATCACGTAACACATTTAATGTTAAACGATGAAATCCGCTTGTGTAGTATTATATATCGTATCTAGAAAAATACGGAATTAGTTAATGAAACTTTGGCAAAATTACTGTAACATTAATATAATGATGGTACGCACAAACCTGTTTAGTCAACTTATCGATATCTCTTAATTAGAATACAAATAATCCAATAGTCTAGTAAGTTAAGAAAATATGTAAAACGAGAATATTATTTATCATAAAGTAATTCAGACTTACAGGAATTCACGTTTAACATTAAAAATTATGTAAAATGATTGCGTATTTTTCTAGAACTATAATTTCATCACAATTTATTAATGCATTTATAGTTTTCCTCTTTTGTGTTTAAGTTACTCTAAGCTATATACGCGCGTTTGACGTCTATATACGTTAGTGTTAAACGTGTGAGAGAAAACAGCCCTGTATTTAATCTCTCGACCATAATTTTAGCGATCAGCTTCAACCAAATCGATCAAATTCTCGATATCAAAGTTACAAATCTCCGCATAAGATAAGATCGAAACGTTCTTTACGACGCGCATCCATATGCGGGTGGTCATGCAGAGTCAATCGCGATAATGTTTTAGATATAAATTTGAAATAATTTTGATAATAATCGTGCAAGTCGTCACATCGTAATTTAGTCGATTTCGCGTTTGATACTCGTTGTCATGGCATTGATCATAAATATTGATAGAATTACAACGATCTTGACACATTCGTCAGACATACGAACAAGCTCATAATGACGAATTTCACGCAAACAAGACGTTGTAAGTTAAATTAATTACGAAGGGATACGCACTCGTATCTAATCAATGACTCTCGGGAGACTCGGAAAGCCAATCCAAATCAAGACATTTTAAATCATAATTTGTAGTACACACACAAATCTATCTAGTAAGAAAATCGAATATATCTTGTTGCAAACAGAAATTGAACTTTGACAGTGCACTTTGACTTGGTTGGCCTTCTTAAAAAATAGCTCATGCTCTCATATTGCATTTATTTATTACACGAAAATATATGTATGTGTAAACAATACTGAATATTAATTAATATACTATTTAAAAAACATGTAGACATAATTTACGCATTTCTTTTTGATTGTACTTCTTGCTTCAAATTTTTTTTTCTAATTAGATTAACAAATATCTCAGTCTCACTTTACAGTGAAACGACTCTTATTATCAGTTTATTGTCACTTATGCAAGATATAATTTATATAAGAAATTGTATTTTATTGAGTAAAACATAATTAAATGGATTAAAAACAAATAATCAAGCTGAGTTAAATGCGGGATGAGAATATGAGCCAAAGTTTCGCGCCAATAATTATGCGCATATTAGGAAGCACGATTCTTCGTCATAAGAACGCCGTGCGTTAATAGAACATCATAGCCATGCTTACCGTATATATTGTACAGAGAGACTGTTAAACGGTCAAGTTTTCTCTAATAAAGAACGTTCAGTCCGGGAGAAGGTTGCAGTCGACTGTTGGATATCGAGGATTTTGTTACGAGTAGTAAAACAACCGAAAACCGTAACCTCTTATATTTCAAATCAAAGTAAATTATATTCGACAACAACTGGCCAAATTGATTAATTAGAAATATTCTTACTACGTTAGCGACCACAGGTTTTGGTTCATTTAACGAGCAGAATTTTAATAATTTTTAATAATTTTGATCTCTTATATTTCTTTATAATTTTGTGCAGTTGCAATTTCTTGCAATATCTCTCGATGTATAAATATCTAAAAATTTATAATATTTATAAATTTCTTTCTAGTTTTACAGTTTGCAAAGGTTAAGACAGTTTATTTAATTACGCGTCGATTGTTAATTCACCAACTTCGTAGAATTTTTTAATGTAATTAGTGGCATTATTGTGTGAATTAACAGTTATCCTGTTTGATAAAGTTAATGTTAATGTTATAGTTGTTATAGTTTTTTCAAATGCATCTAAATCTGTTATTGTATAAGCCGATCGTTATGTTTATCAAAGCAAATAGTAAAATTATTTTAGACTTACTTGAAGACGCTTGATAACGACAGCATAGGAGGACACAGAATTCCAGAATAAAAAGATGTCCTTGTTTATAATTACTTGAGTCAATCTTATCTTTGAATGCGTGGAGTACATTTTTACCTAGTTTTTAACAAAAATTTATAATATATGTTCTTTTTTCATCTTTTGCTCGATTAACAATATTTACTTACAAATTTTGTTTTACTTACAAATTTCGTATTTAAAACAAATTTACATTGCAATGTAGTTTGTTAAAGAAAAGTTTTTGTACACCCTTGATTTATCGACAATGTTTTATATCGTTATACAACGCCGTTACTTATTGATAGCGCATGTCGTGTCTTCCTGGAAAGAAATACAATAATTAAAATTTAGAAACCAAGCATATTCCGTTTTGTTCCATCCCTCTCATGTCAATAGGTTTCGTGTAATTTATTGGGCGCAATTTAACATGACACAATAAACGAGATTATACAGTTCAGCTCGTGCATATGTGTTTTTTATCTACTGCGAAAAGGAAGACTATCGTATCAGCGAATGTGTATTATAGTTTACTTTGCGTATGAAACAAAGAACTGAAAATTGTTGAATCGAAAGTTTGTACTTTATTATGCATGATGAATAACATAGTGACTATATATTCGTGCATTACTGTATGTTGGTAGGTAAAAGAGAAATTTAACATAAAAGTTAAGTAGTCCTTTTTATAATGAAATAATGCATCAATAAAACTCATGGAATTTTATACCTTCACGTTTTTTACATGTCTTGACTAATCTCATAGTCGCACTTTGCAGCGTAATGTTCCAAATTGCAACTCTGTGTAAATAAAGCATTGAAGAATGACATTCCTCTTTCAAATCGCCGATAAAAACCCATATACAACAAATTAAGTGTTCGTGTACGACCGAAAGAAAAAAAGAGGAAAATGAAAGACGTTTATTTTCATTTCATTTATTTCAACAATTTCATAATAACGTAATAATGTTAATAATATTACAATACGGCGATTACAGTGCTCACCAGTTAACAGGGATTCTCATATCGATCAACGTTGCCTCGAAAAGGAGCCCAGCGTAGAAATATAACAAATTTTTATTCACGCTCTCTTATATCTCCTCCGGTATGGATTTACTATTATCGGACCAGGCTGTTATCGGAGGCATAATTAAAAGTCAAGTGAGATCGGGTGAGTTCAGTTCAATTGCATCGTCCCACCAGGGTCTATGGAAACAGTAACATTTTTTTCTCTCCTCGCTCTTCTCTCCTCGCATTCTCGATGGCGATCGATAACGCGCACCTTAATTGTCGATCTTAACGACTGGTGTAACGGTGGACAATACGAGGCGATTTCTTTCTTTTTAAAGTACGTAAGGAATAAAGATATAGGTAGATAATGAAGAGAGTTAGATCGCGCTCTACATAGTCGGTTTTTCTGAAATCGCATCAGCACGGCTTTTAACGTCCTTTAAATTCAATAGGTTAGCATCGAGAGATAATTAAGTTGTAACTTCTTTTTTCATTGTTAGTTTAGAGAGAAAGTGATCTCGATAAAGTTCGACCCTAACTGCTAATAGACTACCTTTGAATCACCCCTATAATTACTGTCAGAGTATAACTACGTCGCTATTGATTACAGGCTAGCTTTAATATTCAGTTAATCGATTATTAACCATTTTCTTTTATCCATTATTACGAATATGACTTTAGCATTCAATAGTTTAAATATATATAGTTTATGTTTAGTGGTACATGCTTAATAGTTTTGCTTTTATTTATTTATTTGTTTATTATTATTTTTTTTTTTCTGTGATAATTTAGAAATTATATTTCTTCCTCGCTATCTCGCTAATCATCCAGCGCGAATTCTCATTTCCTTGTCTTTGTTTTTTAAATAGTATTTTTTTCTTCTTTTGACAGGACAACGCAGCTTCCTGTGAAATCGCGCATGGTGAGTTAGCTGAACGAGGATTCAAAACGGAAGGAAACGAGTATTGCCTGCCGGAAATAACTGTGTGCACTTTTGCTTTCGTAAAAATTCATTTTTAAATTCTGTTGGCTGTGACGCGTTTTTTCTTATCTCTGTTTTCTTTTTATATATTTTTTTTCCTGCCCGTCTCATTCACCGTGAAATTCTGACGCAAAATATGTAATACTCGCTCGATTCGAACTCAGGATTTTGTTTTCTCTCTCGTCCGCGATTTCGCGCAGTAAATCTGCATATTACACGGCATTTTATATTTGAGAGCATATGGCAATTTAAAAGAAATGTGAAGCTATATTAAAGAAAAAATAATACTTTCGTTTATACTTGCAAACGTTATATGTTTTAGGTTGCTCTCTGTTAAACCGATGTTATATATAATAATGTCAGATATAAATAAATTTTTTTTTTCTGATATTATATCCGTTTCTTTATTTTGAAGAAATAAACTTATTGGCAAAGAGTAACAAAGGTCTTAGTTACTTTTTTCAGAATATACGGTTTAGTAAATTAATATAATAGCGAAATAAAACAATTGAACCTTTCTTTAAAATCTGCAACAATTTGTGGAGTCATTTCGCAGATTCTCCTCGATCCTCGTAACAAATTAATTCGTAATCGATACTTCCGCGCCGCGGTTGATCTCCCTCACGTTAATTACATTCCTATTCAGCCCTATCGCGTACGCGTTCGCTCCACAGCGCGCTCGTTTACGCTTTAAGGATTAGCTAAAAATTTGGCACTTGAACTTACGTTTCACCTAATCAGTTAGTCTAATTAATTAATTCACCACCGTTGTAAAAAGAGATACGTGCGCACGAGCATATCTTAATTACTTCTTTTTTATCTGGTTTTCTCGCTTTCGCCCATGTTAATCGACCGGTCAACTCGGGTGATTGATCATTGTAATTCTTTACAAACAATGGCACAGTGGAATTTACACGCAAACCTTGCCCCGAGCCGCGCCGGCAAAACGATTCGATGATACTAACGCGACACTCGAAATCCGCGTCGCTGCGTATGCGATGGCACAAAAAGCGTCGTTTTGCTCTTGCCGTTCTGTCGTGATGGCTCCACGAGCCATCGAACATAAATACGATGGCGTAGTTTCATATCGAAAACATCCTGTATCGTGCGATTGTTCCATCAAGAGCGATTTAACCCGAGATTGGATGCGTGGGCTTTCCAATCGGAAGAATATTGGAAAAATGCCCTTTGTATCGACTATTAGTCTACTATTGTGTTTTATCCGATCCGAAAAAAATCTGCTTGCAATACTTCAGTATTTGTACTATTTTCATGGGATTTATATATGATATTTTTTGACAATATGGTAATATTTTTTTGTAGTAATATAGTATTATTTTACGGCAATCGTTGCGTTTCGCTCCCTGTGTCAGATCTCTTCTCTTCGTAAAAATTTACTGTAAGAATTTAATGCAGTGATCGATAAGCAGAACGACGCGATTCATGTAACGAGCAGCAATATCCTACGCGGACGATATCTCGTTTCGCTTAATTTAACAACGGGGCTGAGCGCGAGCAACGATTTACACGCTACGTGTCGTCGATATAATTAAACCTCTGTCGCGTATATAATATATAATACATGTATATACGCATATATATACATGTATGTATAAAGAGCGGTCTAATAAGAACGGGCAAGGGATCGTCGATCTTCCGAACGTCTCCACCGATCCAAAGCCGCCTCTTTTCCAAGTCAGACATACTATTTAAAAAGTGAAAAACGTAATTGCCTCTATTTTCTTCATAGCTTCGGCGCTTCAGTCCCTGCAATATGACTGTAACAAAGATTAGTGATAATCATTCTTGTTAGTGTCACTTCTCCAAGTCGCTCTCCGTCGAAAGCGTGCGTGTGAATAATTTATTATGAAAAATTCACACTGTCTCCAAAAGTCAGCACAAATTGAAGCTTCGCGCGTTCAAAAAACGCACTGCCATAGTCGATCCGATCATATCCACCGGATCGAATAATATGTTAATGACGTGACCGTCAATGAGTCAGTAATTTTTTGTTGACTTTTAAGTGTCGTGAGTTTCATTCGATCAAATCTTCATTTTGTTAAATTCTCAGTTATTCAATCATGATTTCAGCAAAATGCATAAGTGTAATTACGTGCATTTGTTTGCAGGTAAAGTTGTATAATCAACCCCTCGGAGGGAGAATTATTTGAACAAAGTCCCGATGATCTCGTCCCATGTCGCCTTTCGCTTTCCGTCGTGCGGCTAGTTTCAGTGCTAGATCTACTAGTTTGTAGTAGAGTTTATCGCTAGAGCTTCAACTACTTACATCACAGCGAGCTACTAACGCTGAACAGCCGCGAGCAGTTGCAACGACTTTCGTCGAAGCCTTGATTACATCCCCTTGAGCGATATTTGGTGCAAACGGGATCAGTTCACGCGAGTACTTGATGATCTTTACAGCGACGATCTCGCGAAAACTTTGCAACCGAGAAAACTCGTCAGCTATACTAGGCGACTAATGGCGGAAGACTTTGGCATGCTATAGTATAATAGACCTTACGATAAGTTACACTCGACGGACAGAGTGCCGTCGATACTCTCGCGTTAATTAGAGGTAGTATTACATATATCAAGAAGTATAGTTTTCGTCGTCAGCCGCTTGGAGTCATCGGGGGATTGTCTTGACACTTAAACGACAGGCATAATTGATGAGCAATCTTAATTATCTCTATCGGTCCTTAGATAAAGTTCTTAAAACGCATGAATAATTAATAGGAGTCGAGTGAAACAGGCTAAAAGTGCTATGAAACTCGCATACGGGTTAACTCGTTATAGCCCGTATGTCAGGAATACCAGAATACTTTACTTAAGAATTTTTATACAACTGAAGAAAAATTTACATTTGGGTATAACGGGTTAATTTCTACGTCACGACGGAAGTGTTGCATCGGCTCGATAAAACGAGGCTCAAATTTCGGAATTGGATTATTGATTTCAAATTGCAAATAACGTCCTAACGATAACGATATTTTTTTTATTTGCTTTCGATCTTATTTCTGTGATTTCTTGCTTGTTGATCGATAGATGAGACGTTCGAAAAATCTCTTATCGCTCAGCGCCGAATTTTCTTTTCTTCACCCTGTACATCTGCATTACTACGATATCCTATAAGCCTATCAACCTTCGTTTAGTTAACTTGTATATTTATTTTTTTTCTCTCTTTCTCCCTGTCCACCGCAACTACTCCTTAATTGGGAACGATTCGATTCGCGATCGGAAGTCGACTTAATCGTATATCAACGTCGTAGAAAGGAGATGTCAACATTTCGTACACAGGCGAAGAGTCTCGTAGCTAATACGTTTTAATATTATTATTGTTATTATATTAGTAGTAATAGTAATATTATCGTTATCGTTAATCGTTATCACTAATATTATCATTATTATTATTTCTTTTTATTACAAGATTACAGTTTATATATAACAGCCCCGCGCATATTAAGCTGAGTTGTCGGTTTTTAAAGGCGCAAGTCACGTTAATGCCGCTTATCTTACTCCTTCTTTTCTCACTTTCTCTCTTTTTTTCTTATTCGGTCATTCGCTTCAATGTTCAATTTGTACAAAAATTTCATTGTCTGCCGCCGCTTTCATCTAATTTTCACAAATTAATATATGGAAAACAATTACAAGTCAAAGAAACTCACTAGTTCTTTTAAATTCATCTACAAAAAGCTTGGATCACGCATTTTATGTAAATTTATATTATTCAAAAATAATCAAAATTTACAAAATATTATATTTTTTTACAAAAAATTAGGAATATTTTCTAGTTATTCCTTTAAAATAAAATTATAAAACTAGAAAAAGTTAAAATGTTAAGATATATTAAAAGTATAAAGTTTGCATTCAAAAATGTTAAGATATTTAACTATATATTTCAATCTCTACCAATTTAAATTATTAATTTTTCAAATATACATATATAATAATAGCAATAATGAAAATATAACACAATTGAGATGAAAATTTTTGTTTTATAAAATTAACTAAAGGTTTTTACACATGTAATTTATTATTAAAATTGACTAAGAACAGAAAAAATTGACAAACAACAAAAACTCTTTTAATTTCATATCTTTGTCGCTCGATAAATCTATCCAGGCTTATGACTATTCATTATAATTATTTTCAATTATGAAAGCGGCGGATAATCATACCAACATTCAAGTACGTTTGCTGCATCATCTTCGGAATACTGTTTATATCGAGTTCAAGGAGGTGGAAACTTTTCATGTAAAGTGCGTGTCACGTTTCGTCTGAATTGAAAATTTACTTTCATGCGAATTTGAGTGCATGATAATCTCTCAGCAAGAATCTTTCATGGCAAAATTCTCCTTACGATTCCTTGCTGCAGAAATCACGAGACGAAATCTGTTTTAAATATTTCCATAACCGTAAGAGCGCTTGAGTTTCATATATATCGTAAAATTAGGCAAGTTTGCATCACGGTGAGAAAGAGATTTCGGAGCGTTCAAAACTCCGACGCGCTAGAGTTACTTGATTTAATTATAAGCTTCAATTATGATTGCTGATTATCTATACGTATTGTAATTTTCTTTTATATATAAACCAAATAATTTCCCTCCTTAGATGCAAACTATCCTGCGATATCGAAAATCTCGCGTTGTTTTGTTATCGTTAGTTTTCGTCACAAAGAAGCTATTTCCATGTAAAGGAAAAAACTGTTATTCTTGTCGTCGCTTGCGGTTGTGTGTGTGTGTGTGTGTGTGTGTGTGTGTGTGTGTGTGCTTATTAATTTATAGGAAAATTAATCAGCAGTTGTTAACGACAAATTACAGTGAGCAATTTTCTGTTTTCAACGTGAATATCAACATGCGATATGTGATAATGCACATTTATAAGTATAATTATAGAACAAGTATAGTCGTATAGTATCGCGTACCGTGGTACGTATTATTATTATTTTTTTCTATCTAATCGTTAAACCTCGATTATACATTAAGATCACGCGTTGTTTCGCTAACACGACTTTTTGATACCCGTAATGTTCTAGGACTCGTAATCCATGTACATCGCTGTTTCTAGATTAATTTTATATTTGCGATATAATTAATTGCAATCAGTTTGATGCATCGTATTACATTTTGTGCATAACAATCGCGGTTAAACAACCAGAGGGTTCATTAAAAGAAGTCCTAGCAATGAAATTATTCTCTTCTAATTATTCGAAACTGTGGCAACTCTTCGGTAATTTTACTAATAAATTTAAGAAAATTATATTAATAAGGAATAGCCTCTAAATGTTGTAATTTTTAAAACAATTATCAATTTGAAGAAAAGTCTGCATCTGTATAGAACGAAACATAAAGTCTAACCACATTTTTCTGCCTAGTCTGTATGTAAAAACGAATAGCATATTCTTATCGCAATGAAAACGACATTGCTAATCACCTTTCCACCAACTTGAACTACAGCAAACGCACATTTAAAAGAAACGATAAGATTAAATGTCTTACAATGACAAAAATTGCAAAGGCATTGAAAAACCTCTATTTTACCTCATTAACTTCTTTGGAAACGATGTAATCAACGGCACTTTGTAGCCTGGAAGTAGGAGGATATACGTTTCCTTATCAGAACTATAACGTTTGAGAACCTTATTCTATCTTTCGTGTAGCGGGAAAAATTAACTTGAAAATGCAAATTTTTTTTTAAAGAATTATAAATATATATAAAAATATGATCTTAGCAAAAATGACTTTTTGAAGATAAAATTAAAGAATTGAAAAACGGACATATTTCCAATTATCAAATATATTCTTTTCCTATCAAGTATATAAATTCCTGATTTTTCCATCTTCCTACTTCCAAAGCGCGATGTGTGGCATCGGTTGTTCTAGTTCTAAAGTACTAGATCAGTTCAGCATGTATATTTGGTTCATAAGACCAGGCATAACGTCATTATCTCGCCAAGTCAATTAGAGGCTAATCGAGCCATTTATTAATTTTTATAAAGGGCAATCGTATCGGCATTAAAACGTCGATGTCTCGAACTACACGTTTATTTCTTTTTTCAGCGAATTATTTCCTTGATTTCTCCTTAACTATTGATACTTATAGTGATTAATCGCATTTCTCGTCTAAAAATTTCTATCTCCCTTACGAGTTTAATACATTCGACGTTAGTCTGCTTATTTCTTTTCTTTTTGTTGTTTTCCGCGCGCTAGAGATCAAAAAACATCGTATTCTTACTATACTTCTACGCGTAATCCCGTCCACGATACAACATGATCAACAACGATTCATTACTTTAATAATCTTTAATAGTATTTAAAAGATAACGTGATTGGTTGTCGCGTATCCAGTGCCGATGGCCGAAAAATGTACGATACGACTTGAGTTCGTCTCCCTGATGTCTCGTCGAGACGACGTCCGCCTACGAGTCTGTCCGTGAGCAAGAGCAACTTCCTTTCTTTATCGGTCGCCATCCCACGTTGCTTTTTCTTCTTCCTAGCATGACTAATCGACTCCGTCGCTTCCGCGATTTTCTACCACACTCTCGAGCGGCTCGTGAATTAGCAGAAGACGTGACAAGTGTTAATTTTTTGAATGTACTCGAAAATGAAGTTATGTTCTCTGTATCGTTTTTACGAATAAAAAAGATATTTATCATGATGAACCCATTCGTTGATCGTAGTATTTAGTATTGCAATGTTAATTTATACATAGTATAGTTACTCAATTTTAACTGCCGATATTCAATGTCAGCGGAAACGCGCCGCAGTATTTCTGAAGGTAACGGAACGAGAGACATTGAAGTTACATATTTTTTCTAATAGAAGAGAAATAAAAGCCCACGCTTTTTTTTAGCTTTTGCTCTCCAAAACGATTTTTAAATGTTGAAAGAACTTACAGTGCTATCGCGATAACGACTTCTGTAATGGTATCATTACAGGGAAGGAAAAAGATTGATGGCGTCAAACAATAAAACGTACGCGAATATCTGTATGTACTATGTACTACAAAATGTAAGTACGTCTGCGTAAGCTCGCGTTTTATATGTGTAAGAGATAATGATCCGTTTTCTCGGCACACATCCAACGAAAAATATATCTGTTTTGCTTGAAATTAAATAATTAAAAAATATGGAATTTTCGGCTGTTCGATTTTCATAACTTATAAACTCAGATAGTCAATTTGAAAAGCTAATTCTCTTATTCTCGAAATACAGAGCTGTTTAATATTCTAGTACACATGTTCAATATGGAGCTTTTATTTTACATAATCCTAATACAAAATAGGGATTGGAAACTTACATTTTGCGTTAAATATGCGACGAGAATGCGGATTAATAATGGAACAGTTCAAACTTGCAGACACGAAAGAAAGTACATTGCTCGAAACTGAATTTGTTACAGCGGAAGTTATCGAACAATCACAACCATCCTTCGCATTTTTCCCCCGCGTCCGATTTCTGCATCCTTCCGTAGTGTCCTTCGGATCTCTCTTGCGACCTACTCGAGAGAGTATTTTATGTTATGTCACCGCCACTTAAATCGTAATACAAATCCCCCGTTTATTAAGTCGTCGTCGATTTTTACATACTAATGATACTGATAAGAAAAATTCTCTGGCATTATTTGAATTACCTTGGCAGTTCATCGTGTGTATTCTGAAAGAGTAACCTGTGCGTTTTACCTTTAAAACCCAACCCTTGTCCTGCTCCGCCCTTTTTCTACCTCTTTGCCGGTTTTTCTCTTTCCCTCTTCGTCACTTCGTTTTGTACGGGAAAAAAGGACCCGTCGCCAGCATTCTCGAGCGCTTCTTTTCGCATCTTGTCATGGGCAAGGACCAATGTCAACTGACAAATAGTAATTTCCCAAATTTCTTTAGGATATTACAGTTTATGTATTCTCGAGAACTTCAGTCACACTTGAAAACTTTGATTTTATATCGGTGTTTTTCTGAGCACACTACTTTACATTTTAATTTTATAATTCCTTGAAATTTATATTTTTTAAAATTTATGTGTTTGGGGATTCTCGAATTTGGAGTCTTTATGCGGATTCGTAGAAACGTTACGAAACTTGTCTGGATTGCCGTAAAAGTCTCTTAAACCTAACAATACTGATCCTCGGATACATTCGAAGATTTCTATATCGTACTAACCTTGGGCCGCAGAAAAGTATTTTTAACTCATTGGCAAATCACGGTTCCGTGCGTATTATCGCTCTCGCATGATGTTACGTGCGTGTGTGTACGTGTGTATGTGTGGTACATCCCCAAGTAGTAGTCGCGGAGGACAGAGTCGAATACTCTTCTTGATTCGATTGTTACTTATCGCTATGAAAATTCGTAATTGGATCTTTTATAGAACTAATTATTTGACTCGTTCAACAAAATGTACCACCTCAACTGTACAAAGTGTTCGTCACATCGACTGCTCTCAGGGATGCGTGTAACAAACCAGTGTACGTGTTCTTCGCGTATGCTCTATTCCCGCGTGTCCCTGTGTAACGTGTCCTTCGTTTACACGCGTGCGCTCGCGCCGTTTATAAACGTGTTTCGCTAAGGCGTCCTCGTGGGATAATTATACGATAAAGTTTTATCGTTACTATTACGTAATTATTATTAGTACTATTATCGTTATTCTCATTATCGATAGTGTTATTATTTTCATTTTTTCTGGTATTATTATGTATATCATAAAGAAACGAAGTTACTCCCCGTATTGCTTTCTTCCTAACGCGCAGGTCTCCGAAACGAAGCGGCGTGCGAACCCGAAGATGAACACCCTTAAACTCGATCCGGCGGAAACCGGTTAAGGGCGGACGCTCGGTTGGAGCGTCGCGAGCGGCGTCCGTCGACGCCGGCGCCCGGCACGCAATCCTCGTCGGCCCCGGAACCACCGGCGGCAGACTGGCTTTTCTGAATCACGTGACGATGATATGCGGCGCTGACAGCAGGACGGTGATGGTAGCGATGATGGTGAACAGAGTAAAAATGATTAGGCACATCCTATCGATCACCATCGCCGCGAACTTCCAGTCGTTCGAAACCTTCGTGTTTTCATCCTCGCTCTTCAGTTGATTCGTTATTATCTAAAACAGGATTGTTATTTCACACATTAAAACTGTATTGATTGACTTCTAAAGAAGGATTTCGACTGGTATCGATTCTTTTCTATTTTCTCGCCATTTCTAAGTTTTAGATGTGATTTTTTACTTGGAACTTCGAACTTTGATACTTTTAGAATCTTAGAACATTGCCATCTTAAGGTTTAAAGACATTGAGATTTTACAATTTTGAGTCTTACAAATCATTGGGTTTTAAGTATCTTGAAACTTTAAAATCTTAGAACTTTGAAAGCTTGAAGTTTTGAGTTCAAAGGACCCTGTAACCCTATGATTTTGGAACTTTCGGGTGGGAGATTTAAAATCTTAAGATCTTGAAGTTAAATATTTAACAAATCTAAAAACACCGAAGAAATCCAAAGACTCTTCAGATTGTTGAATCAAATCGTTACCTTAATCTCCTTCAAGATTAACACAAGCTCGTAACGTGCGCAGAAGCACGCGTTCTGGAGTACCGTCTCGACCTGTGACGCTGGCGCGTCTTGCGGATGTGGATGATGATGTGGCGTATGCGAAATCTGATGGCCAGGATATGATGAGTGCGGCAGCGGCGTCGCGTGCTGATGGTGCGGCGTCGTAGGTGCGTGGCTATGATGATGATGGGGTGTCGTGTGTATGTGACTGTGGCCGTGACCCATCGCGTGCGCGTGATGAGGTCCGGGTGTGCTGTACACATTGTTTAGCAAATTGTTGTGAGACGCCAGCGCGTTGTCATCCAGGTCCAAGACGTTCGCCAAGAGGGACTTACTACTCCTCTGGTGCAGCTCCAGATCACCGTATGACTTGCTCGCACCTGGCATCCAAAAAGAAATTGTTAACTTAAACCAAGAGAAAGTTACAGAGAATTTATGTATAATTATTAACATAGCAGATAAACGTATTCTGTCGATATAAAAGACATCTCGCATTTAAATTACTTACACAAACAATGTTGCGATCAGCGATTCAATTGTTTGATTTATCATCAATATGCATTTAAAATTTATCTTCTTAAAATTATCTTACCCGTAACTGGAGATGGCTTCTGAGACTTTTGTACTGACTCTTTTTCTTCCTCCGGTCCTGGCCTTGACATACCGAGTATGCGAGGTAGCCAAAATAGGAAAACTATCCTAACCTGTAATGTAAATCAGAAAAATTTAACAGTATAGTCTAATATGTATTTATCTATTAATTATGTATATATGCATACAATAACGTAATCAAATTTAATTAAGGAACTCGGAAAATTTGCGACTTTTATTTATTATTCTTTGCAACAACTGTTCTTTTTAAATTTTTATTTCATTCTTTGTTTGTATCAAGTTAATAACAAAATATAATTATCATAATAATTATCGTATTATTTGTAAATTAATGATGATGCTAATTAAGGATTGAAAGAGCTACTTGCTTAGAGTATTGTTATCTTTTTCAATTTTTTGTTCAAGTGTCTTGACACTTTGTGGCTCAGAATAATTCACATTTGTTAATTTAACTTAACTTAGGTGCGTATGTTTCATTTACGGAAATCTGATCGCGCAGGAAATCAATCTCCGAAATTTACATTCTAATTAACGTGACGTCCGGCGAAAAATTCGATTATACATGATTTATTATCGCAGCGCGCATTCGGCAGAGTGGCCCTTAATTATTCGCCCATAAAATTCCTGATTTATCCATGATGAAAAGAGAACGATGTATCGGCTGCAACGGCGCATTGCATTTTAATTAAAACCATAATTATCTACCGATACGTACGGAAGTCATATAGCACCGGCAACGAATTGAATAGAGCTTCAACAAAGTGATTTTCGTCATAATTCTTGTGCAATTAAAAAGGGCGTTAACAAATTGTTTAGTGCATTTCCAAAACGACTCAGAGAATATTTTAAAAATTGATTAATTCTAAAGACAAAAAGAATACATAGATAGGTGAAATTAGCCAAATGAGTAAGCGATTTTTAGTAAAATTTGACGCAGTTTATTGTTGATTCGTTCAGATTTTATATTGCTGGATATTAATGTGTTCTATATTTTATCCAGTTAACTTTATGACGATAAAATCAGTCACTGTTTTTATTTTATTATCTTATCATGAATTTGTCAATTTTGCTGCTGAAAATTCATGTATCTCGATAAATTTCGCTTAAATTTAAATGAAATTTTGAAGCAAAATACATATATATTTTATAAAGATAACAAATATAAATATAAAATTGTATAAAATTAATTTTTTTATTAGTCATATTTATGATATTTTACTGCGTTCACGATATTAACTAACGCAATACTAGCATCGAAATACTAACGAGACGATTCAATTGTAACAATCGCAATGTTAAGTTATATGCTTATTGATCGGAGGAAATTACCCATTGACCCATTTCATGGGAATCAGCATTCCGATGATGATAGTTCAAGATGAGGATCGTGCTGACCACACTACTGGCCACCATAAACATGATGCAATTGAAATACGTCCCTGGAAGTATGAGAATAAATTAGTATAAAAATATAATTTGAAAGTAAGTCAAATTAACAAAAAATAATTGCGTAGTTTAATGCTTCAAGTTTGCTATGTTCGCTAGAGGTGCATTAATATTGTCTAACTTTATTCTTTTCTTTTAGCACTTTAACTTTTAAAAATTTTATTTTTCAATACAGTTATATATTAAATGCAATTAGTGAAATAGGTAGTTCTAAAAATTCATATTTTTCAAAAATATATGTGTAATCTCAAATAAATTATATTTTTCCAGAAATAAAATTATATTTGTATGATTGAACATTTTTTAATTGTAATTATAAATAATATTAATACATATTAAAACACAAGCAGTATTAAAACACAAGCAATATAATATTGTGGAATTATTTTAACTTTAAAAATGAAAGAGTACATTTGTTTGCCGGACGTATTGCACAACCAGAAAACATTGTCTTAGAGGAATGCGAACAGCTCCTCGTTCCTTTCTTCTCTCACTTTTTCCACTCAAACGGTTCACAATGGAGGTGATCAATCACATTGTTTTCTCACATTGAAAAATTAATTATATTGAAAATCAGTTAAAACAAGCTCACCTAAAAGCGGCACGGCGTCGGACGTCGCTGGCATTGTTTCGGCAACCATATTCAGGAACACAGTAAGGGACAAGAGGATGGTT
The DNA here is from genome assembly GCA_003063835.1 of Aphaenogaster floridana. NCBI lineage: Eukaryota > Metazoa > Arthropoda > Insecta > Hymenoptera > Formicidae > Aphaenogaster > Aphaenogaster floridana. The sequence continues at coordinate 2,732,131 of NJRP01000002.1, forward strand.
ACGCCTGCAAAAGAAGTTTGTTTCGATTAATTATTGTTAAAGTCGAATGCGTCGAGAAGGTGGCCGGGAGAGATCAATCCTTAATCCTTGAACACTCGAAGGGCCTTCAACGCGTAACAACCTCATGCTGAAGGCTTTTCGATTCTCAGCCTGTATCCTAAAGCAATGTAGTGTTTCCAACCTTGCCGTATCGGATGCAGTGACGTAGTTTACATTTTTTAAAGAAATAATATTAAAAGATTTATGTTATAAAGAGAAATATTTTCTCAAGAATGATACAATTTTGCTGGTTTCTACTTTTGATTAGGTCTTGAATAAGAAACTTCAGAGACAGTTTGCACCTCAAGTACCTTAAGTATCCGATATTACTCGAGCCTTGAACTCGGTACTCACTCGTGAACCGCCACGTCGCGTTAAGAGGCACTTTCAAATTATTTAGACTTTCAAAACGCCACGGCATCCGCGGCAGATGCCCCTCATCTGAATATCAGACTTTATTCGAGCTTTTTCGAGGCTCACGATAACACGCTAAGAGTTACCCTCGGATCCTTTAGAAACGCGAAAGTTAATTGTGATAGAGTCGCATTGTTTTCTTTCTTGATCGTTTTGTTTTTTCTTGAAATAGGACGTTTTTAATTCTTTCATCGTATTGGGAAACTGTTAAAGCGATTTATAGACAATTAAATTCGAAATAATAAGTCTAACAATAAGTAAAATAAAGCTTAAGGAATTAAATCTCATGGAGAAATAAAAAGAAAGAGAGAATAATTAAACAATTCGTATAGACGCGATACTTTACATGTTCAATCTTTTTTATAATATAAATCAATCTGTTTTGAGTGGAAAAAATTATTGCAAATGTAAAAATTGTTTAATACATATTTTTTGTCTCTAAATTGCTCAAGACGCTAAGACGACTGCTGTAAAATGATGTCTTTGTGTGGAGCCATTATTATCGTATCTCGATCTACGAATAGCTATAAGCTTTAAGGAAATTTGCAACGGAGACGTCTGCAATTGTTCGACATTGTCATTCCATTGTTGCCGTATCTCCGCGTCGGTGACGGCGATTGTCGCGATCGCTTCCGAATTCGATGGGGATTCAGCAACGCGCTTGTACGCTCGAAGAAACTCTACGACCTGAATAGAAGACTCGCCGAAGTTTGCGCGCCGGGACGCCGTTTCAATCGGGATCGGGGAAATCTAATCGCGTAAACGCCCGATGCGCTTATGGAACTCCCGCACCCCGGCTCTAATCATGGGAGCGTTTACACGGCAGTGTTAGACGAGGCAGGCAAGGAATCGGAATTATGCAGCCGAGCGATTCGAGCCGTAGGAGGCAGGATTTCTCCCGGGCATTCGGCTCCTTGGTAAATTCCAGAACGACCACGCTTATGAGGAAACAATGAAATAACATGTCATGGATAGCATCAATGCAATCTTTCTCTATCTATACAATTGCAATGTTGCAACTACGTACGCAAGAGAAAGTCTGAAAGCGCTTCATTACATCGCAATTAAGATGGCATCGGACATTTTTTCTGCTAGGAAAATTCTCTATGCTAAACTACAGTGTTAATTATCATCAATCGATTATTTGCCATTTTTTTAATTACAATGACTGTTCATTCCGATTTAACTACAGACTACACTATACGATCGATATTTTGGGGAACAATTAAAAAATCCAGTTGAGAATGCTAGAGTGAAATAGAACTTATTAAAAATAATTATAAACCAATTCTTAATTTTTTATAATAAAATAAAAAAATACTTTTATTTTAAATTCTAAATCTATATTATAAGTAACTTGTCCTGAAAATATTTCTGCGAACGTGTTATGTAGATTTCCTAGCATGCATCTTATATTCATGATATTCGACTGTTATCTACACGCAATTGCGTGAAATTCGCAATTCGGAGTTTGAATTCAATGAACTAAGTTTCGTATAGTGTAACGGAATTTTATCGGTACCAATTTCCATGTCGAAATGTCGATAAAGTCCTGCGGTTCTCGATTGCGAAAGAAACTCGCGACGACGCGGTACAGAATAGTTTCTTCACGGTGCCCGGATGCGGGAGAACCTGCCAACCGGAACTAGGTCGGACCTAATCGCGCAAACGTCTGATGCTCTTAGCAAACAGGGACGTGCTTAATCGCGAGAACGTTTACGGGCTGTCGGGGGCAATCGGAGTTTTGCATCGGAGTTGAAACTTGCCGAGGGAGAGTTTCTCGCCAGAATCGGGCGGCAGGGTAAACCCGAGGACGGCCATGCTGGCAATCAGGACGCACGGCACGATCAGGTTGAAAAAGTAGTAGAGTGTACGTCTTCTGATGATGACGACAAAAGTGATGTCTATGTACGGTTCCGGGCAGCAGTTGTAGTAGATTTCGTTCCTTTTACCGGGTACCCCTAAGTAAAACAAAAGAAGGAATTAATATTAATGATTGTATTATTGTTATATTAATATAACAATTAATTCTAAAACACAAACAAGAAATTAGAGACATGGATGCAGTGCACGATTTCCATAGATTTTCTAAACATAAAAATTTATAAAAATTATAAAGATTATAAAGATTTATGTAGTTCAACACTGAAAGTTGCTTACGTCTTAGAATTAAGAAATTAATGGAACTAAATGGTATTAACATTGTTCATCCATGTCCAACCAATTTCAAGAGGCGATAAACTTGAAATCTTTACTAAATTCTCGAGTAAATATTCAATCTAACGCTTAAATATGACGTCGTGCACGTACACAGGCAATCGATGTACTGCCAATAAAACGAAGTGCTCTCTCGAACGTAACAAAAGATTGCTGGAAGCGAAAAATTTCTCTTCTCTTCTCCGTGAATTATCCCGTGCAACAGGGCAAAGAAAAACGGAATATTCTATCTTACGCTATTCCCCTGGGTACAAACTAGTACGCTTTGCTGCAGCTGCAGTTACTTAAGATACATTTCTACCACAAGTCTCATAACCGCGGCACATACATTGCACGTGTACGCCGACCTACACTATTCCCACGCGTAATGCATCGTACAATTTTTCGAGAGATACACGAGATATGCGGAGCGAATGCTTTTATTCTTGCGTTGGAGGAACAATGAAGACATCGAGCCATTTCTTACGTTTACCTACAACGAATTTATCAACGGCGAATTACACGTAATTGGACAATATATCATAATTGCAATGTTTCTCTCGTAATTATGAGGGAGAAATACAAGCCAGATGTTTCTATCTTTGCACTACAATTCCAATACGGATATTACGTGAGTTCTATACATAAGTTCATTTTCAAACCATTACATTATGTGTAATCGAACAATAGAGTATACGATTACAACTCTTTTTTTTAGTACTGCTAATTGAAAGCTCCTGTTAAAGGAAAATGTCATTAATTAATCCTATCCTTCTTTTATTTTATTAATCTCGACAAAATTTATATTATTATAAATTTGAATTTAGCAATAAATATTATATATCTATTGAAGACGTATTCTGAAATCAAAATTGATCTCTGAAGTGTAAATTGTGCGATTCCTTGTGAATTGTAAATTTGAGTAAAGATGAGTTTTGACAGGAACTAATTTTATATGGAATATTGAAATAAAACGTAGAAAAAATTCTTTTTATTCGTAAGATTTAAATTTTAAAATCTTGTCTACATATTTAAATTGTAAAAAAATCTAAGCTTTCGCATAACTAGAGATTCATCAATCATTTCGCACATATCAGGAGTAAAACAAACTGTCTAATATATGGTATCAATATCTGGAAGTGAAAGATTGTAGCTTAAATCTGCCATTAAACAAATTCCTAGGCGATTATTCCAGCGGCTATTACGAACTATTATTCGCTCATCGAATCAAGCGAGCAGCAATTTCTCTTGCGACACTTCACCGATCGTCCGACGTGTTCGCCAGCGAAAACACTAAACTTCGGACGCGCGCGGAGCGAGCCGCCACGTCCCGCCTGACCCAGATGCAGGCAATTTTGACAGGGACAAAGTGTGGATCAATACCGGTTCCGATTTGCGAAACGATTGATCATCCGCCCGTGGCCGTGCAAGACTTTAGAATTGCTAATCGGCCGGGAATCACTTTCGGCGCCAGGGCAAACTATCCGGGCGTGGCGACGTGAACGGTTCCCGATAAGGACTGTAAAAACTCACCCAACAGATCCCACTCGCCGTTAGTGATGAAACTGCTGATGTCACCTCCGGTCTCGTCCTGCAGCTGCAGATCCAACTGTCGACAATTTATGACGGTCGATTAGAGGAAAGTTATTGCAACCGCGCCGCGTGTAAGACGGCTGTTTCGAGAGCTACGGAAAAGTCAGTTCTACAGTATAGCAGAAACACAGAAGAGAGAGAGTGTCGGCTTTTATTCTTTAAAAAGAATATCGTGCCATATATTAAAGCCAGAACTCTCTTTGCGCTATAGATTTTTCGGAGCACTTCTGGAACTTGAATTAATTAATTGTAATTTATTTCTTCTTTTCAAATTTTGTGTTATGAAATATTGTAGCATATTTTCTAAGAACTGAAAACGGTATTACTTATTTGCATAAAATAATTGACATAACAAATAGCGATAACTTTTAAAAAGTTAATAATGAAAAATAAAACAATAAAATATCATATGTAAATAATGTTATTTTTTACCAAATACTCTGTTCATTTATTGACTTCATATAGTCTTGTTGATACAATTTATGTGAGTTCATGTATATTTACGTTGTTCCATATAAAGCTTTTGCAAATTCCCGCAATTTCTGCGCGTTTGAATATCGATGCAAACTTTTTTCGAGTTGACGTTCGGGTGCAATCTATGACGAATTAATATCTGGGAGCGAATTGTTAAATGAAAATGGACGATCAAATCGAAAAGTCTGTTTTGCATCTCGTTCGTATTCAGCGGATCGAACCGAGCTCGGGAAAATCGTGGCATATTCCGTTGTCTTCCTTCCTTTTGCATGCGTTCGCTTCCATTTCGTTCTGCTTATTGTCCTCCTTAATGAACCCCTGAGCGTTCTCGAATTGCCTGGCACCGTGTAATTCGCATCCTCAATTTTAATTATTCCGAAGTTGCACGCTCGACATTTGAAGACTCGTTAGGTACATTGGTTGTATAGCAGAAACGCACGTTTGCACAATAAATCGGTATGCGCAAAGTGCACACGACTATGAAACTTTTGTCATTAGCAAAATTATTGTTACCGTAATCGTGTAACATTATTATGCTACGCAACTATCATGCTGTACAGTTATCATAATACAAAATATAATTTTTTAAATTAAACATTCTGCCGCTAATTTCAAGTTAATTTATGAGGAACATCAAGGAATCAACGCATCATAATATATTTTTGTATTATATCTCTGCTTTTTATATAAAATAGTTTTATAAATTTGTATTTTCATGTAGTTATCTTTTCGTCACTAATTCGATCCTATTTTATTTTATACCTACCTTAATTTATGAGAAGAGGTGATTTATGAATTATATATACATATATTTTTTATTTAGGCAAAATTTTTTAAAGAAAATGTTATAATATATTAAATTATATAATTCTGATTTTGTATATATTTATTTGCGATACAAAAACGCTAGAAAAAAATTCTTTCCGATAGACCGAGTTGTACAGATAAAATAATAACAGAGAAATGTGTTGGTGAGAATTCTGAATATCGCGGATTCTCACGTTCATTGTCCCCTAAACGCATCTTCCATGATTCGTAAATTTCCTGCGATTCACTCTGAAATGGCATTTGCCATCCATGCCGCTGGTGTTTCGACCAAACACCGAGTGCATTTTACGCTTGTATGGTATCTCTGAAGTATACATACGAATCGAGTATGCCGCGTGTTTCGAATATTTTGCAGAAAATAACATCATGCGCGTATTCTTGCAAAAACGTGTTTAACAACAAAAATAGTTAAAATATAAAATTATAAGGAATTAGGACTTTTCGTGAATGCATTATGTTTTCAATTTTTTATAATTCATATTTAATTATGTTAATTATATCTTATAATTTAAAAAAAGTTAAATGCATTTTTTATACAAGTTGTTCAAAAATAGATTTGCTATTTGAAGAGAGAAATTAAAATAATTAATTTTCAACAAAAATGTTGTCCGAATGTCAACGCGAAAAAATTTTACATTGATATTCAAAAAAGCACAGAAATAATTCTGAATTGTGACCAATTAAAGAAAATAGAAATTTGTAGTAAGTAAACATATGGATAAGAAAACTTTATCTAATGTTATAGTATATGCTTTCTTGTAATCTTGATCTGGCGAGAAACCAGAATAAATACCAAGATATTCAATGCTAAAACGAAATTGACACAAATATGTGGCATCCAATTATATCTTGCAATAAAGATATCAGTTTTATTACTGATTATTCCAATTTCCATATATATATTTATCTTTTTTAGAAAATTGCTTTATAGACTTCTCTCGCTTGGTTCAAATAAATAATCATTCAACACCGTTAAACGAGCGCAATTCCGAGAGCGCTATCCCGACTTGCATCGGAGATGGTGGAAAATGCGCCTCCATTACGCGATCGGAGTACTTTACTCAAAGCTCCGTTCTTAGAAATTTCGCCAATCGTTCTAGCGTGCGAATTTTACATTGGCAAACAGTGGAGATTTTCTCTCTCTCTCTCTCTCTCTCTCTCTCTCTCTCTCTCTCCTCCCCCCTCTCTCTCTCTCTGTCTCCCTCTTTCTCTCGTTCTCAGGCGCTAATCAAACTGCTCGACGCTGCCGCTTTGAATTATTTCCGGGTCTCGAGACCATACCGGCGAGAAGTACCGACGTGCTTTCGACAGATTGGAAAATTCGTAAGTTCGACATCTGTGCCGAAGAAGTGAACATCGGGACAGGATAGATCGGGAAACGACGACGATTGGTTGACCCAATTCCGTAATGCCTATCCCCTATACTCACCTGAAAGCCGTCGTACGTCCAGGAACCGAATTTCATCTCGCAGCGCTGATCGTCAAAGGGAAACCAGGTAATGTCTATCTTGCAAGTGCTCTTGAATATACCGGGCGGCACGTACAAGCAGGTCCCATTGTTCTTTACGACGACGTTCGTCGGATAAGTGCCATCAAAGCCCTCGTCAGCACTGTAACGAACAATCACGTTAACTTTTAACTTTTCGATGCTGGAATCAATGTAATCGGCGGATTTGACATGGTAAAAATCAAAAACTGATTAAATCAATCTCTAGATTCTGAAACAAAACGCTCGGGTTTTTTCCGCTTTATTTAGAGGGATAGAAAATTCGTATATATTTATTTACTAATGCATTCAGTTAAAAAAATTAAAATTATAAATATAAATAAAAAATAAATAAAAAATATTTTTTTAAAATTTATTAAAATTAAAATACGTAAGGCTGTAACAGTTTCAAATTAATATCGGCAAAGACTAACCTATGTTACGTTCATTATTTTCCAAGCAAATTATTTTATATCTTTTTTTTTGTTTTATATTTTCTATTATTTTTATTACTTATTTTCTATTTTTAACAGAAATGCTTTTTCACTATTAACGCCATTTTGTTTTATCACAGTCGTAATAGCTGTTTGTTTAATACTATTATGTGTTGTATAATTTTTGCGATTGAAAACGTTCGTAGGCTCATGTGGGACGTCCATCTTTCTTTACTCAGGAGACTAAACAATATTGGGGAACACGTGAGCAGAACCTAATATCAGAGCACTGATGTCCCCGAAGTAAACCCGTCGGTTTATTCCTTCTCTGCAATAATTCAGGGATAACTCGGTTGTCCCTAATGTTGCTTTCTGTCACAAGACAGACACACACGTACACATACACACACACAACGCCTACCTACCTTTTATAATCATTATATAGCGCAATTAATCCAGTCCTGTTCACTAATATCCATTTTAAAATTACTATTAATAAAAATAGTGGCATAATTCTAATTTCAAAATTAATTCTAATGTAATAAAGTTACACGGAAAGAACAGTTTTACCGAAATATTAAAAAATTTGACCAGATACAGATCTAAAAAATAATTTTGTTGGATCATCAAAATAATTATGTAGGACACTCCAACATAATGATAATGCTGCAAAAAGTTTTGATATTCTAGCAACTATTTTAGGCGTCCTACATAATTATTTTGATGATCCAACAAAATTATTTTTCAGATCTGTATCTGACCAAATTTTTTAATACTTCAGCAAAACCATTCTTTCCGTGTACACGAAATAGCGTGAATTGAAGATTATTAAATAAGATAGCGAGCAAAACTATTAAATACTAATAATATAATTTTAGTTATAAGTATGTAGGGTTTATATATGTAATGTTCCTTCCCGTGGTGTCAAGATGGGGGGGGGGAGAACACATCCTACAGTTTAGTAGAATATATCAACTTTAATATTGTTTGGTGCTATATGTTACCAATCACATACAAAAATGCGAATAGGTTAACAAATTGTTTATAATAAACAATAAATGAATAATTATTTTACATCTCGTTTTCAATAGTACTTAAAATAAAATGCATAAATTAAACATGTTTTTAATTTAAAAGAAGTTCTATTATTAGGTATCTATCTTATTGTACCTTATTGTACTAAACCTACGTGCTATATTGTCATTAGTATTTTTAAAATATTAATAAAATAACAAATAATTATGAAATATATTAAAGAACCAAATCAGCACAAAACTATTAGTTTTTATCAGTAAATTGAAGTGATTGAATATGATGTGGTTAATTAAATCTAAAATGCAAAATATTTAGAAATTTTCTTAAACCTTAAACCCCGGACATTCATAATTACCCCGGACACATTCAAAAAATCCCCCCGGACGTCCCCGGACGCCCTAAAAAAGAGGACGATGTCCGGGAAAAGAAGAACGGATAGCAACCCTACCTACACAAGTAAATAATTTCGTTAATTGCAACACATTCAAGTAGACTTTTTTAATAGAGCTAAATTTATATTTGTTTTAAAATTTTGTTAATATCAAATTACTCATATAGTCATTGACATATCGATCTAGATTTATTAAATATCATACTATCGATGATCAATCGCCATGACGGAATTTCGCTGTAGACGTTTAGAAAATATGTTGATAACAAACGGCCGCCATAAAAATAAACTGCCATCGTAACTACAGAGTAGCATTTAAGTGTGCAGTATATCTTGACATCCCGTGTAGTAAAATAAATTACCGCGAAGGTAAATGTTACTCTTTTGAAACGTTACTCGTGGCAATATTCTTCAAAATTTAAATACCGTATTCTCACCGAAATTTTTACAAAAATCCAATCTCTTATATGAAAGATTACAAGCAAGTTTTCGCGTTATCCCCACAATGGCAGGTCAAACATGTAAAAATAATTTTGAGTAAACAGTAAATATTTTACACGTTAACGTAAGAAGGATTTAGCACTTTATTCACAAATTAGATCAACTAAACTAATTAATAGGTTGCTGATTGTTGTAATGTACAAAGAGTTATTTATTTACTGATGATATATACATTTTATTTTCTAGCCTAGCATTTACTTAAATTTATTTATAATATCTTAACATAGAAATTTATGGTTAGAAAAAGCCTTGAATGTATCTATACATGTAATATTAAAATATAAATTAATAATATTGATAAATGAATTAAATAACTGTTTACGCAAAATGTTGAAATAACGTGTTCGAGAAATATTTATAAAAAAATTCTCTTTGGTTATATTATCTGTAATTATTTAAGATGTTATTAGAAACGAATTCTCGTAGGATTTAGTAGAATTTACTTGGATTTAGTGCAATATTCGATGACGTATGATTAAGTCTCAGTGGCGTTGCGTTAAAGCAGACTCGAATAGACTAGCAGAAGTTAATTATGGACGACTCTACCCCAGGCCTTTGACGTCCTACCTCGCTTGTCTTACACCCCGTTCGATTCCGTTCCATTTGCGTTAACTAATAGGAACAAACGCCAACTTTTTACATGCACTCGGACGCGAATTGACGCGATACTTATTTTTGCAACTTTTTCCAGAGAACCGACTTTTCCCTCGTTGTAGGAAGAATCAACAGCTCTGTCATAATTTTAGCGATTATTTGAGCAAACTACGCGATACTCGTAGAAAATGATACGAATGAGGCGAATGGTGTACTTATCAGTCATTTAAGCAACGTTCTCGTTTAAAAGTTAAAAACTGTTTTTAAACAATAAAAACGTATAATTTTTTTCATTTCGTTTCTACCAATGACTTTATACAAAAAAACGTAAAACGTAAATGATGCTTATATTAAAAGTTTCTTGTGAATGACATTTGTAAATGTGAATTTTCAGACCTTGGGAAGAACAGATACGAACGCTTTTGTTTAAGAGATATAATCAGAATATTTTTATGTAATAACATTTTATAAAAGAACTATAATATTTAAACTATCTGTTAAAATGTTAATTTAATTTTTATTTCTTTAAGTTTTGCAGAACGATTTTCTTCCGATAAAACAAAACATTAGTCTAACATCTTTAAAATTATTTTTTTTAATAATTGAGAACTTTTTGGTTAGTAACAAGACATTATCTCGAATTTTACTATCGTTACGTAATTTTTATCCGTTAAAGACATTTTTCTGACCGCAATGATGTGGAAAAAACGATAACTACGCCAAGACATAGTGATTCGAGATGGGATAGCTTAATTAAATTCTTTTTCATCATATGCCCCTTTAACCTGCAGCTTGATTACTCCTCTGGCTTAGAGTTTTATCCAGAAGTTTTAAATTTCTTAAAGATTCTTCATGATGGCTGGCTTTCCGCTCATTTAATAATGCAAATAAGACCTTGTAGCAGAAAAAGTTGAACGGTGGCTGCCTATTGAAGCGAATTTTTAAATCGATGTGGTAATAACAAAAATTTTCAGTTTATTCCGAGTTCGGTTTATTAAATCCTAATTGAAGAGTATTTGCGAAAACACGATTATTTTTACGCTTAGAATCATTGATAGAGAAACTTATTTTAGATAGTTAGTTTGACATTTAAAGTAATAATTAGGAAAACAGAGAGATAAGCAATAGCGTTAAAAAAAAGTTGGGACATATTAATTACTATGTGTGTACTCTGAAAATAATTAAGTAAATTGTATATATATATTAAATAAAGAAAGCTTTTATCTTCATCAAGACAAAGAGAAAATTCTATTATGTTGTGGTCTTAGTTTCCCGATAATACGCGCCGTATCCGTTTTCTTTATTTAATCAGGCGTACACGAGCTCACGAGCTTGGAGAAAATATTTGCAGGAAGGGATGGTGCGCTCCGGCCCCCGTTACATCCTACGAAATAGAATATTCTACTTCCAGTGCGTGCCTTGTGTGATAACGAGAAAGATCTAACAATAAGAGAAATTCTCCTGCGGAAGTCTTGAGGCTGTATCAAGCTTTTTAGCATCATCGCCGCATAGTTCGCATTGCATCATTTTTATATAATCTCGAAATAAACTGAAATCTACACCATTCATAAAAGTAATAAGGGCAAAAGAAATATTTCGTCTTTCCATTATTAAAACTAAAATTCTTCATGGACTCATTATTTACTTTGCAGTTTTTCGCGCGATGACGTGAATATTACGAGAATAAGAACGCCGTAAGATTTTAATTTGAGATTGTTCAAGATTAGATTATATATTTTTTTAATGTGTTACTCCACATTGTTTTGTTTCATATTTGGAACAGTATACAAATGTATGCATGTGTATATTTAAAACAAAAAAAATTTTTCTTTTTTGTGTATGGCTGACATATCGCTGATGTATACTACTGACGTGCTCTTCGAGTTGAACAAGATCGATCACAAACGATCGTTTATTATTTTTTAATCAATATGCAAGATAATTATTGTCTAGTGTTGTTATTTAGGGTATATAAAAATGTGTTAAAAAAGAGTAATAATTTAGAATTTAGCTATAATTAATTATAACAATCTAATTTTAAGTTTCTCATCAGGTTTTACATAAGTAATTGTTTCGTTTTTCAGCTAAACATAAACTCGCTTAATTTTTATTTAAAATGAGGTATTTAAATTCGCATTTTAAGATATAAAACTCCAATCTGAAATATTTACGTAATACGTTCGTGAGCCGAGATTCAAATAATGATTATAAATACTAGCCTTAGCTTTTTATTTCGCTTGTGCTAAAATTTGTAATTTAAATAAGATGATAATGCTATCTTATGTAATCTTGCAAAAAAATTTTTGTAATCGGAGAGCTTTGACTATATCCTTCAGCAATTTCAAGTGCTCCACTTAATAATGAGAAGAGGTAACCTTTGATTCTCTCGCGAATACTTGATGAAATTGTCACGAGACTTACCAAGAATCGAGTCATTTATTCTCGAGGTGTTAGTGCACCGTTTCTATCTCTTCCGCGTAATACCAAAGAATAATACGATTTTTAATGAGAAGTTATATTTAAATACAATTCTGCAAATGATACTTATACTGCAATTACTTATTTCCTTTTCTGTTACTAATGTATATTCATTGCCAATAAATCTCTAATCTTTTTAAAGTCTGCAATTAAGTATTGATTATCTATTAATAATTTTTCTCTGTTTACTTAGCAATGTTGTTTTATGTTCTACGAGCATGATTCTGTTATGACAAAGGACTCGAGATCTTCAATTACTAAAGTCCCATTAATTTATTAAACAACAACGATGACAGTAACACAAGTAATTAATTAACTGCACCGGGAGGTACAATTACCTCAACAGACCAAAACTTTTGTGTAAATAATTCTGTTCTGCAGTTAACCATAATCCATATTTGTACAAATGTTTTATATAACGAATTTACAAACCGCAAAACTGTAAATCATGGCACTTATGTTTAATTACACAGAAATTTTGTAAAAATAATAAATTCTCTCCAATCCCAAAATACTTGGCAAAATTTTCTACAACGACTGCCGAATCCTCTTCCTTTACATCGAATTTGCTCCCACGTGCACCGTATTACTTATCCTAAGAATGAACCCGTTATCGGGATTGCAACGTCTTGAGTACCGTTCCGGAATTCTTAATGAAACAGTCACGAGGTTCCTGAAAATCGATTTACTCATTCTCAAATACGTTACGATCATCCCTCATTCTTACCGTTCTCTAGTCGCTCCTTAGGGAGCTACCGCATGTAAAGAAAGTGTAATCATGAATGAAAATCACTCAAACGTGTGATTATGAAGTCCATATATTGCAAAAAGGCAATAAAGTGTCGGCATAGTGCAAAAGTTGTACTGACTTTTGAATGGAGCCGAACTGCATAAAACCCTTTCGGACTTTTGTATTTTTTACATCTAAAAAGAGGTTCAAATATATCCTAAAAATATAAAACTTTAAGAATATTATTTGTAAATTACGGAAGTTATATATATGTAAAAAGTTTACAAAGTTCAACACACAATCTCTTTTCTTTTATTTATAATTATAAAATAATTTAAAGATAAATTATAACAATTTTAGCAGATTAAGGTCTATATTTATTATTATACTTCTGCTATAAAATTTGCCTAAAACTTTCTTGTAAGATGGAACAATTTAATAATTAAATTTTCAAAATTAATTAAATATTTGTAGGATTATATGTGTATAATTGTGATTTTTTTTACTAATTTAATCGTACATAAAAATCTTGCTTTTTTTCAAATTATTATTATCATCCACAAAACAGAGGACATATGTATATCTTTTTTTGACTTATTAAATTATACAGTTATTAATAAAAATAACTTAATATCATAACGCAATTTACAATCATATGTACATGCATATATGAGAAGTAAAGTTACAATATGATGTTAAATTATTTATTATCAAGTAAATATATAAAATTTAGATCCAGCAATGATACTTCCATTAAACTTTCAAAACTTTTTAATAAATAATTAGCAAAACAAAGCTAACAAATTTACGAAACAAAGTGCAAAATGTGCAATTAATAATCCACTCATTGAAATTAGTTTGAAAAGCGAAGAATATAATATTTGGCTTGCCCCTTTATCTCATAATACATTATAAATATTTCGTAACGTTTGGCAAGCGATTATCAACATTTGTTTTTGTGCGACATACCCGCGCTGTATTTATACGGGATTGCTTTATTATTCGCGCGGTGAGATTCATGCGAATAGGCAGCGCCGCGAGGTGCTCGTTACAACTCATTACTCTTCGGAATGCAAGTATCAGAAGAGACGCGATCATTACTCACGAGCTCATGACTAATAAATTCGCATATCTAACTTTCAACGGCTCGTATCGAGGCGGCGCGGCGGCTGTATCGAAGCAATTTACGAAGCATCGTTACAATCAGATTGTCAGCTCGCACTATTAAAAACTCATAAGCGAGACGATGGTTACGGTATCGAGAGGTCAGGTTAGTTATTTCGCACGATTTATTCATTTAAAGTGGAAACGATGGAGCTCGGGAATTATAGAGTATTGTTTTACGACATTTACGATTATTTCTTCATTTATTCTTCATTTACTCTTAACATGTGCTGTTAGGGAATTCAGATCGAATAGTGAAAAGCTGTCTCGTAATTATTCGAATATTTTATTTTATCTAGGCTATTCTATGTAAGATACATGTAGTTATAAGTTGTACCAATTTATTATGATTCTCTGACTCGTTTGTCATCAACAATTATCAAAATAAGTCGGTTATAAGCGATGCCAAGCGAGATAGGTCACGCGATATATGTACGAAGAGAAGCAAGTCAGACAGTTGTAAGACGCGTAACTGAAAACACCGCCGGTCATATATATTATATTAGAATAAAGGAAGTCTGTGTAAGAAGAGCACCAGTCCATCATTTCTTAAAAGATAGAAACGAGAGGTTGATACTTCGGTTGCGTCGGCTGTGGATTACCCGGCACTACATGCAAACATCACCATACAAAAGCCGTGATATGTGTACCGGTTGTTTATTTACGGAACTAAATTTATCGCTCGTAAAATCGGCGAAACGACGAACCTGTTTTTGAATATCGTACACTGCGGATACTCTTCTCTTTCGTGTTTTTATTCCTTCATATCGTAATACAAGATAATAATCGTTCTAAATCGTAATCATATATTATTTGAAATGCAGAAAGTATACAAAGGTTATACAAAGGTACAGCTGGGAGCAACAGGTATAATATTGCCGTGGCGAATGTCGCGTAAAGTAAGCCGTACGATTTTCGAATTCTTCCCGTTGGAAAATCGCGCTATTTGTGCGTCGCGGATCTTAGCTTCGTACGCTTGCGACGTATTCTTCCGTAATATAATAAAATACGCATCGCATATAATTAATGTCGGGAGTGCCGTATAAAATAGAGTGTAAGCATCGTATTCTGGTGATTAATTTATGCGTAATTAATTACGTTTAATTTCAGCAAGTGAAGAAATGAAGAAACAGCAACAGATAAGCGAATGCCATGAAGAAATAGTAACGGATAAATGTAAAATGGAAACTCGAAGGCAAAAAAGGAGACTCAAGTGACAACGGAGCAGCAATGCGGTTGATAATAATTAATTTATTATTAATTAGTTACAGAATGAATGGTTTATTTCCGCGATAATATAAATAAAGCAACAAATACGAATTTTTATATTTTTATTAGAAACGTTTAACGTCATTTGTCTCCAAAGAACAAAAGTATGAATTTCATTGACGGTTAGTTATTTATCAATTATATATAAATAATTGTTTGGAAGTAATTTATTCACGGATCAAATTGACGAGAATTTATTAACTATTCGTATTTCAAGATATGATATTTCACACACACTCTTGATATTTTAACTACATATACTTTCAAAATGAAATCTAAACAATTATAAATACGAATATAAGATTTTGAAGCGTTAGCAGAATACGATAGAAACGAAAAAAAAATACGGATGAGATTGAAACGTTCAAAAAGTTTCATATGAAATTCTATCTCTCAGAGAGATTGATACTTAATAAAAATCCTTTTATGACAGAAGTAAATGCTCGATTTTGAAAATAACTTTCAAATAAAATTATAAACGTTAAACGGTTAATATTATAAGCATACTTTTTCAAAGCTTTTTCGCGGTGTGTATTTTATGTCTAGTAATGTTAGAGAGTACCGAATTTCTGCTATAAACGCTCAATGTAAAATGTTACGAGATCTCTTGTATCGATCCGTTCATTTCGCGCGCTTTATCCTCTTCGTGGCCCGAAATTCTCGCTAGGGGCGACCCTACAGAGAAATATTTGATTTTGAATGGGATGCATCGGGGCGATTCCGCGAATATAAGGCGGCTGAATGGTATACATAATACACTCCCAGTCGCATCCGGGCGACTAAGGATTGGTTGGAACGCGGCCAGTTGGCCGCGACCCAATCCGTTATTTCATTCTTTTCGAATCCACCCTCTGTGTACCACCGCGTGCTCGCTACCCCCGCAAAACCACCCCGAGTGCACCCTACGCGGCATCCAGTGCCACACCCACCACTGCCATCGTCATCGATAACAGAGCATGTTTCGTCTTCCGTTCTGTTTTTGCCGCCAAATGAATTGCGCAAGTTAACGGACGCACGCGTTTTTACTCGGAATTAAAAGCGAACTGTTTAGAAAGATTCACATGTATTTTTTATGACATCTGAAAAAAATGAATCAAATCTTAAAATGGTAGGATATGTAAAAATACAGGTGGATTAAATATTATTAACAAATATACGTTTTCTTTCTCTCGATCAGGATTAGGTAAATATAATTAATATAAATTATGTTTTTACAATGTTATTTCATTCTAAATGCTCTTTTACTGCGTGCAAATTTATTTTCGATCTTACATTCGCTTTCCATTTTTAGCTCGTCATCACGAGTCTTGCCCACAAATTGCTGTTCATAATGCAAACGCGCAATTCCCAATATTGTCAGATCATCATCTACGTTTGCTCCTTTTATGAGAAGATAAAATAACGAAGATACGATAAGTGTTGATATAATGAATAATAAAATTTTATTAAGATTTGATGCAACGCATAATAAAATCTTATTACGAAAATTGTCAGCCTAAAAAGACTCATTGTTGAATCCGCATTGGCAAACGGACCCGCGAGTTATTATTTTCCGATTTTCTTTGTTTTTTTTTTTTCGTCACGTCCTTACGCATTTTTACCATTTTCGTTTCCATACAAAGGTTGCACGCATGAGAAGTGTTGAGAGGCAAAAAATTGACCCCGCGTCCATGTTCCTTTGCGCGAGCGTTCGTTTAACGTGCGCGCTCACGATATATGGCAAACAAGAGCGTAATAAATGGCGTATGGGGTAAAAGACCACACGGGCATATTGATTTCGCAATGCAAGCGTTATCCTCGTTCCGCTCACCTATGTGCGATCAATCTTCCCATTTCTGCATGTAACACTGTATGCCAGCGTTACGGAACACGTATCTCGATAGAACTTTGCGACTTTTCCTGTTGTGCGAGTTGACTGATAATACATTTGAAACATCAAAAATTGTTGAAAAAACTTGTAAATCTTAATTAATTAAACTTTAGATATTATTTATCACTATTTATCGTATTAGTTTTTACACACTTCATCATTATACAAAATTTCGTAAATATTTTTAAAAATAATTTTGATATTTTAATTAATACGAGTCATAGAGAGGATTCGATAAACAACAGAATAAAACCATATTACAGTTAACAATGTTTTTTTTCCAATTAAAGAGAACCATGTGGACGTGAAATTAATAACTGTAGGAATCTCAGAGAAAACATGTCGTATTATTATTGAATCAAATTGCGATTATTGCGAACGAGTTTTGAGGAAAAAGGTTGATTACGTGCGTCTTTTTTACCAACTGATTACAATTTGATAGATGTCGGTCGTCAATATATGGGCATATTATTATAGAATTAACGAGTCGTATAAAATTTATGTTCTGTCAGAAATTGAATAGTTTGTGATCATCATCCATCATCGATTTACAAGATAAATACTAAAATTCAAACTCATACATTCAAGAAGCGCCGCGGCTAGTTATCATTGTTAACTGCTGATACATATTGGCGATCATCAATTACGAAAAATTAACAAAGGTAATTTATAGCTGTTCAAACAAATGTTACCACAACGCTCGCGGCTGCACCGCGAGCGGTTCGAGAGACTATTCGAAATTTCGCATTCCGCAAACGTTTCATTACGCTCCCGCTACATTTCGTTAATCTTCGCATTTTCACCTGGCTTGCTTTGTCGGCGGCTCAATGATAATAATTAGAAACTGCAATCACGAAAATTGTCGTCGCGCGATAGGGCACTCTGAATTAAACTGCCGTTTCTTCTGCCGACGGCAGTGAAGCCATTGTCGATTTGAGACTCATTCGCGCGACGTTACTTCCGCCGATGTAAACGCGTTATTGCCTGGCATTTGGCAGAGTCTTTTCCCTTGAGACAGTTCGCGAAGATGTTCACGAGATCGTTCCACACCCGCGATTCTCGCGACGTTTCGGAGTGAAAAATGATCCTGGGTTATACGTTCGAATTATTCTTTCACTTCTTTCCAAAGGCTCAACCCTTTAGCGGAAGAGAAGACAGGTAAAAAATAACAGTAAGAGAACGGGAAGCGAAAAAAGACGTTTCCTGATGCACCGAAAGAGCTGTTACGCGAAAGAGCTGTTTAATCTTTAATGAAATCTAGGTGCATGCTTTCAGTAGAATGCATAAACTTTAAATATTTCAGCGAAGTTTAAATCTGGCTTTTTTGCAGTAAACTACGGATAACACTCGCAATGATTATTAATATGATTGTGCTCTTCTCGATGAGAAGAATTACTAAAATATTACCAAAAATGTTACATTGCTGTTACAATTAATTTCTGATAATGTTAATAGCACATATCTTTTTAAAATTTTATTAATTTCAGATAAATACGGATTCTATATTACATTTG
Source organism: Aphaenogaster floridana (assembly GCA_003063835.1). NCBI lineage: Eukaryota > Metazoa > Arthropoda > Insecta > Hymenoptera > Formicidae > Aphaenogaster > Aphaenogaster floridana. Next base: position 2,751,141 of record NJRP01000002.1, read on the forward strand.
TATTTTAAAATAATGTAATAAGTTATATGTATATACATATCATTTTCTAGCAATTGAATATATTCAAGTAGCGTTTATTTTCTCCTGATAGACATAACCGCGGCTCGTTGTATACTATTAAACTTAACCAAAGCCAAATCAGTGGATTGGCAATCGCATTTCCCGACAGATTAATACGGAATAACTCTTGTCAGACTATCGGAAACGACCTATTTTCAATATCTCGCAATTACCACAACCGCCAATTTCTGTTTTGTATCGGATAGTGCGCTGTGGGCAATATTCTGGCTTTTTACAACTATTATTGGCATCGATAGAAACATCAAACTAATTATTAAAAAATATATGTTTAAAAAATTTATATGTATTTATTATATATATTTATATAAATTTTAATTTCACACATAAGGAATTCGATTTAATAATCGTTCTCAAATCTAATAAAGAACATGGCACCACTCTTATGGGTTTCGGGGTCCCGGTTAATTTTGATGGGGCGATGATATGTTACTCTCTAGACCTTCCTGATAAAAAGTCTTGCTGGGCACAACCTTTGAAAATCAACCGTTTTCGAGATATTTAACTCTGAAGCTATTTTAAAAAAAACTATTTTCTGCCGTTTTGCCAAAAAACCAAAACAAGCGCTCGGATAGCTAAGGCGACGCGGGGACCGCGGCGAGGGGCGTTAGGCCTATTGTATTTGTTTTTTACCAGTCCGTGCTTGCGACGCACGGAAAGCTCGGCAGAGAGTCACGAACCGCGGAAGAAGCTCGGTCGCGCTCATTCCCAAATCTCTTGTTCAGTATATGTAGGCGTGTATCAAATTGCGTTCTCGATCGAAAAAGTATTCGCGACTATTCTCTACGATTAATCTCGCGGTGTGTAAATGTACATATACAGTTGTTAAAAAACACGAAAAAAACGGCAGAAAATAGTTTTTTTTAAAATAGCTTCAGAGTTAAATATCTCGAAAACGGTTGATTTTCAGAGGTTGTGCCCAGCAAGACTTTTTATCAGGAAGGTCTAGAGAGTAACATATCATCGCCCCATCAAAATTAACCGGGACCCCGAAATCCATAAGAGTGGTGCCATGTTCTTTATTCTTTAGAAATAAATATTATTTTAGCAATGCAATATAATTTTATTTGTTATAATATTCCAATTGTAACATGAAGTTATATACTTCCATTTTCAATTTCTTATTTTGATATCGTTAATTTAGATGCTAAAAATTTGACTAACAATAAATTACGATAGAACTTTTTAGAAAATAAATTCCGAAAAATACTTATAATTTACATATTGTTAAAATAAATTTTAATTTTGCATATAATGAAGTAAATTTAATAAATAAATTTGCGCGTTTAACTTTCACGATGAACGACTCATAAGCGGCGGTTGTATATCAAAGTTACGAAGTATCGTTACAACCATTGATCATCAGTCCGTACTAACATTATTAATCATAAGCAAAGCGACGGAATCGAAAGGTTAGATTAGATATTCTGCATGATGTATTCATTTAAAGTAGAAAGGAATAAAAATTAAGAATTAAAAATTATTTTTTTTACGATGTTTACGATTTAGGCAAAGATTATTTTTTCACTTATTCTTCAAGTCAGGTATATCACGTCGCACATTGACTTTCTCGTAAATATAATTTGCTCGTCAGTTTCAAGTTGAAGACGAATTAGAGCAATGTACGAATCGACATATCGAGTAACTCGAGCAATGAAAAACCGTGATGTATCGGCTCAATAATACCTAGTATTTCATGAGATTTATTCGATCAGAGTCTATCGCACATGTAGTGGTAAAGTGACGAAAATATTTTTCGATATTGTATTGTGCATGTGCTAAATTTTCTGCGGACTTTTCTTTAATTCGTATATTTTTTTCTTTTATATTGTAATACAATATAGTAATTAATTTAAATCTTAAACATATATTATTATTTATTGCTTACAAATATAACATCCGACAATTATATAACGTGTCCGCGGAGTGTCGTATTCTAGTGCGCGAGTGAATCAACTACGAATAAGTTTTCGCGAGTGAATTTTCGCGGAGAGTACCATGCAATGGAGGACTCTGAAAGGAGGAGGAAGCCTGGGAGCCATCCGGTGACGGCGGAGCAACTATGGAGTGAGTAACTTACTTTTTATATATTAATTATTATCATTTGAAAAGATGTCTATTTATTTGAATCGTTTATTTGAAAGATTAAAATAAGAGTTAGAGAAGGAGGGTTTTATACTTATAAAATTTGAGAGAAAGAGAGAGAGATAAATGATTGTACTTAAAAAGAAAAGATATTTTTGAGAAAATTAGTTGTTTTGTTACATATCTACACTTAAAGAAAGATAGAAAAATAAATTAAAAAATTTTAAACGCGCAAAAATAAAATTTAAAACGCACAAAAATAATCTTTATCGAAATATTAATTACTTTGAGCGCGTAATAACTTGGATTTATATTTGTATTTTACAGTTCAACGTAGTTAGTAATGCAGTTTACAACTCCGCTGTTGCGCATCGTATCAATGGGTCAAATTATCTTTTACTTTATTGGGGTAACAGATTTGTGAAAATTATATTTAAATTTATCAAGTTAAAAATATTGCGGAGAAATTTGACATTGTAAATTTCATAGATTCATTGTCCTAAAATGGATGTTCTAAAAAAGATTAAGATCAATATTTATTTCTGAAATGTATGCAAGCAATCGATCAATTTAACTTGCATGTAAAGATGTCACTCATACATATACATCTCACAAAATAAACGTCTTTATGATTTTGATATATTATAATAAAATATTAATTGCGAGATACATCAGCCAATTCGAATTTAAAGAGCAATCTTGAAAACGTAATATTTTAAAAAAGTAATATTTTAAATAAAGTCAGTTTGGTAAAAAGTAAGTAATGATGATAAAATAATTTCCTCAAAAGAAAAATTTAAAGCTTTCCAATTTAAAAAGATTATCATCTTTTTTATTTTTTGCCAAATACTTTATTTACAGATTTTCAGAAAATGTAACTGAAGATATAATAAATATGAAGATATAATAATTTAATCAAAAATGTAACTGCACAATTGGATAATTTTTTTTAAAAGCAACCATGTGTTTTCTTTACACCAATTAAATCATCTTACTATTCTACGCATAAAAGTATTAAGATACAGTTATCAATAAATGAATAAGATTTACATGATATTTTATATTTCATGTCAAAATATATCAGAATAAAATGTAAAATATCTCGCAAACTATAGATTTTTTGATAATTTTACTTTAATACTTTTATGTGCAGAATAACTAGAGGCATTATATTATATTTAAAAAATCATATAATTCCATTTAAAAAATCAAAGATCACCTTCAAATCTCCGAAACGCCTCCACCTAGAAAAATTTCGTTTGACCCATCTTATGTCCCCCTCGAAGTCAAATGACTTTTGTATGAAACATTTTTCTCTACGACCGCTTCCTGCGAAGTTATCAGGGGTGGTCACGTTAGATGGACACCCTGTATATACACATGTATAAATAATTGTTAGTTGACCAGTTTATTCACTATGAATTCATTAATCGCTATGAATTTAATGCGTTTATTAATGCGTTTCGGGAACAGAACATTAAAAATTAAGGTGTTCGCCAACAGCGAGCGGCGAAGGAAAACCCGTACAAGATACATCTACCTTATCTCGCTGTCATTCATATGCTATAATTTATCACACATCATATATCTATCGTGCTTGCTACATGCGGAATGAATTCCAACTGCTTGATTGTATCCACGATATCTCTGGTACTGTTCGCGCCCGCGAGGCCCGAAAACCACTTAATCTTCGTCGAATGGAACGAGGGACGCGGGGTAGATATAGGTGGGTTTTGTGAGAAACAGAGGGTAGGCGAAGAAAGGACGGGGAATGACAGGGAGCAAGTTGCATTTGGAATAGCATACTACGAATCGGACTTTCCGGCATGAGCCACCGCCGCTGCCGATATATTGTTCGCTGTTCTGGAATCCTCGATTTGTTATCCCCGATATGTAATTACTAATAAGTCAAGCGGTCTGACCGAACTGATTTAGGTTCCAATAACCAACGGTCAAAACGACCGAAATCGGCGCGGATAATCATCGGCCACGTTTCGCTTGATATTGAGATTGACCATAAAAGCTTGTCAACGACAGTCAAATCGGAAAAGCTCTTTGTGGATGAATGATCGATTGCTCATTACAGAATAGACTGTTTTAACGTGCTTGTTGTCGGTACGCATTAGACACGTTACCATTACATACGTTACCGTACGCACTGACATCCTTTAACGGTTCTCGTATGCATCGTTTATGCATGATAAATATTAACGGAACTACTGCGTAGGGACTACATACTAAACTAACATACGAAACAAACCTACTGAGAATATACTTCGTTAATTCATAGTTTGATAAGCAAGTATCTTTTGCGGTATAGGGCATATTTATGAAGCTATGACGTGTTAGTACATGTCATAAATATTGAACGTATTAATTCAACATCGCATATATGGATGCAGTTTAGTAATGTTTTTTTTAATATTGCGAATATTGCGAAATCTCTCTCTCTCTCTCTCTCTCTCTCTCTCTCTTGTATTCTTTAATTTAATTCCACAAATAATTAGTATGTTAAGTATCATGTTTATTTCTATTTTAACATTAAAGCGATGCTACATACGAGAATTAAATATAATAAATGTTAACGATATTATCCGCTGCTTGATCGGATTAAGCTTTACGACTTTGTAGAAGAAACTAACAGCGCAGTTTGTGTTAATTGCGTGAAATGCAACTATTACGTTTAAGGAAACTGATATCTGCGTATAATCGCTAACTGGTAGAATAACTGAAACCTGACCCTTTCCTTTATGCGGTAACCGCATACGATGGGTTAGATAATTGTAATATCATGAAAGGCGTCGGCATGCTCGTTGATTTAATCGAGATTCTTCATAGTGCACCATTGTGGACAGTCTCATTGAAACATGGTATCTACGAATGAACAATTAAAAGAAAATGACAATTACTATCAATATTAAACAAGTTCCGTGCTAATTTAATATGATTAACGATTTATTTGTAATTTTATTAATAATTATTATAGTAAATTAATTAGTTTTCGGTAATTGTATGTATACGATAGGTATAAATACCAAAATAAATGAAATAGTTTCATATAAAATTTTGAAACATCGATTACATAACAATTTGTTTAATTTATTTATATTTTAAACAGTTTTTATTTGCTAATTTTTCTTTTATAATTGTAGTTAATTTTAGAAATATCTAGAAAAATGTAGAAAATATTTAAGAAATTATACTGTTGCTTCTGTCTAATTAACAATTTTATCACTCGATCTGCGCAATTGCGGTCGTATCCCTCTCTGACAAATTTCTAATACCTACAAACCTAATTCGCTCGAACCGATTAGGTACGCTATTGGCGAATTTACGTGCGCATTACCCGCAACCAAAACCTGACCTGGCGGCCGCATTCCGGCGCGTGTTCGTCGATCGAGATACCATAAAAGCTTAGGCATGTCGGCGGATCGACATTCATTATGTATCGGCAAACAAGACACGAGCGGTCAGGACAGGGTAGACAAGGGGTGGTGCAAGGCCAGCGGGGAAAAGAATGGCGGGTGAAGAACCGTTGACGGGCCGGACAGAGGATCGGCATAGAGTTTAATCTGCTTTGGCTTGAATTTCAAAATACGCGATGGCTAATGTATATTGCCTTTGGCGCCACTCCAAGTCGCCTATGCAGTCGAATCTATCCCCCGACTATCCTTTTCCCTCCCCCAGTCTCGTTTGCCACCATCGTATATCTGTTCTGCCAAACTCCTCACTGTGTGTGTGTGTCCTACTATACCAACCCCTTTGCCATCCCGCGAAGGGATGGCAATGTAAACTCATTTTGTCATGCATTAAGCGGCGCGAAGCATCACACTCCTCCTGCCGTGCCGCAACTTCTCTGTCTCTCGATCTATATCTATATCTCTATTTCTCTATCTCTCTCATTTCTCATTCCCTTGCTTCAAACGATATTTATGCCATATTAATCGAATATCCCCTTTATATGCGCTTGCATATACAAGCATTCTCCCTTCCTTTACCATCGAGCACCGTCCCTCACACTACCTCGCTGCAGTGTCTACGACGGTGGCCTAAAATCTGCGAACCATCTCGCCCAGCAACCAATTCCGGTGGTCGTTTGTGCGGTAACAAATCTTAGAATGTGATGATCGACTTGTATACATGGATCAGTTATTAAACATGTTTATTAAAATTAATATAAGTAACTCTTTTATATTAATATTTAGCCCACATTAATGCCGATTGAAACGAATTGGACTCAGTGTAATAATAAAACACATTATTTCTCTTTTTTAAAAAAGAGCCAAGTAACTTTCGTGATAATCGCATGTTAAAAATTGCGAATATCATATTTGTTCCTTGTCACAGATACAATATAGATGAATAAAACTTTATATTAAACACACAATCACGTTTATAAATTTTCTTCTATTTATAACGTAATATAACATGGTAATGCAGCATAATATAATATTAAATACAGATTAATATTTCTTTAACACGCACATATCTTGCATGATCTTTTCAACTTAGGAAAGGATCTCGGCCATTAACATCTAATTGAAAGGATGCGAATCGACGGAGAATTGCGCAAACGAAAGGGATTCGATTATCGACGATCCCAGTATCGTATCGGAACGAAATGCGCTTAACATACTTAGGATCGTTTGTTTCACTGCTCCGACTAGCGATCCGAATCAGTCTCATCACGGCTTATTCCCATCCGGAAAATGGTCGAAAATTGCTTTTTCGCATGCACACCCATCCGAGAAATGTCTGCCGGTATCCCATTATTCCGCTTCTGCTATCAAGTACTATTGTACAAAAAATAACTAGCTGTTGCTATTAGAACATTATATAAAATATTGCACATGCATTACTTATGTTCGAAATAAAGAAATTTAAAATTAAATTTTTACGATCCTGTGAAAATTAATGTATTCTGTATATAAATTTTAAATTTGGTGCAAATTTAAACAACTAATCTCGTTAATTTATCAAAATGATATCTGCTGATTAATATATAAATTTATTTAAAATTAATTGCACTGTCGAAAATTGTCGAAAAATTTTTCCCCTTCCTTTTCGATTGCAAAAAAGATATCTAGCTGTGAAATAGTCAACTCTATGGCGGGAATAGAGAGAGATAGTGTGCAAGAATCATAAAATTTCTATAAAGAAGTTTCTTCTTATCTTCGTATACTTCGTATACTACGACATGTTGAAACCTCGGAGTTAAGAGGAACAAACATTCTGAAGCTGACGCTTTTTTTGTCAGCCGGTACGACAATTTTGTCCCACTCATAGGCGAGATTTCGTTAAGTGCACTAAGAAACAGATGTTCTATCGCGGACAGTGCCCAGCCTCAGATCATCCTTCAACGACTCTTACTTCCAAAATGCAGTCTGCTGCACAACTTCGATGCTTTAGTCACCGTGTATGATTTAATAAAACGTACATGGAAATGTCGAAGAAATAAATTTGATAATTTCAAGAAAAGCGGTTGCAATTTTTGTTTTGATTCTACATATGTAAAGAGATATAAAAGTTAAAAAAATAGAGTAAATAGATTAATGCACATAAAAGTAATATTCATAGAATTTTTTTGCTAAATAAAGTCTTTTGCAGTTTTTATGCTGCGAATTGACTGCAAGAGTTTTAAGAAACATTTATAAAATAAATATTAGTCTCGAAACATTTTACATTATGAACTTTATAACGTATGATTGAACGAATCAATTTATTTCTTGCTTTAAGTCGCCAAGAATAGAATTCATGTCTTGTTTAATTAAATTAGTGTTTTCTTTAACTAGCCGTCTAAAATTAATACATTGGCCTTTAATTTTTTATGGCGTCGTAGTTATTTCAGCAATTCGTTTAACCAATTCACTGTTGCCAATTTCCGTTAATGCTCGGCGATATAAAAGCTAGTCGATGGGGAACGCGCGTGTGAAAGTAGAATGAAAATCATTTAGCCAAACACGCGCGTAAATCGTCGATTGATGGTATCGGTAGCCAATGAATTAGCTTTCCCTTGCACGATGAATCACTCTGATTTACTGGCAACTACGGAGTTGTATTTAAAAGGATTCAATACTATATCCACTACTATACCATCAAGCGTTGTAAGAAAATCTGAGCGGTAGAAACACATTTCTTAGTCGCATTTACATTTAGATTAACTCGTATAAAAGAGACATGTACTTTGATAATATCTGCAAAATTAAGAATTGTGGGACCGCTGATTTATAAAATATATAAAGTATTTTGTAATATATTTTTAAAACCGAGAATAGAATTTCTAAATTTCGAGAGATTCTCATTTCTTCAACTGCAAAAATGTTATTAATTAGAATTATAAATCTGTGAACGTTTATCTATGAAAAAATATCTTTAAAACAACTAATGGACGATAAAATAATAGAATTACATAATAAAAAATTTCAAATAAAGATTCTCTAAACATAAATGATACGAACCACAAATATACGTATGTGACAGTAGTATGACGGAACTTTGGTCAGACGGACAATGCGTGATATATATATTATATCCTCAATATGATTTAATTACATAATTATTATATAATATACAATTACATAATTATTTATGTAATTGTAGCGTTTCCAATAAAATATTTTATAATCTGTTTTATCTAAACATTTTATTTTTTATTTCTTTCGTCTTATAATATATTGTTTATTCTATTAACATAAAGTTTACTGCAAATTACCACGAAAACGAAATTTCCTTATTGTATTTAAGACCTAATGCCCATTATCAATGTACAAAATAATACTGAAATTTTGATATAAATGTTATTAGAGGACTTGTATATTCATTAATATCTCGTTGTATATCATCTGATCTTATGAGTTCTCGATCTCTTCAGCAGCATTGTATCGGTATTACACTTAAAGTACTTTCAATCCGCTCATAACACATCGTATCGATATCATGCAATTTTCCTTTAATGGAAATGTCACCGGAAGCGTTGCGTTTTCTTGCGTATAACACGAATAGCGGTTTGCATTTGCACTTGAACTTGCGGGCTACATACACAGCGCTTCGCGAGTTCGCATGCCCCGAAGTCATCGACATAGTATGGAAACGCGGTAGCGTGTATGCATTTGCCTGAAACATTAATTCACGACGATCGCATGGGAAGTAATGTGTCTACTAAACTATTCGCTCTTCCTTTGATCCCACGCGGGAACATAAAGTACGCGGTTGCATTCGCGCGGAACGTTAGATAGGATGTATAATATTCCGTGCGGATCGCGATTAATCTTTGAATAAAACGGCGATGAATCAACACGAGCAAAGCACTGTCCCATGAGCGTTCTGCCAATAGAATTATTCAAATGACGTCAGCCGTTATGACAAGCTATAGTTCATCTTTTGCAAATGCATTTGGTACGCGCTAGCATAGCGCATAGATATGCTAATCTACGCAAAAATAAAAATTGCGGAAGTTAGAGCAACCACGGACATTTCTCAAAAATTAAAAAATTTAATAAAAAGAGAACCCCTTTACCGATCATCGCGCAATTCAATAGGAATCTTCCTTGAAAAATTCTCTTTCGTTTAAAAAAAAAAGCAACCCGATATCTCCAAAATTGCGGAAGTTACAGCAACAAGAAGATCCACACATACATACATACATACACACACACACACACACACAAACAGACATTTGGTAAAAATGTAAATTATCGACGTTTAGGAACATTCTACACACATTGGCTTTAAAAACTGAAAAAAAATGTATTCAAAAAAAGCTTTTTTCGACATTTTAGAACAGTCAAAATACATTGGCATTGAAAACTGAAAAAAAGCATTTTTCACGAAAACAAAGCTTCCTCTATGAGGAAGCAATATATTAGGCGAAAAGATCTCGCTGATTTTGTAGTTACTATAGAATATCTAAATCTAATAATCTAACATTTTTGAAAACATATCTCTAATTGGAGTTGCCAGAAAAATTTTGTTCAATTTCGAGATTTAATTTTAATCATTTTCACACCTCTGCAAGAGAAATCAATTTATCGTGCATTATTAATTTTTGTTTCTATTTATTAACTTAAATTGTACGTAGTAGTCCTGTAATCCGGACTGCAGGAAAAAGTTAATTTTTTTGTTGTTGGATGCGTGAAATATTTACACTGGCAGCTTTTCGGAGCTAACCGCACGTTACAGCGGAAATTCTCTTGTATCGCCAACGTAACGCTACGAGTACCGCGTTTATTTAAAAATGCCGACTTGCAAAATGTTGTTTGTAAGAGAAACTCGATTTTTCGAGCGCGGCACGACTTTGTACTATGTATAAACCAATACACTTTCATTCGCGTTTACGCACCAGTAGAATTCGCATTTATCCGCGGAATTAAGTTATCGCCATACAATTTCTTGTAATTTACTGTACCATGTATATTTTTTGAGTGTACGGATTATCGCATTGTAATGCAGCTTTATTACTACACTCGGAAGTTATTATTCCTTTCTATTTTTCAACTTTTTATCACGCCATTTGTGGCAATTTTTATTCATTGTACCAGTATACATTTATTAATTAGTTGTTTTATCTTACCCATATCTTGACTTATTTACGGTCATTGTATATATTGTATATATAGATATTTTATTTTTATGAGATATTTATATACAATGAGATATTTATTCTTCATTTCATCAAAGTTTTAAAAATGTCAAAAGAGATTTCTCACAAATTTAATTCTCATTATTTGTAGAAAATTGTCATAATTTATAAACTTATTATTATTTGTAAGGATATCTTTCTGTTACTTTCAATACGATAAATTCTAAGCAAAGCAACAAATCGGCAATACCAAATGTCATGTCGTCAAATGAATCCATTTTTGACACTCCGACAGACATTCCCGGAGAATAAACGTGCGCATTTATCACTATTGATATGCGACGGAGCGATCCGTTATATTTTTCTACATAAAACTTTGCTGTTTTGTTGGAAATTCACTTGTTCGTTGTTTTTGCCATTCGTGGCAATTTTCCGAGAAAAAAAGAAACCATCAGCCGCGCGCAGCCTTGCTTGTCCGCTCGCTCGCTTGAGCCATTCGCCACAAAATGAATTTTCGCCTCTATCGCTCACCGTTGACGAGTAGTCCATGAAAAATGGCCAAGTTGACGGATTGACGGACGAGTAAGAAGCATAATATTGAATAACGGTCTACCTTCCTTTTTGGCACGATCTACAAGATTTTGAGAAGTGGCTAAAGCATCACAAGCTGTTGCTGCAAGCACAAATTTTGTCTACTTTAACTTGACTCGCGAATAAAATGTCGCATAAGAATTAAGGCTATTGTATTGCATAGGCAAGAAATATTTTTTGCTAACATGAAAAAGTCTTCTGTTGGCGAAAAATTTAATCGTTATTTCGTAGTTTAGGATAATAAATTCTTTTGCGGTAAATAAAGTACAATCTTCTTTAATAGACATTTGTTGTTATTATGATCACTTATTAATATCACATTCTACTCAATTTGGTGTTTTAATTGCCATAATGTATAACTTATGTAATTTAAACCTTCCAAGTTTCCGCATTATTATGCAACGAGATCATCAGTAGTAGATCGAATCAAGTTCGTGCGAATGAATTCGAATAAATTTACAATGAGATAAAATTTCTATCTTGTAACAATTATTGTTAACTCTTTCATGAATGATATTTAATTGAAGGTTAATATGTGACACGAAATTGGTCGGGGTAATCGTTAACAAGCCAAACAGAATGTGGGATCGGGAGAGCGAAATGGCGCAGAAGCGCTCGAATGAATAATCGAAGCGTGGCGCGTGAACTGAATGCGGAAAAATGTGAATGCGGACGTTTTTGATACACCTCTTGTGGAATATACTGGGTGTCTCGTCGGAGAACACATTGAGAAATTTTATATTAACCCTTAACCTACGAGGTGCGGATATTTGTGATATCGTCTGCAGTTTTCAAGATGGCGATTTGTTTTTTCCCACCATATTTGCCAAACTCAATTTTTAGAATTTTAGCTATTAAAAAAAGGCAGAAATGTAATTTTACAAAGATTGTAACTGAACTGCAAAAGAAAACAAATAGAAATTAATATTCATATATCGCATCTCGTGGGTTGAGGGTAAATATTTAATACTCCAATGTGAAGATGTTCATAAATATTAAGATACGTTTAAATACGTGATCTAGTTGGGTTTCTTCGTCTTTTGGTGTCATTTAACATAGAAAGTACAACAGCTACACAGTTCTGAAATAACTCGGATAACATATATAATAATAATAGACAGATGAAATTAAAAATCGAGAATATAGCGTTCATTAGATTTTCAGTAATATATGAGTATAATCACGATCTCTGCCTTTCGTTAATAGATTCCAAAATGAATTGATATGCGGCTATGAAGAGAAGCTCACGGACTCTTTTATAGTTAAATTCGTCTTATTTTGGGCGATTAATTCGACAAAAACGAAAGTCGGGCAATCAAAGTCGCAAATCGACGGACGAAGTTCTTGCTCGGCGACCGCGTAGAGATCGGTCCATTAAACGTTTCACTTCGCCGGCAAGTTCGTCGGCCATTCGTTTCTACTAATGCATCGCAAGGCGAAGTTTTAATTCGACAAATACGACGACGGTGGCGGACACCCGATGCATTACCTACTTAAAGACAATGGCGTGGCCGCAAGCGTTTTCCGACAATGTATTACCGTCGCGGACGGAGATACTTTCCCTGATTCTCTTTAAATGGTGGCGGTAGCTTTGTTTTTAATGCGCGTGACCCAGTTGGCCCGGTGTTCCACTTTACCCATTGCACGTTGCACCTATCTCCAATAGCTTAAAACGAATTTACGCGGTGCATTCGTGATGATCATCCCGGATGAATCATTCGAAAGGATGGGACGAGCCAGTTTTTCTAATATCACATTACGGATATATCGGGTAATAAATCATAGCGTTACAGTTAGCGATATGTGACTATAAGTCAGTAAGAAAACACAAAAAATATATCGAACGCTCCACTCGAGTTAGCATTCAATTAGAACTTTCGCGTAAATCATTCTTCGGAATTGCCATCGTACTTTTCGAAACTCAAAATACGACAGCGCTGTAAAGACTATTTACTAATTAGCAACGTCTCAGTCACGCTCGAAATGCGACGACAAGTTTGCGTCGTGCGAAACACCGTATGGTAATGCAAGCGTCTTTTAACGACTTGACGTTACTCCGAGTTGTTAACTATTTTACTACATCTTGTAAATGAGATTCGCTTTTCGACTACAGTGATACGCGACGTCGACATCATTTATGAAAAATGCGCGAACATTTCACAACGTCTCCCTTCCATCGGCTCCACTTTTCCGCTGTTGAGTTTCGCTTTTCAGCCAGTCATAAAAATATACAGAGTCCTGGGCCAGTTATCGCGTTGCTCCTTTCGAATCACAGATACTGGCGATCAAACTAAGAGGAACGGCGATTGTGGCCTGGGACACCCTATGTGCAGAATATGCGCGATAAAATCGTCTCGGCGACGTGCACGTGGAGACCTGCACGGACCTGGATGAAAAGTGGAGCACGGGAGAATTGCGCCGTGACGAAGCGACAAAGCAGTTAAGTGATCGATCAGTCCTTAGGTGTGCACCATCTTTGCTACTGACCCCCCGCGAAGCCCCCCTTCCTGGCTGCGTTATATATTACGTGGTCCGTGCCACATAATAACGTTGGATGCATCGCATAAAGGCATCGTCTACGCGATGGAGAGCGATTATGAGCGGGTGCATGCCCGACAAAACACACTTGCGGCGAGTATATAAAAAGAGTTCATATACACGTCTGTTGTAACCAAAGGTGCATCACAGCGTATCTCGTGTCAAACTTGCATGGTTTTGGCGAATTAGGTTACCGCAAATAAACCACAATACTTTTTGTGCTTCAGTTTTTAATTTTAAACAAATTTTCACAGGAGCTGGATCGCGGCTATAATTAATTAAAATATCTAGTACTAAAGATTATAAAATTATAGAAACTTTCTATATTAGAGCAATGTCATCTACAAAATCGGACAATTGCGAATTCTTTACAAAAATTATATGTAATTGAAAACGAAAGCGCACAATTTCCGGGATATTCTGCATAAACTAAGTGTTTGCATTAATAACTGCCTTCCCTTCCCTCTCCCTCAAAGCATGACAATCAAAGAGTTTAACGAGCAAAAAATACGTGCAATGTCGAACCGTTCGCAATTTAAATGTACAAAATTCTGAACACAGTAAAGTATAAATAGTGAAATGATTATATTTCGTACTTTCAACATTCTCTTTTTGTTGAATAAAGTTTTTTTAAATAAAAGTTTGCTTTATCTGTCAGTGAACGCAAAGAGCGAAAATTAAATAGCGGAAATTCTCCTCACCCAGTATGTAAATAATTCACGGCGCGAGCAAATTCGCATTGCGAGGAAACGCGTCGAGGCTCGCTCTAAAATAATTCAACGACGTTTTATCGATCAATTTGCAACTCACTTCGAGCGTAAACCGTCTTTGTAACTGACCCGATGACCTGCGATACATAATATGGTTGCACGTTGACGTTGGCGCAAGTACATGAACGCAGCTATGTGACGGACGTTGCACGGTGCGTTTATAAACTTTCTCACGCATGCACACACATTATGCATGCCGTTCTCACGAGTAGATTGCATACAAAATAATGAAAAATGGCACGGCGATGATAACGCTGCTATGTGTGATCAACCTTTCATGGCTAATTAATTATTGCATGCTATGTTTTGACACGTTGATTGAAAAATAAATACAAAATTGTGATAACCTGTTTAAGGAAGTTAAAGGAAGGACATTTTCACTTTAGAACATAACATTCAAGTAACTATTATGCGCGATAGTGGCATTACTAAATAGTTATTTTAAAAAAATTGCACGAGTTGGAAAATAATAATAAATCTTCCATCTCCTTTCATTTTCTAAACCGTTGTGTTATTTTAAACTTCATATTGCGGTGAGTTAAAAGCCTAAATTTTTAAACAAATTACCATAAATTAATTAATCGATTAACTGATGACGTATCGCGGTCGTATATTACTGCTCCGCGCCCCGATCCCGCAGTTTAGCATTATATTATGTGGTTACAACCGTGCAAGGGCAACTATGTGAAACACGCTTGCATAATCGATACGTGCGATTTCGGCATATTAGCAGCGTAAGCATGTGTGTACATGGAATTTCCACGAATAATGGTCCACGCCGACAATATACTTTATTAAAATATACTCAGTGAAAAATGCATAAAACACATTATTACGATTGCCATGGAGAGAGAGAGAGAGAGAGAGAGAAAATTGGTGATATTTTAATATTCACAGATAACATCGATTGCATATTACTTAATCTTTATTATAGTGTAATCACTTAAACCATCAAATTACGTTTAAATTCGAAATTAGATTATTTAACTTGAGATTTTATTGTCACTTATTTTTTCATCTATCATTTTATTATTCTATTGTTCTACGCGTAATCTCATATATATTTAATTACCCATAATTACAAAATAACCACAATTACAGGGTGTCTCTGAACTCAGTGCCAAAACTGGTACGGCGGCTTTAGCACATGAAAACAAGTCGAAAATATTTAATAAACATATGTCCGATTCCGAGCGGTTTCAGAGTTACGGAGTATTGAAGTTGCTTTCGTAAGAAAACGTGAATTGAAATAAATGTTGTTTAATGTTCTTTATTCTGTTTAAAGCTTTTAATAAATTAATAAATTGTTTCGAGTTTTTTAGAAAAACATTGTTTCATATTTTATAAAATATAATTAGTATTCTTTACTTATTTATATTGATATTAAGGCTTAAGATAACTAATACTAATACTAATCGTAAGACTAAATTAATTCTATCATTTAAATAGAGTATTCTTAAGTTAAAAACTTAAACTTACGAATACTAAGACTAAGATAAAACTAATAATACTAAGACTAACAAATTACTTGTAAGGAATACTAATTGTAAGACTAAAAATACTAAGCCAAGACCAAATTAAGATTAAAGAATACTAATTATATTTTATAAAATATGAAACAATAATGTTTTTTCAAAAAGCTCGAAACAATTTATTAATTTATTAAAAGCTTTAAACAGAATGAAGAATATTAAACAACATTTTATTTCAATTTATGTTTTTTTTACGAAAGCAACTTCAATACTCCATAACTCTGAAACCGCTCGGAATCGGATATATGTTTATTAAATATATTTGACTTGTTTTCATGTGCTAAAGCCGCTGTACCGGTTTTGGCACTGAATTCAGAGACGCCCTGTATACGTTTATATATACATCCTTTTGCTTCCTCATAGAGGAAGCTTTGTTTTCGTAAAAAAATTTTTTTTTCTGCCGCTGCCAATGTGTTGAGAATGTTCTAAAACGTCGAAAAATCGCATTTAAAAAAAATGTTCGTACACAGTAAAAAATAAAATGTTAATTGTAACATTTTTCACATGTCCCAGAAAGT
Organism: Aphaenogaster floridana; assembly: GCA_003063835.1. Taxonomy (NCBI): domain Eukaryota; kingdom Metazoa; phylum Arthropoda; class Insecta; order Hymenoptera; family Formicidae; genus Aphaenogaster; species Aphaenogaster floridana. The sequence continues at coordinate 2,767,831 of NJRP01000002.1, forward strand.
TTACTCTAAATTTTTAGTTAAAATAACTCATTCCTTGTGTGTTGCTTGTTGACAAACTAGAAATGTTAATTAATTAACACTTTACATTTGTGTTTGTTCTTTTAACTTTAAGTATGATGTAATAATAACATCATAAAATAATTCAACAGTTATATTAACACATGATATTAATAATTTTAACTTAAATTGTATGTAATAGAAACATTTGATTTTAGTAAATTTCATTATTTTGTATGTCAAAGTTTACAATTATTTGAAGATTTACTTTGTTTATGTTAAAATGACTTTAAGACATGTTGATTTTTTTAAATAATTGTGTTAAAAGA